>JADLZN010012003.1:0-223823 GCA_018155175.1 Sinocyclocheilus anophthalmus | reverse complement strand
AAAGACATTAGCACTGATTTGATCTGAAGCTCACAGAATAATGTAAGGTGATACTCATGGCTGTCTGAGAGAGAGATGAAACTATTTAAACTCCAGAATGGTGCTTGTCTGGAAAAGTTATTATTTGATTTCCTGATTTCCTCACAGTGAGTCATCGGAGGAGGAATCGGCATGTGCCAGAACAGAGCAATCAAATACCAAAGCCCAACAGAGCATGCACACAGAATCAGGTGAGATCACACACTCTTGCTGCTTTACAAACACTCGCAAATCACTTTAAACACACAAACACTTGGGTGAAAAGTCTAGAACACGTTCTCACTGTCTTACAAACAAACATACTCGCTTACTCTCGATCATACACACATATGACCATAGCCGCCATTTTGAACACATGCCATATACATCTTTTTGAGGCCCCAAAACCACCATGTGTGCATTCAGTTCTGCACTACACTGATAAAGAGCGATGGAAAGCTGGCCAGAGCACCAACCCACAACTCGCAGCTCAATGTTCCTCAGTGTTTTCATCATGAAAACTCTTATGTAACGTCAACTTTTCGAGAACTTGAGATCAGTAGGGCCTTTGAGTGCTCAGTAGAGGAAGTGTTTGAAAAGGAAGCTGCTGTCCCTATGCAAACTAACTTCCCTTTCCTTTAGACGCGCAGCAGGATGACAGCGTTTTAATAGGAATTTTACAGTCACATATGAGTTAAACAGTTGCAGAGCAATTTAAAAACAACCCATGTGTGAACTTCCAGAAGTTCCATCGCTCTGCTGTTGTCTGTCATGTTTACATAAGATAACAGAGCTTTGAATAAGGTCATCAAGTCACATGACCTTGGATTACAGGTCAAGCTGCTGTGATGGCTTTGTTTTTCATTTCAAACGGTTTTGCAGAAGTCCGCATATAGTTATAAGTTTATCAGACTGACGCTGCACAGGACGTTGTACAGTTCTTAGGGTGGCTTTCTTCCCCTTTCATGCACAGCTGCAAAATCAGTCAAGATAAATTCCTGTTAATATTATTTTCTTCAACTATTTTAGTTTTTTAATGTGAAGTTTGTCATTTCTGCTCCGTTAGCAGCCAAAGCAAGAATTGTTTTCAAGCAAGTATTCCTGCCATAAACCCTTGCAACTGGTGAAATAAACAGATTACATTTTTGTTTTCTAGTGAATAAATGACACACTTCGCCTAAATTTGAACTGTTCGCAAAACAGTTGTGCTGTTCCCAATAAAATAAGGTTTCACTTTCTGAAAGAGTTTGCATACTGATATGTGCTCTGCTTTTGAAGCCTCATCAGAAACTCTGTGCTAGTGTGTGTATACTAGATTCTAGTGATGAATGGGGTGAAAGTGTGTGCAAGTAAATGTCCTGATAGTGTGTCACTAAAACATTTGATTTAAAACAAACGCTGCAGCAGAAATTCTTTATCGTCTGTGCAAACGAAAAGACCACACAGACACTTTAGAAACTGTGCACAGAAACACACAACATAGATACTAGAACAGATTTCACTAACAATAAAGTTTTACGGTGTTGCTCTTTGAATATAATAGTTTGTGTTAATTATTCAGCATTTTGTTGTATCTCAAAGTACTACCTGATACCGTAACTGTACCATGTTACTAATACAGCACTGTTTTATAGGGGTTGTCTGGTTACAATTGTGGGATTAAATGATAGTTAGACAACACTGTGTAAAATAAATAGTTATTAATGGCAATAAATGGCTGTTCCCTTTGTAGGTGCCACCCCTCGTCCCGACTCGCTCTCCCTGTCCGCTAAGGGCACAGAGCTCTGGACTACACACAGGGATGGAGAGGTGAAGCTCAGGATGGGTGAGTCCGGCCCTGAGGCTGAACCCTCCTTGACTGTGAACCAGATGTTCACTTCTACGGTGCAGCGCTTTGGCAACTACAACGCGCTGGGCTGGAAAGATGGAGAGCAGTGGAAAACCATGACATATAACGAGTACTACAAGTCTTGCCGCACTGCTGCCAAGAGCTTCCTCAAGGTGAGGACTGTTAAATCAGGTTTTTTATACTACATACTATTTTAACAAAATCTCATAGCCAGTTAGACTGACATGTAAACCAGCAAAAATCACATCAGTGTTTAAAACAACACCCTTTTTTACCGCTGTCAAAAGCAGCTCTTTTCAGATCAAGCCGTTTTGTAGCATTTTCCTTTAAATGTTAATGAGTTCTGCTGACTCCGCCCCTCTCTTCCGTGGGGTGACGTGCTGTTCTCATGATACTGTTTACTTTAGCCGCGGAACTTGCTAACTAACACATTATTAGGAAAGGCGATTTGCAAAAACCTTATTCTCACTTCTTCTGTAGATGAAGCTGGATCACAAATGATTCACGCGAACATAGACACATTTATGTAGATCGGTGGTGCATTCCCTTCAGAAACAAATGTAATCCACTGCGGCTCAGATGTCGGGAGTAAATGAAGACTGCTATGTTCATTATTTCATCCAACAACAGAACACCTCAATCGATTAGGCTTCATTCTTGTCTACATCTGCTCTGGCATCGAAACAATGGCGGACTGATGACATCTCACTCAGGGCGGAGCTAAGGTAAGACACCAGTGTCAATCAACAATTGTGGGAGGGCCCTTGTGGTCTGTGTGACGTCACACCGACATGCATCTTAGATTGGTTTTTGATTTGAGAAACGGTGAATGAGTTAACGAGATTTCAAAAAAAAAAAAAAAAACACTGGGTGGATCGTTATCCTGATCCCGAAAGGGGTCCATCTGATGCCATGCACTTTTACCAAGTTTTTGGAAACTTAAATGTGTGTTGTCAGTGTTTACACAAGCCTCCGTGTGTACACACACGGCCAACACACATTTAAGTTCAAACTGCTTGTAAAAGTGCATGTCGCATCAGATGAAACCTTTAAAATAAGGTGTAACCATAATGTGTAACTATTTCCCATTTGGTTCTTATAGACAATAATGACATTAAAAGAAGAGAAAATGGGATATTTAAGTCTCACACATGTCTCTGGTACAGTTTCAGAAGAAAGATAAAATTATCTGAGCTGCTATTCACAGCTTTACTTTTATGTCATATCAACAATTTTAGGATAAACATCTGAGACAAAGATGAGACTCAAATGAGACCCCATTTAAAGGACTATTGGTCTTCAATGCTATGACAAAGCAATTAAGCAAACTCTTGCACAATATCCAATTTCTAGACTAGAATCAACCAAAGCCCATTTTAAGCACACTAAAAGCAAATGAAAACTATTTAGTCAACCTTGGAAACCCTTTGGCTTTCCAGAAGCCTGGTACTCAGTGTTCACTTCATTGGCAATCATTGGTCTCATTGAAGCTGATGAATGGAACTAGCTGATCATATAAACACACCAGTCTCACAGAATAAACAACAGCCGGGGCTGTTCGGCTGGCAGCTGCAGACGGGAAAGAGGACTGAAGCGTAAGAGCCTCAAAACTATGTAGCCACTCATTAATGTCCGTCACATCTTCAGAGATCAGTTGAGAACAGCTGCAAAACGTCTGAAGGAAGGCAGACCTGGCGGCGTAGGTCATCTTACCACACTCTGCCTTTATAAGAAGCATAAAAGTTCTGCCTTGAAGCTTTTCCTAAGAACTCAAATTTCTCTGGGCATTACATTAATGATGACAAATCTGTGCTTTAAAGGCTAGATGAGATCATGGCACCACAGTCTGTGGGAAAGCTTACCTTTCAGTTTCTCAGCCAAAAGAGCTGCCTCGTGCTCAGAGTAGTGCATTATGGGAGGAGGTGATGGAGGTCTCAGCTGCTCCTCATGGATTTTCTGTCGGTGCCGCTCCTCTCGTGCCAGCAATCTTTGTTTGCACTCCCACTCATACAAGTCATCTCTCGCCTGAGCAAAATCGACATGTATGCGGCCTGAATCCTTTTTATCAGTGCTGGAGCCAATGCGCATCCGATAGCCTAGGACAACAAACATTATTCAGCAAACAGAGCTCTCGTACAGGCTGCTTGCATATATCATCTATCAGTTCACTAGAATAAACATACTGAATGCGAAATAGGATTTGCTTCATTCCAAGGTGGTCCTTCCTGCAACATAAATAAAAGCCCCTGCTGAACAAAACAGTACAGCCGGTCATGCTATGTTGCATGTATGTTGCAGCATATGTATCAGATGTTGCATATGCGCTGGTACCTAGCTGATTGGGACCTGATTTAAGTGGACTTTCAGCAAAGATAAACGCAAGATGTATTTATTTTCCTACTATGTTATTATCTATTACTATAAAACAAGATAAATTACACATAAAAAAAAAACACTACAGAGAGGTAAAGAAACAAAACAACGAGCTCCATAATGAAAAAAAAAAAATCTACATAAATAAAAAAACAATGACAAACCAGAGAGGTAGAAAAAAATAATCAGTCCCCTAACAAAACAAAACAAACATTTACTTGTATAAATAAAAACGCATCAGAAAGGTAAAGAAACAAAACAATAAGTTCCCTAATGAAATGAAACAAAACAAAACAAACAATCACACACCAGAGGCAGAAAAAATAATCAGTCCCCTAACAAAACAAACATCTACTTGTATAAATAAAAACACATCAGAAAGGTAGAGAAACAAAATAAGTTCCCTAACGAAACGAAACGAAACAAAATAAAACAAAACAAAACAAACATTTACTTGTATAAATAAAAATACATTAGAAAGGTAGAGAAACAAAACAAACTGAACTAAACAAAATGAAACAAAACAAAATACAAAGAGATGCCAAAGAGGCAGAAAAAAATTAATCAGTCCCTAACAAAACAAAACAGTCCCCAACAAAAGGTAGAGAAATTAAACAAAATAGGTTTCCTAATGAAACAGAAGGAAACAAAACAAAAATCAAAGACACACCAGAGAGGTAGAGGGCCTTGTCCACCATGAACTCCTCACTAAAACGAATGTGGCAGAAGTTTTTCTTGCTCTTGCGGATGGCAACAATCTCTCCACACTGGTCAAACACTTCTTTGATGATCTCTTCTGTTGCATTCTCCGGAAGGCCACCAACAAACACCGTCTTGCACCCTGGAGGTCTCTCTCTCGTGGAGGGAGGAGGAAGATCTGCAGAATCCACAAAGATGTCTTACTGCACTCATACTGCATGACTAAACATGACATAGATCAAATGAACTATTTTTTCCCCCAACATTAACTTGCAAATTTTTTATATTAAATTTCTGGAAATTTTCTGGAAAATAGATAGATCAATGTATAGGTCACATTGTATTATTACATTTAGAAAATAATGTAAAATACTGGTAAATAAAAAGAAACGTTGATTACAAACAATATAAACATGTCGCTTATTTTATTTTAGTTTCCTTCACTCCTCAACTTCAAAACAGAAATGAATATGCCTGAAGCAATTCTAAATTATAGTGACATTCATTATAAACATAATTTATTATAAAAACCAAACCTAAACAAATTTACTGAAAATACCAGCATGTGGGAACACATAAACTTGGGCTCAGGTACCTCTGTAATTCAGTGCAAATCTAAATGCGTGTGCTTTTTGCATCTTTTGTATGTTTGCTGCTAATTGCATTATATAAGTCGCTTTGGAATACAAGTTGCAGCAGGTTTCAGATGATTAAAAAACAAGACTTTTTGGAATATTTTGGAAAACACGGAAAAGTCCGAAGTCAGAAATCCGAGGCCAGACTGAAAGTCTTCTAAATCACCTTATATTGACATTACATTGTTGAATTATCATTAATTTACTTCCATTAACAAGAAATAGATTATTATGCAGTGTGCAGTCCATGTGGATAAAATTGAACTGTTTTAGGGTGTATTTAAATTTATAGTATTTAGGACAAAAGCTCTACAGATTTAATATTTCGTCTTTCACTGATTTCAGTAACTGTAAAACATTTGCCATAAAGTTACAGGTCTTTCAGTGGAACATTTTACCACACAGTTACAGGTCATTCAAAATGGCACAGACTGTACTTCATATAATTACCATGACATCAGTAGAAGTAAATAAGGGTTGGCTACGTTCATCTGTGCGCCTGCTTTTATGGCGAAAGCTCTAATAATTGTGCTGCGGTAGGTTGCTGTAAAATGCTTACTGGGATTCTGCGGGAAAAGTGTGCAGCTCTTGCAGTGGATGATTTCCTTAATAACAGGAAGTTCTGCTGCCACAGGATGGGGCGGGATCAGACTGATGCCAGCCATCATGGGATTGATTGGGGTGATGATGCCAAGGTTGGGGTCAAAACCCTGTATACAGATGGAGTCTGGAGAGGGAAACAGAAAGAGTCATTGATTTGGACCTCAGCACTGGAACCATATGAGCACAACCACAAAGAAGCCAAAGAAGTAAGAGCAAAGCTGGTGAAAGACCAGCGGAGATGAGAAGAGACTTGGTCACTGCTCTTACTGCAGACGACAAAACCCAGAAAATCTACTAAAGATTAGTTTCTTCTTCAATGAGCTTTCATCACACTAAGCCGCACAGGATCTGAGACCGGAACGCATTGGATTTGTGCAGTAAACCGTGTGCACTGTAAGCCATGACAGAAGTCCTACACCTGCATGCACACTTTATATTGTACATACATATAATTCATAAAACACATAAAAACATACAAAACAAATAAATCTGTTCAGTTTCAGAAATTTCCCCTGCAAATCACTCAATTATTATACTTATTTCTTAAAACTCATCTTTGATAATCATGTTATTCATGTCTTTAAAATGGCTTCAATATAACTCACTTAGCCTACCTACACTCTTAAAAATAAAGGTGCTTCACGATGCCATAGAAGAACCTTTTTGTCTAAATGGTTCCTAAAGAACCTTTAACATCTGAAGAACCTTTCTGTTTCGCAAAAGGTTCTTTGTGGTGAAAGAAGGTTCTTCAGATTATACAAAGGTAAGAAAGAGATTGTTCTTTTAAGAACCTTTGACTGAATGTTTTTTTTGTGGAACCAAAAATGGTTCTTCTATGCAATCGCTTGAAGAACCTTTTGAAGCACCTTTATTTTTAAGGTGTAATTTATTATACTAACCATATAGAGTCTGCTCTACAAAACAACTGTTGAAAAACAATCAGATTTTGTGAAGCAGCCTGTTTAATAACAATTTTCTCAGTGTCCTGATCATGTTGACTGACTAATCAGAAGGTATCTTAAACCTCTTTTTAAAAAATTGCTAGAGTGAAAATTCAACAGTTACAATTAAAAAGTCAAAATGCATTCATATTAACACTCAAAAGTGAGATTATTGAGAGCATGCTTTTGCAATCCTGCATTGAAAATCTGAAGCCTACCTGTAAGCTGCGCTTTCACTGTATGTATCTAAAATGTGTTTCCACTACTATATTGTAAAATAATATATATAATGTTCATTATAAAAAAAAGAAATGTTGGCATATCTATGAAAATGAGAAAATGTGTTTTGTCTTACTAATAAGGCCTCTTAACTAAAAAGGTCATGTTCAGTTCGTTATAATTACTGTGCTGAACCACTTATAAACACTCAGTAATTTGTTCTCATTAAAACAGCTTGACATACAGAGAAATTAATATTACTGTGTTTAAAATATGTTTAAAATCTTCACTCTCATGAGATGAAAATTCCAGTCTTAATACTGGCCTAATAAAAGCTTATTTATTTATTTATTTATTTTTCCACACGTGCACACAACTCCAGTCCATCAATTATGCAAAAATCACTTTTATAAGGTGTTTGAACATAGTTGTGTGGCCGCAGTGTGAAAACACTGTAATGCCTAATAATGGTAAAAGTCCACCCACTCATTTTTTTATAATCCCAATCTCTCCAAATGAGCGGTAGGGATGGGCGTATCGATCCGAAGTATCGATATATCGATACTGACGTGAGTATCGAAAGTATTGATACTCAAACAAAAAATATCGATACTAAGGTGCGTTTTATTTACCAGTGGTTTTGTTTATTTAACAAAAATAATAATAATAATGCATACAATATGCATTGAATTGGATGAATAACCTTTGTTAGCGAGTAATTGTGTAGGATATAACTATTTTCCTGCTCATCTGAACACATGCAAATGTTGCAAGACAGAACCAATCAATCACAGAGAGCATTCACTCACTGCTGACAGTGCGTTCAAACAGGGCTGCGTTTCCCAAAAAGTATCATAAGAAAGCATTAAAAGTTTTTGGGAATGGCAGCCCGGACAATGCTATCAAGGACAAAAAAAAAACATAAAGTTTGAGTATTCACAATAAACAAATTAAATTTTACCTACTTTTTTGTTGCGATTACAATTATTTAAATTGAACGTTGAAAGATAATATTGATCATGTTCTATTCTGTAATGTTAATAGAAATCATACACTGTCAGAATAAAAAGGTTGCATTTTATGCATGCAACGGCCATTCACTGGCAGTCCCTAATGGCAATACAAAATATTGCACTAAATCAAAAGTTCAAATGTTACAAATAAGGTAGAATATTAATGTTGTAATACTGGTAGCACTAATATAAAAATGTGATGATATATGTTACAAAAAAGTAACAATTTTGAAATACGTTGATGGTTGTATTTTTTTGTATTTGATCTCAGTATTCCTATCAATGTTGTATAAGTGTTTTTTATGCGTAATAGTAACCCTAGAATGTGATCAAACAGTTTAAAATAGCTGGGCTAAGATATATAAACATTTTTAAGACTGCAGAAATATGTTAATTCAGTATACACATTATCCCACCGGTTACAATTGTGACTGACCATGAAATAAAAATTTTCACACACTTTTCCAAAAAAAAAAAATTATTATTTCAAAGGGTTACTAATGACATATCATTTGGATATTTTCATGTCTGGGAAAAATTTGGGATTAAACGGGTTAAAATGCATTTTAAACAAAGTTAAGTGGTTTTCATTACCCATTTTACTCTTAGTAATTTAATAATTTAATACATTTCATAATTTAAAAGTTTAGTGCAGAAGTATCGAATCGGTATCGATATCGACGATACTGCCTTGAAAAATATCGGTATCGTATCGAAAACAAAATAAGGGGTATCGCCCATCCCTAACGAGCGGTTTCATATCTCCTCTCGTAACTGATGAAAAAGTCCCGCCCATTTGTGATGTTCTCTGCCCTATTATCATAGACACAGCCCTGAGGAGAATCAGCAGTCCGCCATTACTGTTTTCTTGCTGTAGCTGCTGGATACAATGTCAGCGCCAAAGAGGCATTTTTCCAAGTTTTTTTTGTGTATTGGGATGCACCAATGAACATAGGAGTCATATTTTGTTTTCCAAAGCGCCTTTCTGAAAGAGCTTCTTGGCACTCTGTAAGGCTAATGTTGCTAAAGCTACCATTATCGCTGCCTGTTTTCACTGGTGCTGCCTTCACATGCTACCAGAATCATGGTAAATAGGAAGGTGGTAGTTGATTGCATATGAAAGCAATGTCAAGTCAACCGCTTAAATTTTTCGAGCTCATAATCACAAATGAGACTTATAAAGTTTGTGATAGCGTGCTAAAGCACAATGAGACTATTTTTTATAACGCTATGCTCCTCGTCTGTGTGATTCATAAATGCGTATTTATTATGCACAGCACAATCAGATGACTGACTTTTAAACCGAGTACGTTTTCTGTAAAGATAACAGACTTGTACTAATAGTGGAATGTTTATTTGTATGCTGGAGCATGAGCTCCCGAAGCTCCGCCCTCTTCTATAAGGGGGCCGGGGGGGAAAAAAAAAAAAAGGGGAAAACAAAAAAGCCACTCTTTGCATTTTCAATGGACACACACAAAAACGGTGCATTTTGGCTCATACCCTAAAAATGGCAATTTTAACAAGCTATAACAAATTATGTGGGATCGTGACTACAAACCTTCACCTCCACACAACATCAGAGACTTATTTTACATCTTGTTAAAATACATAGGCCAACTTTAACATCGTGTTAAGTGAGAAGCAGTAAGAAACAAATGCATCATTAAGGAGTTTTTACTTTAAACCTTTGCTTTGGGACAAAATACCAGTCCATGGTTCCTAATAATAGGGCCTTTCGCACCGCTTTAGTTCCAGAACTAAATGTACAGTACTGGGACGATTTTGCCAGACTATTTCCTAGTACCATTTAAAGGGTTGCATTCGCACCGAGAGTGTGTACTAAGAAGTGACGTAAGCCGGTCTACAGCGTCGTCATTTGTGCGCGGCGTTCAACACCAGAAACAAGAAGAACACATTAACAAAAGGAGGATCGAGGACGCTGTGATCGAGCTTTTTTTTGTTGTGGTCTCGCGGTTCACAATAATGGACATGGAAAGTCGACGTACAGTGGTGTGAAAAAGTGTTGGCCCCCTTCCTGATTTCTTATTTTTTTGCTCGTTTGTCCCACTTTAATGTTTCAGATCATCAACTATTTAAATATCAGTCAAGATACACAATTAAACACAACATCAGTTTTTTACATTAAGGTTTTTATATTAAGGTCAAACAATATCCCAACTACATAGCCTGTGTGAAAAAGTGTTGTCCCCCTGTAAAACATGTGGTTTATCACACCTAATTCACTTCTCAGCCACACAAGGGCCCAGGCCTGATTACTACACACCTGTGTCGCAATCAAGAAATCCTTAAATAGGACCTTCCTACAAAGTGACGTAGAACCAAAATTCCCCCCCCCCCTCCCCCCACAAAAAGCTAGACGTCATGCCAAGATCCAAAGAAATTCAGAAACAAATGAGAAAGAAAGTAATTGAGATCTATCAGTCTGGAAAAGGTTATAAAGCCATTTCTAAAGCTTTGGGACTCCAGCGAACCACAGTGAGAGCCATTATTCACACATGGCAAAAACATGGAACAGTGGAGAACCTTCCTAGGAGTGGCTGGCCTACCAAAATTACCCCAAGAGCACAACAACGACTCATCCAATAGGTCATAAAAGAACCCAGAACAACAACTAAAGAACTGCAGGCCTCACTTGCCACAATTAAGGTCAGTGTTCATGATTCAAAAATAAGAAAGAGACCGGGCAAAAACGGCATCCATGGGAGAGTTCCAAGATAAAAGCCACTGCTGACCAAAAAGAACATAAAGGCTCGTCTCAGTTTTGCCAGAAAACATCTTGATGATCCCCAAGACTTTTGGGAAAATACTCTGTGGTCTGACGAGACAAAAGTTGAACTTTTTTTGGAAGGTGTGTGTCCCATTATGTTTGGTGTAAAAGTAACACTGCATTTCAGAAACAGAACATCATACCAACAGTAAAAAATATGGAGTGGTAGTGTGATGGTCTGGGGCTGTTTACTGTTTGCTGTGATAAATGGAACCATGAATTCTGCTGTTTACCAAAAAATCTTGAAGGAGAATGTCCGGCCATCTGTTTGTGATCTCAAGCTGAAGCGAACTTGGGTTCTAGAGCAGGACAATGATCCAAAACTCACCAGCAAGTCCATCTCTGAATGGCTGAAGAAAAACTAAACGAAGACTTTGGAGTGGCCTAGTTAATGTCCTGACCTGAATCCTATTGAGATGATGTGGCATGACCTTAAAAAGGTGGTTCATTCTCGAAAACCCTCCAATGTGGCTGAATTTACAACAATTCTGCATAGATGAGTGGACAAAAATTCCTCCACAGCGCTGTAACAGACTCATTGCCAGTTATTGCAAATGCTTGATTGCAGTTGTTGCTGCTATGGGTGGCCCAACTAGTTATTAGGTTTAGGGGCAAACACTTTTTCACACAAGGCCATATAGTTTTGGATTTTGTTTTCCCTTAAAAATAAAAACCTTCATTTAAAAACGGCATGTTGTGTTCACTTGTTATCTTTTACTAATATTTCAATTAGTTTTATCTGAAACATTAAAGTGTGACAAACGTGCAAAAAAAATAAGAATCAGGAAGGGGGCCAACACTTTTTAACACCACGGTATAAGTAAAGCGATTGAAAGAACGGAAAGGAGGACTACGAATCTCCAACGACAACTTACAGTGCTACATTTGCTATAAGTGCCTTCACTTCAGCGTCCGCCCATCTATCGATGTTCTCCATACTTGCGAAATAAGTTAACACAATGTTTACAGTATATGTTTACACACTGTTTTAAATCATGGCGGGTGAGGGCATTCTCATACGTGTTTGGCCAATCAATGTCTACTTACATCATGATTAGTAAGAGTTGTGCTGGTTAGACCCTGCTCTGAAGTAGGAGCTAATTTAGTTCCCATAAAAGGACTTCCTAGAACTAAAATCATTCCTAGTTCCTGCGGTGCGAAAACTCCAAAAGTGGGTAGTTCTCACATTATTCGGTACTATTAAAAAGGTTCCTGTGGTGCGAAAGGCCTATGCGTCCTTCCTCCAGTGAAACTGTTGACTCCTTTGTCCTCTCACATCAAAATCCACAGACACATTTGTTTACAACAGTTTTGGACTGTTTTTGCTTGTAACATGCTTGATCTGTGCAGCTTTCTTTCCTGATTCAGACAAGACAACTTTTTAGAAAGCAATAGAGGACTCATAGTTTTAGCTGGAAGCAATGGTTTTGAAGTTATGCTTAATGAATTGTTTAGATTCTTACAAACTTGCAGCTTTACAACACTTCACAAGATGTAATTGATGGACTGGAGTCGTGTGGATTAATTGTGGATTATTGAGTTTTTATCAGCTGTTTGGACTCTCACTTTGACGGCACCCATTCACTTCAGAGGACCCACTGGTGAGCAAGTGATAATAATGTCTCATTTCTCTAAATCGTGTCTGATGATACAAAACTCCTCTACATATTAGATGGCCTAGTGGAGAACATTTTCAGCAAATTCATTTTTGGTGTGAACTATTCCTTTAATGATGGCTGACTGTGAAGAGAGCACTTTTAAAATAGTATCAATAGGACTGCTAAAACTAAAACTAAACTAAAAGGCCTGAGCTTAACTTAATTTACAGTTATCAGTAGCGTGACAGTAGGTCAACTGCTTTCAAAACAGGGTAGCTTTTTCCCTCTTAAGCAGACTAAATATAGTTTGATGTAGAAACAAAAACTCTTTGTTAGCAGCTTGTTTAAATTTACATTATGTCTAGCTTGTAGCTTGGCAAACTACGGTTTCAACAGTTTCACCAACACCGCTCTCCTAAACATTATTCAGTTACTGAGAGCTCAGTATTTTTACAGTGTCGTAATATTTCAACCTTAATCAGGACAATCGCACTTACTTTGTCCTGTAGTGACATAGAACACTAAATCTAACACAAGAGATGCTTGAACTCGAAGAAAATCTTGAATCCCTTGCTGGGGAAAGAGATGATGAAAATGATGATCCATAAATCTCCCAGCGGCTGCAATCATGTGAAATGCATCAGGAGATCCATGCAAAACCCAAATCAAAATGTAAACAGGTAAATTACACACACGCCTTCACATTTATCGTTTCTTAATGTTGTTTTTCTTCAGTCAGAATGATTCAAGGACTACTCAATCCTTTGGCTCACAGCTCTTCTTTCTTTTCCAAAAACCTGCTTCAGGTTTTATTTGTCATTATTATCTGCTTTCCATTAAATTTGGATTCACTACGAAGTCAGCAGCTTGCAAAACATTTAGTTCCTACAGGCCGCAGCTGCTCATCATTTCAGAGGTGAGACTGCATTAATCAGAGCCCATCACAAACACCATTACTAAATGCAAAGCGCCAGCCCCTGCAGCCCCAGGCCCTGCAGTCCAAATATATAATCCGCAAGGAAATTTGTCTCAGCTGTTTTTTACAGTCTCGCTTTTTTTGGGCTTGAAAGATTTCCAGTCATTGCTCACCACAGCTAATATACATAATTATCCAAAGCACCCGAAATGACAGTGAATAACTCTAGCAGCACCTACATGTACTGCTTAGTTCTATTAAACTGAGCTATTTGTGTGTATATAGGCTACACAATTTAGGGGGGGATCAAATCATGCTTTTTCCATTCAAAATTGTGACGTTTAATAATAAAAAAGCTTAAAGTTTTCAAATGTTTTAAAAAAATTTGTGGTGCTTTTTTTGTACGGCTGCACAAATCGGCAATTATATTCACAATATTAACAACAACAACAATAATAATAGTACTGTAAAATGTTATTATTATTGTAATATTTCACTGTAAAATAAAAATTATTATTTAGGATTATTTATTATTATCATTATTATTTTTAAAATATCCCCCAATTTGCAATATTCCATAGTACACCCCACCATACTAATAAGTAAATTATGGGTTCTTTTATTTATTATTATTATTATTAACAAAATAAGAAATATTACTATTGCAATATTTCACTGTAAAAAAAAAAAAAAAAAAAAATATATTATATATATATCTATATATATATTTATTTTTAAAAATTTTAAGATTACAATAACTAATTTTTATGGTTTTTTTAAAAGTCTTCATTTTTAATTTTAAATTTCAACCACTGCAAGCACACTCACTCTAACACAAATTGCAGTGCATATGGTTATTTAAATAAATTTACAGCTTTACACGTTTGACTAATATGCCCTAAACCCTATGTGAATTTGGTTTATTTCAATTAATTGTGCGCCCTAGTAGTATTCAATGATGTCATATGTAATCAATAATGTCTAACAACTGGGTTTTTATATTTAGTGATAAACACGCCTTAATGCCCCCACTGAATACTGATCATTGAAATATGTACTATAACCAGAGATTTTAGAATATTGGCATCAGACAATAAAAAAGACACCTTTTTATCAGTACTTTTCCCAAAAAATAAATAATGAAATAAATATAATAAAAATGAAAGCGCTCGTTGGCTGTATTCACATAAATGTTTGGTCCAAGTGCTTCCATAAACAGCACTCAGGAAGATGTTTCTTTGTCATTACAGTGCAATAGTTAAATAGGTCATCGAGACGGCACACAACTGTTTCTGGTGAAGCCTGATTTGGGTTTTATTCTCCCTTTCTTTCTTTCTTCTCTTCCTTTCTCTTCGTCTTCTTCTAAGCCACTTAAAGCAGCCTTGGTGAATCTTGTGTAAATCTGTGCATGCATACGTTCAGGGCTTACACCATTTCTGAACCTAAATCTCCCAGCATGGTCTGTGTAAAACTCTCACAATGGAGCCGCAACAAAAGCAACTCCTAACTGCAGGAAAATCATCTGTATTTAGAGTATTATTCATTGTTGTGCTTCATCAATCCAGCGGGATAAAGCCATCTGGAAAAAAAAATGTTCTCGCAAAGCATGTCTTCTAATGAGCTGGTGCAAATAAACATTTATAATCAATAGAAAATGTGCTGAAATACTGAGAATGAAACTGCTTGTGAGGACAAATTGTGTGAGTGGGCATCTGCTCTGCGAGCAGCAAATTTATGAGCAGATACGGGACAAAATAGAAGCTGTATGTGTGTGTCATAAGCAATATGTGTGATGTTGAAGTGTGCCTGGAAACATGCTGAGGGAAATTAAAACAAAGACTCAGAGGTTATTTCAGCATAATCTGTTATATTCGACAGAAACCAGGCAAATCTTTTCCAATCATTCCTTTGAAGCTGGAATTTCTGTCAGTGTCATTATAGTCTTTCTGGAGCCAGAGACGATCCAGTCTGTTTGTTCTCAAAGGCTAGCATTTGTGCTCGTGTGACAAAATCCTCTTTCAGGTCTCTAGAGGCATATCGCTGGAAGCCTACACGTGTGAAAGAAACACAGAAAGAAAGAGGATACCGTACTGTATATAAAATCCTCGTGTGAATTGCTGGAAGTGTTTCTTTCAGCTTTGGCGTATTACCAGAGGCTTTAGCTCAGAAGCTGAGGATAATAGTTTTAATATTCATTCTTAGATGAATTCTGAAATCACCCAAGAACAAAAAAAGAAAACCTATATGCAAGTCAAATGACTTGTGCCTTCCCAATTTCTCATAAATAATCATGATCTGAAATATCGGCTCTTGCATTTTAATCTGAGCCTAATTTGCCTCAATCCATGGCTTCCCTAGCGTGATAGTAATTATAATAGGATCCAAACCAAGGAGAGACTTTATTTGTCTAAAAAAAACTGACATGAGAGCCAGTTCTAGGGAATAGTTACCAAAAAAGTAGCAATGCTACTAACATTTTTAGTTTTGCATGATTAAAAATTTAGTTTTTCTAGAAACAAGTTACTTTTATATATGCTACTCATCATATGTTTGAAATAAATTAATACTTTTATTCATTAGGAATGCGTTGCATTAATCAAAAACTGACAGTAAATGAATGTTACAAAAGTTTACTGTCTCAAATAAATGATTTTAAAGATTTTCTATTTATTAAAGAATCCTGACAAATATATATATAATGATTTCCACAAAAAAGCAGTAAAACAGCTTTCTACATTTATAATAATAGGAAATATTTATTGAGCAGCAAATCAACATTTTAGAATGATTTTTGAAGTATCGTGTGACACTGAAGACTGGAATAATGATGCTGAAAATTCAGCTTTGATCACAGAAATAAACTAGATTTTGCAATATATTAAAATAGAAAAGAGTTATTATAAATTGTAATAGTATTTCGCAATATTACAATTTTTACTATCTCATCGAACCCTTATGAAGGGTAGTGTATATTTATTAATTTTGCAGACTATATACATTTTTCAAAAAGCTGGGCTGTTTTTATAGTCACATTTGTATTGCAAGCAAATAAGGAGTGAAATAATCAAACACATATTGAGCAAAATATTTACTGATGTTCATTACTGTTTGTATATGTAGCATTATGTATTAGTACTGTAGTTTTAATTTAACTAGAGTATACACTGTCACCCTAGCTCAAATTATAAGTCATATCACTGGATAATAGCATATTTAGATATGAAGATTCTGCTCAATTAAATAGTTTCATTGTAGTTGACAGCTTTGGTCGAAGCTTACTTCTTCAAAAGAGTAGCTTGACTATAGTTCAACTACTTCCACTCCCACTCATGAGTGCTGTCAAAGCTAGAGAGGTGAATTTGCCAGTGTATGGAGAAAACAAACTGTCAAGCACTCTGTTAGTCCACTCGCTGCATCCACAGCTTATTTGAGATAAAAATCATGATTATAAGAGACTATTTCTGTGCAGCTAACATTTACAAAAGCAACAGAGCTGTTATGATTGCAGATGGCCACTGATGATCACTGGCCAATCAGAGACGGCAATGAGGAAAGCAGTCCAGTTCTCAGACAAACATCTCTACAAAGCTTCAGTCAGCTGGGAGGATTGAGACCAGCGTTTAGGGCTCAAGGCAAGAAAGCGGTAGGTGCCACCATTCCGCCAGGACATGAGCTTTTCAGAGCCGCAACAATCCAGTATCTCAGCCGAAGAATAAAGCTCAACAAACTGTAACATGCTTCAATGTAAAATCCAATGTGTAGTGTTGCGTCTAAAGGTCACATATTTGGCTGGAGAGGCTGGAGCCTGTGCTGCTTGCCAGAGGGGGAAATATGGGAACCCTGGTTTAATATCTGCTTTTTATTCCCCCTGCCGTGAAAGGGAAGAGCAGGGAGAGCTGTGGATGAAACAGCAGGATTAGCACGCTGGAGGAGGGCACGGGGCTTTACCTGATACCAGCTGCTGCCCGGCTAAGCCCATCGGCACAATGCCCAGGTTGTTCATGGCTGTGGCCCAGGCGCTGGGATCGGCCACGGGAACGTTGATGTGGCTCTGCTCGGTTCCCAAACTGCCGATGCCGTCTGCTGCTGCAAAAGACAATACAATCCATTAGGCCCTCATGCAAAATGACAAGTACCTTTAAAACACACACTGGCTAAACAGCTGCACTGTCACCCAGCAAAATGTGGCTGCTATGCTTTGCATCAAAAACCGGTTGCATCAGTTGTACACAGATTTAGATTATACTCTAGTTCAAGAGTGTTTAGTTAACGCTTCAAGGGGTCTAAACATTACCTTCCCAGCAAAGGTTCAGACACCCTGTTGAAAAAAAACAGCATATGCTGGTTAGGTATGTTTTGAAGCATGGCAGCTGGTTTGAGCTGGTTTAAGATAGTCCTGAGCTGGTTTAAGGTTGTCATGTGCTGTTCTTAAGCATCTAGCTCCAGCTCAGGACCAGCTAAACCAAGCTTCATTACCCCTAAGGAAAGTGTCAGCAAAGTAAGAAATGTAATTTAAAAATTCTCCCCAAAACGCTGCTTGGTCAGTATTAAGTGTTTTAAAAACCACATTGACCACCGTTCAAATTCTCTGAAACGCCGTTGGAGATGGCTTATGGTAGAGAAATTAACATTCAATTTACGGGCAACAGCTCTGGTTTCCTGCAGTCAGCATGCCAATTGCAGGCTCCCTCAAAACTTGTGGCATCTGTGGGATTGTGCTGTGTGATAAAACATTTTAGAGTGGCATTTTATTGTGTCCAGCCTAAGGCACACCTGTGCAATAATCATGCTGTCTAATCAGCATCTTGATATGCCACACCTGTGAGGTGGATGGATTATCTTGGCAAAGGAGAAGTGCTCACTAACACAGATTTAGACAGATTTGTGAACAATATTTGAGAGAAATAGGCCTTTTGTGTACATAGAAAAAGTCTTAGATCTTTGAGTTCAGCTCATGAAAAATGGGGGCAAAAACAAAAGTGTTGCGTTTATAATTTTGTTCAATGTAGAATAAAAAAACAACATAGCCTATAACCAGTGGTGTAGTGGAGGCTTATACCCACTTCTTTATCAGTCGGCTTTGCGTATACGCACTTCTAAATTCCCCCTGATGTGCATCATTCATTAGTGTCCTGCATCTCGACAAATCACGTGAATGCAAGTAGAGTCGGTCTGGGGCGTGATTGCATGTCGGGGGAGGCGCGAAGAGTGATAAAATAATATTTAATTATTGACTACTAATTTGAATCACTACATTATAATGAAAACAATACCTTAAAAAGGAAAAGAAGCATGTTTTTGTGATCAGATTTTTTTAAACCGGTAAACTCCTGTAAACTTTTCAGTCCAAGGATCCAGTAAACGAATGCCTTCAAACAGTAGGCGGAGTGTGTGTAAGGCCACGGGGGACTTGGGGCAAAAATGCCACTAAATTGGACAAAAATGCCCCTGCACAAACAAATTAAATCTGCTCATGTTGCACCGTATTTCATTTTAGGCGTTTTTACAGTGTTGCACATTTTAACCAATCACAAACAGTTCTGTTCAGCTTAGGAATGCAATGGCCAATCAGAAACGTTCCGTACGATTCATCTTTCAACTCATCAGTTTTGTTGACTGACTGATGGCTCTTGCGAATGCTCTCATCATAAACAACAAAGCGCAGATGGACGTACAATGTAAGTAAGAGATTAATTTAAGTGTATACAGCTTCAGTGATTATAACGATAGTTTTGTTTTTGGAGAGTGCTTAAACTCACGATAGATCAATGCTAGTTATACCTGTCCACTTTCTATATGTAATTTATTCGCTGTTTGAAATAACAGTGGAAAGGAAACTTTATAGACTTATCCATTTCTAACTTTTATTAAATTGTAATCACGTAAAATACAAATTTAGTCCCATTAAACATTTTTTTAGCCTACATGACGCCCATGTCTGGTTATTGCCTAAAAAGATGGGTTTATGATGTTTAATACATTTGGCTGCTTTTAACCTTACCCTGGAGTTGGTTCACCCTCCGCCTAAATTCAAAACAGCTACAGAGAAAACCTGACCGGTTTCATTAGAGATGGCTTAGAGTCACGTCCAGAATTATTCTTGTCAGCGTGTGTATTTGGCTTAAACGCACAAGTGTTTTATAATGGACACTGCTGAAGCCTGAAGGTGTTTTTTAGATTCTGAATGGATCTGAATAGTAGCCTGTACAGTCAGGTCAAGACAGTAGGTTTAGTGATCTTTTGGCATCTCCTTGTGGTCCTGTTTGAGATCGCAGCTTGACTAGTGCTTAATTGTATTAAAAATGCTCTAAACAATTTTATTTTGCACTATATAGTATAGTCTATACATAAATTGTAAAAGGTATGGGCGGAGTAGGCAGGGGGTTACTATTTGCCCGTCACTGTATGCCATGGGAGAAACAGTAAATCAAACAGGAGTAGAGCTGCACAATTCTGGATACATTTTTCAAATTAAATTTTTTTTTTTGTATCAAATAGAGATCATGATTCTCCTACAGATAACTAAACAAAATAGCTTGTCTACTAGAGGTTCTGACAAAATGTTAATTGTTGCAGTCTATGTAATTTTTTACATTTTAATTATTTATTGCAAAATCTGCACCTATTTTGTGGCTAATTTTAATTAGCATTAACATAATGATCCTTACTCCAGTAAGTCAAGTAGCAGAAGTTACAGAAAGTGAAAATGTGCAAATACTATTGGCCCATTTTGGGGTGAACTAAATATGCAAGATTAGTCTTGACTCTTACATGCCACTGTTTATAACACAGGCCGTTCATCCTTTGCTGGGCCGCTTAAAAAAAATGGGGGCATAAATTAAGAGTATACCCACTTCTCCAGGCACCACTACACAACTGCCTATAACACAATATTAACATTGACACAATTGTATAACATTGTACACAATTGTATAATCCTATATTATATAGACAGTATATAGACAGAAACAAACATTCATATACAGTCATTTATTAGGCTAAAGTCCAGAATGTCCAAGCTGGCTTTGCAACTGTATGTCATTTAAATGTGTAACAAATACAAATACAGTATTTGTAAATAATTGTATGTCATAAATTAACATTTAACAGAGAAAATGGGCAATGCCCACCACAGCCGACACAAGCACATGTGAGGCTCACAGATTTCAATAGAAACTGGTGTTAGCATGTTGCTAAGCTAATAGCATGATACTCTAATGAGAATAAGTATGCTAGCATGCATATAGTTTTAACTAAATCTACCTATTTCTTGTTTTAAACTGTATTTCAGTAGTGAGTGACATAAAATACCATTCAAAAGTTTGGGTCAGTAAAAGTTTTTAATGCTTCTGAAAGAAGACTCCAAAAGCTGCATTTATTTGATCAAAAATACAGTAAAAACCGTAATATTGTGAAATATTATTTACAATTTTCTATACTCCAGTCTTTAATGTAACATGATCCTTCAGAAATCATGCCCAATATGCTGATGTGCTGTTTAAGAAAAATTAATGTTGAAAACAGTTCTGCTGCTTCAAACATTGGTCTCAAAACAAAAATCTCACTGACCCCCAAACATATATCTTGGCTTTATTTTTTTTCCCACTGAGCACGTTGCCTTCTTCACAAAGGACACATGCGAAGCTGCCCTCAAATCTGCCATAACGAGGTATCTCATAAGACAGCATAATCATCCAGCCAACGTTTGGAACGGTTTTCACATCATTAGCAAGTGCATGACAGCTTAAAATGCTGCCCACGTAGGCAGCTCGCTTTATTTTGGAAGCATGTGCAGTTTGAGCGGTCTGCTAAACAGGACAAGTACTGGACATAATTAGAGGAGGTTAGTTACCGCTAGTCATGGCCCGTCGTCAGTGTTTGTTTCTCTGGGTGCCACTGCTGTCAACAGAGCCCTTGCTCTTCCAAGACAGCAGGCCGGGGAGAACGAAGCTCTCAGGAACTCATCACAGCATTCAGAGAAACCTGCAGCACACACAAACGAGAGCCGAGACGGCATTCAGAGCACAGCCACACTTTTATTAGGACTATTTAATGCGGCTGAGGAAGGCCGCTTTTTTCCCAGCGCTCCAGCTACAAATGCCTCCTCAGATAGAGCCAGGCTATAAATAGTCATGATAATCACTAGACGAGAAATATCACAGTAACTCTCATTATCGGTTCCTAATGTGTAAACTCTTACCATTACAAAGGGTCCAATAGTTTCTACAGCTGCGCTAACAAGACTGCAGGAAATGCCTTCAAGGACGTGTAGCTCCTTAAAGCCTCTTTGAGACATTCTGTCAGTGCATCCGCTCTAAATGACTTACAGCTGACCCATCAGTCTTCCATCAAAATGACACATGTCACCCGCTGATGGGTCACAGTGTGTGTGAGTGAGATCTGACCCCCTCCCGCCTGCGTTTCCCCCTGACAGATCACATCCCCTCCTCCTGCTCTCCCTATCCTCGCACATTATATCATCCTGGAAATCAAAGTCTGGGAGATGGGGCCATTAAGCTGTTTAATGCGGGTTGGAATAATGGATCCCATATGCGGCGAGCGCACAGTGCTCTGTCCCCGGCGGGGCTGTTAGAGTGAAGAATCATCAGTATGCCAAACTCGTTCCTCTCTGCCACTCTAAACCACAGCACATTATTCAAATCTGACACGCGGATATCAACTTAGGAGCGATGCAATTCCCTTTAATTGAGAAACAATCATATCACAACTTTGATTAGGTACAGTGGTAATGTATTTGATTTTATTTGCAGAAATGGATATCTGGTGAAAAGGCACGTTGATTTTAACTCTTTCAGAATAATGGCTGGCATCTCCAGTGGAAAAATTTGGAGAATGGAAAACATGGCAGGTGCTCCATGACGTGCAGTAGAGCTAAACACATTTAACCCTTTAACGCCTACTGTAGCATATTTGACACATGAATTTCTAAGGCCTCTAAATGATCAAAACTTTGTTTGTTGTTGTACAAAATCTACTACATGTCTTCTGTCATCTGATTGATCTCATTATATTGCACTGCATTATATGTTTTGCCTCCACAATAAAATTTAAATATCATCTTACTAAGACGATTTACTAAACTGACAACTGATATTTATATGCATTTTATATAAATAGTCTGTTATAAAAATTGTACTGATTTACATTACAAATCATCCGAATTTCATCTTACTTGTTTTTTTCTCCATGTTTTCACTATATCATGCCTGATGTATTTCATATGTCAGGTTTTACAGGGTTAAAGTCTGCATGACATGAAAATTGACCTTATTTACTTTCTTAATGCATGTTTCTGGTCTTATTGTGCATTATTCATAAGTGCACGCTATTGTGCATGACATTGCATGAATGTCTTCATAATATTCAATCAGATTTAGAAAATTTGTTCTGTCTATGAAATGACTTTTCTTGTAACACCAATTTACATGATCCAGTCACAAGAAATGCATAAAATCAAAACCTGCCCTACACTTTGTCTTGTTGCATATCCTGATTCCCTCAGAAATATGCCACATTAGAATAAAACATATAGCTTTTACCTTAATGCATACATAAATACATAAGATGAGACAAGTATCGCTTGACGTGCACAGACTTGTGTATTGCTCAAAATCTCATAAGTGACAGATTCCTTTTTTCATTTTGCATTGTTTTTTTTATTGTTTTCATGTCTCATGTCTTTTGAATTGTCTCATGCATGACACGGCTTTGTAAAAACATGGTTCTCAAGGTAAAAGATGTTGGACATTAAAAAAAATGTATAAAAGTTTTTTTTTATTCCATGCACAAAAACTCGATCTTTGTGAACTAAGATTTCTTGGAATTCTCATTTAGGCCTGTTTCATCTAATCTTCAATCTGTCTTAGATGTTTGTGCTAAATTTCTTTAGGAGGAATGAACAGAGACTCAAATGAGCCAATTGTTGACATACAGTATGAGTATGAAAAGTTGTCAGAAAGTTGCGGTTGGTGGTCAGTTTGTGTGTAAATGTATGTTTTTGACCAATAATCATAGGATTCAGACATGCTTTGTCTTCATACCGCCTTATACTGCCTGCAGAAGCAACATTTTTCCGTTTTCAAGCACAGCCAAGATCTCATTTGTGATTTTTCTATTGTGTGGGTGAAAAATCCAAAGCATGCATACTAAGTAAGAGTATAAGAGTGTATCGTCCTCCCTCATCTCGATCTCACTGCGGGTAATGTGTCCTTAGTGTGAAGGCAATGTAGCATCACAAACACGGCTCAATATAGTATCATCTCCTCCCTCATAAGGTCCAGAAGACAGCGTGGGGTAAAGCACGGCCAGCTGAAACACAGCAGAACTGATAAACACATCTTCCCATCTCTCCTCCTATCAGTCTGTGCTTCTCTTACACTGGTCATTACCAACAAACCCCATGGACTCACTTCCCAACCCATCCGACTCACTTTCACATACCATGAAATATTTACACCACAACCCATGTTGCTTTTATAATTCATGGACTCACTTGACATTTCTGAATCATTTAGGTGGCTTCCACTTCCAAACAAGTGGGCCTTTTCAAATTTGGAGTCCATTATGATCGGAATGTGAAAAAAAAAAAACAGAAAGGAAAGGGACTTTAAATGTGTTATGCATGTGCAATAGGCTTGATAGTTTCCAAATGTTCCTTAGGAAGTAAAATTGATCAATCAATTTGATGTGAATTGATTTTTTTATCACTTTTAACTTCCAATTCCAGAAGATTCCAGTTCAAGATCCAAATATTTGTTTTTCTCTCAGCAGTATGTCAAGACTGATCTGATTAGCTGGATCTGGTTTTGTGATGTGTTCTTTGGTAAATGAAAAGGTCAGGTAAATGTCAGGGCCAAATTATGGATGGGGCCAGTGGCCAGGGCCTCTGACTGCTAGGGGCCTTGAGATGGGAAGACTTCTGAAACCCAGAATGTGTGTCAGCTCAGCACAAGGTGTGTTTATTCTTGTAATTGCAACTTTATCTATTCATGTTATTTGGACATTACTTCACACAGCTGTGTGCTGACACTAACTTCAAGACAAAGGTTGGCACACTATGACTGCAAAAAATAATTTATTAAGACATTAATTCATTTATCAAGACATTCCCACAATTGTAATGTTTCAAGCCAGCCAGCTCTTCTTTAGACCAATTTCGAATGAATAAATAGCTCTGATCAAAACTTACCATAGTAAAAAAAAAAAAAAAAAAGCTTAATAAATTAAGGGGAATATCATTTGCATTCATAGGGGGTTTACACACACCATTTTCAACTTAAAATGGAAACATTTGTATGCTTTTTGGCCGTTCATTTACATGACAACGGCGTTGTGGGGACCTGAAAATGCTAACTTTTGAAAACATATGTGGTATTATGTGTTCAGTCTATAGAAACAGTGACATCAACTACTGGTCTGGCATGCACATATAGCGTTTTTAGTCATTTTCGTGATCTGTGTGAATGGGGATTATTTTGTACGTAACTTTGTCAAAACTATATATATATATATATATATATATATTTTAATTGGAATATATACTATATATTAGTATATCCTTGTCATTTTTTTATTTCTATAAAAAAAATGTTTGACAGTATCTAAAATGAAGCTTGTTAGGTTATGTGCATGGGTTTTTTGTACTTTCATATTCATAATTAATCAATCAGTTTTATATTTTCCATTGTTTAGATTTTTTTTTAATTACACCATTTCTAATGCTTTATAGAACTGTAGGTGATTCACTCTTAATTAATGATCTTACATACACAGTGTTATACCTTTTTTAATAGCTTATAAAGTGGGCAGCTTCTGTTGCACTCTATAAAAGCATTTTTAAAAGTCGTGTTCCATTGTTCTTCTGTCTACATCCATCTGATGGATCCAAAATGCCGAACATTCCATTTCTGAGAACATCGTGAGTATGTGCTTTCAGACATCCAGCATAAGGGTGATCTATTTATTCGCTTGAGGCCATGGAACAGATGATACACGTCCCACATGCTTCTCGTCGTAAGACCAAATGCATTCTATGCACATACCAGTTTAAAAAGCTCAGCACAGCATGCTGTACGTCAGCATACAGTCTCACCTACGCAGAACTTGCAAAAGATTGTAGCTATATCAATGCTCCATCGTAACCCACCCATGGTGTATCTAATGTTTTGGTGCAAACACATCATATGCTCAAGCTGCAGCCTGCACACAACATCAGATTTATGGCAGAATCTAATGTGCATGCTAAATGACACCTGCACACTTTCCAGGCATAAATCCCAATGGAGGAATTCACTAAGTAGCATTATATGGAGGCTTGTTTCCAACATGAACAACTGTGACATTTACCTCATAATTCTGACTTTATTTCTCAGAATTGTGAGTTTAAATCAGTTCTGAATTCATCTCTAATAATGCAACATTATATCTTTATTGTACATTACTTTTGAATTTATTTTTTGTACTTTGTATTTATAATCATCAGTTTTATATTTTCCTTTGTTTTTATTAAATTGCATAATTTGTAATGTTTGTCACTCATTATTAAGTATAAGTACACAATGTTGTACTTTTCTCATTTGTTGTTAATTACACACAGTTCTGACTTTACAGCTCACTACGAAATATTATTTCTCGCAATGCAAATTTAAATCTCACAATACAACTTTATATCTATATACACCTGAATTGTTTGATGTTAACTCAAACTTGTGAGTAAACTCGTAAGTGTGAGAAATAAAGCCATAATTGTGAGATATAAAGTAACAATTACCTTTTCTCTTTTTTAATTCCATAGCAGAAACAGTCTTCTTATAATGTCTTTTACATATACAAAATGAATGTCAGTTTATATATGGAGGTGCTAATTTACGTTCTACATTACATTAATTTACATTAACTCTCTTCAAAACTAAGGTATAATTAGAACAGAGTTTAAATATAATATATATATAATATAAGATTCTCAAACTGTTTCCAATTGGTTGGTCAGAACTGATAGTCCCGCCCCTATACTCACACCATTGGTTGAGCCAGTGCTGATGTGTTGGACTGATTAGAAAGCATAGAAAGCAAACAGAGCAATGCTTTGATAGCAGCACATAGCCACAATGTTTATGCTTTTTGGGGGAATCAACCTACAAAAACGGCTTTCTTACAGTTGTCACTGCATATTAAGCCTGGATAGGAGAGAAAAATTAACATAAAAAAATACACACATCATCTGTAGGTTAAACCTCTGCTTGTCTTCTCTTGACTTCTCGCTAGTGCACTGAGATTAGCAGCATATCTCACAGCATTCTGAGAGCAGAAGAGATCTATGAAAAGACTGGCACACTAACACCAGCACTCCCCTTTAGTGGAAAAGAGGGCACAATATCATTCATACTTAGTGCAAACTGTTCCTAATAATACCATTAGCAAGGCACCATTAAACCAAGGTCCGTTCATGGAGAAAAAACACATTTTGGAGGGAAATATGCAGAATTCATTTAAGCCTGTCACTGTCAACACCACAATGACTGGTTCAAAAAGCCCAATCCAGATGCAGTTAGTCAAATGACACCCAAAAAAGGTTGTATTTAAAAACCAAGGCAACTGCGCGCAAGTTTGGCTTTAAGCCAAGCACAAGTAGCCCAGAATCAGCACTCGTATCTGCAGCTCCGGGTGAATATGGCTACTTAGCTTGAATGAAATGGTGAACGCGCCACTGCATCCGAACAAATGGAGGCAATTCTCCATCTGCTCATCCGAGAAGCACAAATGGCTGTATGGGAGAGGAGCTTTTAAGATCCCTCGCCGTAGGACTAGACCTCTGCCAGCTGACTGAGGAGAACGCAAAGTCCTCGCGCTGGAGCAAAGACACTGACACCACATCCAAGAAAGCAGCAAGTGTACTAAAACTAAGCAACGACAGTAGCGTTTGACTAAAGAGACAGATGTTTACGCTGGAGAGTGTTTCTTTTGATTGTGGTTTCTAAAGCCTCTCTCTCCCTCCCACACTGTTCCTCAGAAACATGCACACCTTTGCATTATCCTAATCCCATTAGTGAGATGAAAAAGCTGGAGAAACCCTCGGTATGTATTACAGAAATGTAATTCCGGCTGGAGCATTGGTTAAGATCCAGTGAAGCGCAGCACTGATGGCTCTCTGTAATCTTTTAGTGCTGTTGTGGATGAGTGGTCATTGAGATGGGAATGAAGGCTGGTGGGAAGCCAGTCTATGTTACATTTATAGGATATATGAGATCGCTAATGGTACGACCAATAAATTCCTTCCTGAAACATGTAATTATTTAGAGCCACATTTTTGGCTTTGAGTATCAATTACTGATGACACAAGTGCATTACATCACTGTGCTTACTGTAAGTGATGCTGCTATCAATACATTTACAGTATATTAATAAATGAAGTGTTGCACGTTTTTATTTGCAAATTGCTTAACATTCATTAATTATCTTCTGCACAGCGCAATTTTTGAGGATTTCCAGGCCAGCAAGTAAAACAGAAAACATCAGTTAATATAATGAGAAGCATCTGCGATTTTTTTGTGTGTGTTTTGGCTCTTCTTTGTCTCAGTGACCCAGGACTGTACTCTGACACCTACTGGCCTGGATTAATTAACTTTATAATTGAGCTATTTGCAGTTGTCTCATACACTTAAACTTATGTCTTTTTAATGTTACATTAAAAACCTGTTAACTGTAAGTTACGTTAACATATATGATGGTTTAATGCCACACTCTTAATAATATTACTGTAAAATGCTGTCAAATTTATGGTTTTTGCAAGCAAATCTATGAATTACTGTATCAATGATGAAGTAAATAAACATTACCAGAAGTCTTTGCTTCACACATCACATATGATTAGATTTTATTTAAATAGTATGTATTCTGTGTTTCCTCTCATTTTTTGTTACCATCAATGTTTTGTGTTATTGACAATTAAATAATGTTTTTTAATGTTTTTTACAGGGAATAACAAAAAAACCAACTCAAATGAATATATAAGCAAAGTTATTACTGCATAATGGTCTATTTTGTGATAATGACCAGCAGAAAGTGCATTTTATCTTACATAAATATGGAGACAAAACAAGTGTAAATGAATAATAATGTAGCCACCAAAGTCAAAATATACATGAATCCAGCCAAAATCCACAGTAAAACTGAAGCTCAGACACAAAAGATGAAAAAACAATTGTCTTGCAAGATGTTTCTCTCACTTTGTTCATTTGTAGCTAAACAGGCAAGAAAAATGAGCAGTTGTCACCAGTGAGGACAAATGGGGTTGTGCTGGAATTCGCTGTAGAGATATCTTTGCTTTTATTTTTCTGTGTGTAAAAATGAAAAAGCCTACCGTGACTGGCAGTTGATGCCAGAACAGAAGCCAAGAGCCATGTCTGATCCTCCCTGACTGGCCATTTCATCTCCCTGCCCTACAGCTTCCACCTAATTGGCATTCACTATGAAGCATATCCATGTCTTTCAGCTGCCCTCTATCCACTCTGTTGCACCAAGGTACAATCTGTAGTTGTGTGTCAAAGCAGAACAGACCTTCATCTGTGGATTATTTCTCTTTGTTCTCTCTCCGGGCAGCGCCGGGCACGTCGCTGACAGCTCTGAGTTCAGTGTTATATGACAAACAGGAAACCAGGCCTGTGCATTTCTGTCATAAGACTCCTATATGAGGACAAAGTCATTAGTCGGCCATTACACCGCAAAGCTAATTAGTGTGTCTTTAGGGCCTGCGGAAGCATCCGGAAGGATTCTGAACGCCTGTGGATAGCCGGCCTGCCACTGTCAGACCCCAACGCTTCTCAACTGTTAATGAAGACAAATGTGTGCGATTGTGTTTGCAGACATTCAACACAAAGGAGCATGCAACGGAAGTCAACTTCTCACATCTGCTCACTCCCTTCCTCCAGCCTTTCAGCCACAATCCCTCACTTCCTGCAGCCATTCTGTCTGTCACACACTATTTTTCTTTCTCTGACCACTCAATCTATGTCTTTTTCCATAAGCTAAGTAAACTATCTTTTTCCTGAATATGCAATATATTTCCTCGCCTCCGCTCAATCACTCCAGCTCAGACTACCTGCTCCACTTTCACTCGGTTTAACTAAAGTAGTAAACGCTACAGAATGGCAAGTGGCAATATTGGATTAATTCAGCCATACATGTTTGAACCAGAAGCTGATTGCGAAGAAGAGGAAGAATGAATTTTACAGGGTTGTCTACAACCAGCAGGATTATGCGATTGGATACATAAGGGGTTTTCACACTAGAGGAGTGTTTTCATAGCTCCTATAACTATTGGCAGAAGTACCCACTTTTTGGCGTGTTCGCACCGTAGGAACTGGGAATGATTTTTGTTATAGGAACACCTTTTTGGGGGACTAAATTAGCTTCTACTTCAGAGTAGGGTCTACCCCAGCACAATAGGAACTACCAGTGATGTTACTGTATGTCGATTCGGCAAACGCATATCATACGAAACACATTTTCAAAAAGCTATGTAAACACACTCTTGTTTTTACTTACTCCAAATCTCCATGAATGTGGAAAAGAGTGATAGATAGACCTACGCAAAGTCTAAGTACTTCTCTGGCCTAGGTACTTCTTTATGTCACTTAAGAATTCCTACTGGCAGTGTGAACTCAACCAGGAAAATGGCCCTATATATGGGAAAATTTTGTTCTTGAGGGACCATCCTGGTGGCTAGTTCCTATATCTAAATTCCTATAACCCCATGTTTGTGACGGTAGTAAACAGGGACTGCATCAAACTGCATTTTTGAGACTGTCTTTAGTACTGTACACTGCACTTTTAAGGAGTAAATGCTCAACACTGGCATTTGTCTTTAAGGGGGCCTGAACTACCTTTTTTATTATTTTGTACTTATCTCTGAGATCCACTTATAATGTTATAAAGATTTTTACATCAAAAACATCATAATTTATAAGTAATGGGCTATTTTCTGTCCTGTTTTTAACCCCCCTCATCAGAACGCTCTGTTTGAATAGGTGTGGCGGATTGAAGACTCTGCTAGGATGCGGGTAACAGTTGTGTTTGACGGTCTATGTCCTTCACAGATGGACGCTGCTGTGATTTAGGTTAAAAATCCATAAATACTCACATCAAACGATCTGTTTAACAGACAAAGCAGTAGTGACCATGTAATAAAAACTGTTACTCACACTTGTGTTGCGACAATACTGTTGGATCCAATATAGTCGGAACAGCATCGACTTTCAGTTTCAATCTTTCTGAAAATCCTGTGTCAAATTGTTCCTGGTTTGTAAACGAATCCACGGAAAAATTAAGCGAACAACGCGACCAAGTATTCTGACGCTGTTGTGATCTTCATTTAAAAAAAGTTAATTCAATTTTCTAACGTTGGGATCAGAAGGAATGCCACGCAAATACTGTGTTTTTCAAAACTGGCAATGACAGCTCTTGTTGTATTCACATTTTTACATCTTTAACATTTAATTTCTGTGTAGACCTGCCTTGGTCTCTCTCGTTATTTCTTAATGCCACAAACTTGTGGGGGCGGGGGATTATCTAAAAGGCTGTGATGTAGAAGCAGGCGTTGATCTTCTTCTGCGGAGGCGGTGCTTATCCACACTTACATCATGGCACATTCCACAAGCTGTCGTTTTGGCAGACGGGCTTCAATATAAGCTGTTTTTAAGCTAATGAATGCGGAGTTTTTTTGATGAAGTTCTGAAACTTACAGATTGTTTTTATAGTACAGTGACCTCTTATATGTCAAAAGATCAATGGAATTTTTATTTCTCAGTTCATGACCCCTTTAAGAAGTGGGAAAATTCCTACATCGTAACCAGTTTGTAGTATGTGGCATCACTGATGCTCTTCTGGTCTGCTTTGTTGTGAGTCACACTGCAATGGTTCTATAATACATTTCAAACTTGTATAACATCTGGCTGACCGATCCTGAGTAATGAGACTATAGTAATGAGCAGTGGCCAATGAAACTGAGAGAGAGACTGCAAGAAGACAGAAAGGCAGTGGGAAGTGGGCATAAAAAACATCACACTGCTGCCCACATCTCTCCAACTCTATGTGCTCATTCTGTGCAAAAACGAGCACAAGCCCTGTTGACATTGTGTCAATAATGAACTTGACACAATGAGTTTGTGTGAGAACTATTGGGACCGACTTTGCAATATGTGATAGGGAGTTGTATAGAAATGTCACATGCAGTCGACAGGAGCAGGGTCGCCAATCACTCTCACTTGAATTGAGGAGGTGTTTTAAATTCCAGTGCAGTTCTTGAATTTGAAACGAGGCAGCAAACAGGATGCAGAAATGTAATTTAAATGCAGAATTCATAAAAATATTAATTCAATATGGATTACCAATAAACGTTATCATTCATTAATAGATATTTCTTCCCTAGAATTCTCAAATTTTTCCCAAATTTTAATGTCTGTGTTATTTTATAATGCTGTCTGAAAACAATGTGCTTTGATGGCATTGGTAATTGTTTTGAGAGTATTGATCTGAATTTTGGTAAATATGTCGAATTACATGTATGTCTTAACATTCAAAAATGATTCTGTATATGAAGGAATAAATAGGCATTACTGGTCAAAATGTATGATATTTCATTTGCTAAAACTAAAATGTTCTGTTGTCTGACTGTATTTCTTTAAACTGTAATTCACTAAATTCCTCATCCTGCCATTCCAAATCAATTTCCTTTTTATTCAAACTCATAAATGTAAAGAGAGCCAATTCTTTTTTATTAAATTCTTTTAATTTATTAAGGGGTTAGTTCACCCAAAAATGAAAATTAGCCTGTGTTTTACTCACCCTTGAGGCATCCTAGGTGTATATGACTTTCTTCTTTCAGATGAACCAAATCAGAGTTTTATTAAAAATTGTTCTGGCTATTCCAAGAATTATCATTGCAGTGGGTGGGTGATTCTATTCAACAGTCCACAAGACTTCAAATAAAGTGCATGCATCCATAACAAAACGTGTCTCACATGGCTCCGGCTTCCAAGCGTTTATCGGCAATGATAAACGTTGGACCACCAGGACAATTTTTTATATAATCTGATTGATTTGTGGAAAAAAGTCATATAAACCTGGATGCCTCAAGAGCGAGTAAAACACAAGCTAATTTTCATTTTTGGGTGAATTAACCCTTTAATTTGTGTCTTCATTGTACTAATTCCTTCCTTTGTTTTAGTTCTATTGTGGCCACATTGTACTAATTCCTTGCCTCATTTTAATTTAGATGAATCACGACCATGATTTAACAAAAATAAGGGAACAAATTAACTCTTTCCCCACTAGCATTTTTTTTTAAAGTTGGCAGCCACCGCCAGCGATTTTGATGATTTTCACTCAAATGTGATGGCCTCCAGTATATTTTGCTGTATGAATATTTGAATATGCAATACACCAAAATGAAGATCAGAGCCTCTACTTTTAAACAAAAAAAAACAGTTTTATTCTAGCTTAAAGCATTCTTTTTTATCAACACTTGAATATAGGTAGATTTCATACAAAATGCATAATTTTAAGCAAAAAGGTGAGAAAATCACATTTTTATCAAAACCTACATCTGGATAATATTCAGTACGATTATCAAAGCATAAATCCAGTAAATCGCTTCCATCAACACCTCCAAAGCTTGCACAGACATATACCACTTCCTGGATCAACATTTTACTCTGTAACATTATGCCGTTTTCATTTATATTGAAAAATATAATATATTGGGACATGATCGCATTAGTTTTCATTGATCTGTGTCACATAAGAGTCGTAGTTTTGCCATCATCGTTCACAGGTATTGTTTTTGTTAGGGAGGTAGTTTAGTACTCGTCAGACGCTGTGTAATAGCGCCCCCGAGTGTTAACAGTGGAAAACACGAAAGCATTTTCTTTTAAAAGACGAGATAACTCGTCAATGGCGGGGAAAGAGTTAATAAGCTGTAGGAACAAATTTATAATTTGTGGCCACAATATCTTGTTAGGCTAAGTAGAAATGAGTGAGATTTAAGTAAAATGTCAATAGGGTAATTTGACATTCCCATCGAAATCTCCAAAATCCAATTTTTTCATGCCGTAACTGAAATGTTTCCTCAGTTTTTCGTCTGTATGCAGTCTAATGTGACACTAAAGTAAAGACTACTGCAGGTCACCAACTCTACAGCTCCTCAAAATGATGACATCTTTTACTTTTCCCCTCCCCCTTTCCTAGCTCTCCTCTCATCTGTCCATTCGCTGCATCTGTTGCCCCTTTCCGTTGACACCGAGGGTCAGCTCTTGGCTGAAGGTACAGTAGACTATCACATGGCAGATCTTCGCAGGCCTAGCACCTGTGCACTCACGCACTCATGAGCAGAGCAAACCTTTGGGATTTGGCCTTACGTAGGCCAGCTTTAATACTCTGACAGTCTAAGAACATGTTAATCTACAGTATGTGCACATAAATTTAATGCGTGATAATCCCTATGTATAGGTCAACAAAGAAATGAGTGAGATTTAAGTAAAATGTCAATAGGGTAATTTGACATTCCCATCGAAATCTCCAAAATCCAATTTTTTCATGCCGTAACTGAAATGTTTCCTCAGTTTTTCGTCTGTATGCAGTCTAATGTGACACTAAAGTAAAGACTACTGCAGGTCACCAACTCTACAGCTCCTCAAAATGATGACATCTTTTACTTTTCCCCTCCCCCTTTCCTAGCTCTCCTCTCATCTGTCCATTCGCTGCATCTGTTGCCCCTTTCCGTTGACACCGAGGGTCAGCTCTTGGCTGAAGGTACAGTAGACTATCACATGGCAGATCTTCGCAGGCCTAGCACCTGTGCACTCACGCACTCATGAGCAGAGCAAACCTTTGGGATTTGGCCTTACGTAGGCCAGCTTTAATACTCTGACAGTCTAAGAACATGTTAATCTACAGTATGTGCACATAAATTTAATGCGTGATAAATCCATATGTATAGGTCAACAGACTCAGCATGCATTAACACACTGCAGATTACATGGTTTCTATTTTGAATGATATTTTAAAATATTAGCTCCACTCATTTTTGCCCTTCCGTTTTTAATATTATCTTCATTTTCCTTTATGAGATGCCATATGTTGTTTTGGGTGTAGCATCTGCCAAGAGAATAAATATGCATTTTTTTATGCATATTGCCAACCTTTTCACCCCTTTTATGGATGGAGGCAGTATACAAAAACTAGATTTTTGTATTTTCTGAGGAAAGCGGTGCTTGCATTACTCACAATGCTAGGGTTTTCTGAGAGGTTTTTAATGTGTTGATATGTGGTTGCTGGCTCAATGGTATTCTGGTCCCCTATATACTAGATATTTTCACCCGGTGGGTGAAAATATCTAGTATAAATCAAATCATTTTACATTAAAAACATTTAAATTACATTGAAAAAAGTATAAAAAATCAAATAGCTTCACATCTGCCACATTTCAGCAAAATTTAGCAGGCATAAAAGGTCTACTGTCTATTGTAAATGGTAAAGTGATGTATGTTGTCAATTTCAACCCAAGCAGCTTTCTGTTTGTCAACTGGGTGAATCGTATGACCAACTTGAACCTGTTGCAAAATCTGTGTGGGGAAACTTTTCATCCTCACGTAAAAAAATCACATTCGCGACTGAATTTTGCCAGCAAAAAAATCAGCAAACAACAGTAAATATGACCATACCTTTACAATAAAGGAGGGACTCAAACCCTTTTCCACCCACACAAATGGGGGAGGATTTACCCACCAACATTTATTACTTAGTATAAGTACTGAGTAATAGTGTTGAACAAATCTGGCAAACACTCAAATGAGTGTCATAAACATATAAGAGTATGTGTACTCTAAAACATGCTATAAAAATTCACTCTGTCCCCCTTCCTCTTCCCTCTCTGTTTCTCATTTGTGTTCCTCTCTTTATTTATTTTTTTAATAAAGCCAGATGGATGAAGACTCACATCTCCATCTAACTAATCTCCAAACAAACTAATCACCTCCTCTCACCCTCTTCCTCCCTCAAGGCAGTTTGAGCACCAGTCACCAATTTTATCCGCCGCTGGCCACACAAGCCATTTGTGGTGTTGTAATCACATCTCAGTGACTAGAAGCGTGAGTGAGTGTATTATATAAAGTGTAAAGAGGAAATTGAAGTTGGTATCCGGTTGAAACAGTGCCTGTCTGGGCCTGTATAGAAGGAATTACTTTTTCTTTTCCAAAAAGTAGTGAGCATCTAAAGCCGGGCTCACACTACAGGATTTTTAGCCCGATTTAGCCCCGATTTCCCCCTCCCGAGAATCGGAGCAAAAATCTTGTCGAGCACCTCGATCAGCTCCGATGTTTGGTGCAGATTTTCTGGTAATGCGAGGCGTTCACCGATCGAATCTTGCACCTCCCGATCTGCTTGCACACAATATTTGATTTTTAGGATTTAAATCGGGATGATGACGGCTATGATTACATCAGTACTTTCACAATAGCCAATGCGCGACCGCAAAACAGCTGCTATACAGCTCTGTTGGACAGTGGAGACGGAGGAAGAGGGAAAAGGGAAAGGGAAGGGGGGACGGAGGAAATTGCTTCTTGATGTTTTGTAGTAACACGACTGTCTGTATAATGAAAACATACAACCGTAAGGAGAAAGAGAAGTGCTGGGGTGAAATCGCCTCAGTTTTGAACGTACCGGGTGAGTGTAAAAAACAGTTAGCAGGCTAGCTAACATATGTAAATAACACTGAAATATCAATGACGATCTGCTGCGTGAGATCACGTGAGGCGCTCCCTCTGGCATGATCATCTTAGCAACATCTTATAGTGTGTAATGCGCCACGATTTTCAAAGCATGTTTAAGATTTGAGGGAAGATAGTCTGCAAAGATTCTCCTTATGTGTGTGCTGTAACCAGATTTCATAATCGGTTAGGATTTTAAAACTCCTGTGGTGTGAGCCCGGCTATCTCTTTTAAACCGCTTTCTGTTGGCATCATTGATATATCCTGAAGGAGAATAACGCACTCAGGATGCATGTGCAACAAGTCAGGGAAAATAAATAATTCATCCAGGATGGCAGACCAAGGGAAATTCTGTTAAAAATAGAATTTATAGTATAGGGTATTTCAAAGAGCAAGAAATAAATATAATTACCCAATATTTTGATTGTTGTGCATTTTAATGCTTGGACCATCACGTTGTTAGGTTAGCATCATGCTAATGCCAAATTCTATGGAAATGAACTGTAAGACATGTCTTTTTTAAGGAACTTTTGTGTAACTGCTTTAAAGATTGTGCCCTGCAGGAACATAGTTGAGGTGGTTAGAAGGCTGCATATGTTGCAGGAAATAGCCAAACTGTGTTTGTATTAGGGGTGTGCATTTTGTGAAAAATAAGTGTGCTTAATTGGATTGAATGTGCACTTATAGTGTATTATAGCTGATCAGCTAAACACAGCAACCAATGGTGTGAGCTTGTTTCCCTGACCAATTAGAGATTGGAGAAGTGTTTACAGTTGTTTGTCCAAAAATCAGCTTTCTTACTATATAATATGTAAAATTAAAAATGTCAAAATTATACCCAAAAATGCAGTTTTCATAAAATAATAGGAAAATGTGCACTTGTAGTGTACTTCAAACATTTTAAACATTTTACTTTAAAGTAAATCTTTTTTTTTCAGACTTATTACACTTATTAAGTACAAGTAGTATTTTGATGTGTTGACTAACATAAAAGCACATTGTGAAGTACTTGATTTAATTATGTAATTTTGTAATTTACTTAATTTTGTAATTTTTAAATTACAACTTCATCGTTTACCAAATGGGTAATCAATATATTTAAATACAAATACATTACATACAAATTTTAATGTAAATGACAATATATTTTAATTATATTGTTTGTATTCGGTAGTTTAGTCATTCACAGTATTTCAGGTAAAGTAATTGCATTTAATATGATATGATATTATATAATAAACTATAATATATTTTGATTGCAAATATCATTCAACTGAGTATATATTTTCTGTAATAAGAATTCTTTTTATAAAGTATGCTGAAGTGTATGTCTTTATCACAAGGGCATGTGTGTGTGGTGTGTGTGTGTGTGTGTGTTGTGTGTGTGTGTGTGTGACGGTGGCGGCTTGCAGCGTTTGTTGGGTGATGCTCTAAGTCACAGGAAAAGTGTGAAAGTGACCAGATGGCGAAAGCGAACTGAAGCATTCCTCTAGCCGTGACTGCTCTGCATTTTAAACAGGCTGTCTCACCATGATTTCACATCACACACACACACACACACACACACACACACACACACACACACACAAACACGCACACACATGCAGGCAGAGCCAATTAGCATTGTGCAGCATTTCACACATTGCCTGTAAACCTGAGCCATGGATATTTAGAGACAGTGGTCCACAGAGACAGGGTGAAATAGCACAGGATGTTATTACTGCCTGAAAAGAGCCGCCATGGCCATTGTGCTAATCTAACCACCTGCAAAGCACAAGAGTATACAAGAGTATGTGCTCAGAACTAAAGTGTTTTTAAAGGTGAAGTGTGTCATTTTTTCCAATGTTTAAATACATTATCCTGCCACAGTTTAATGTGCAATGTCAACTACTGTATAATCAGGTAGACTGATTTCCCTGAAAAGTCTAACACTGTGGTTCTATCATCACATTCCAACCAGCTGAACACAGTAACCAATGGTGTGAGCTTGATTCCCTGACCAACGAGAGATTGGAGGAAGTCCCGCTTAGAAGACCTGTTTGAGACAGTCCACTTGTCCAAATATGCCTGCTTTCTTAATATAAATAATATTCTAATATATTGGGGGCAGTCATGGCCTAATGGTTAGAGAGTCGGACTTGTCCGGCAGGGATTGTAGGTGGGGGGAGTGAATAACCAGTGCTCTCTTCCATCTTCAATAGCACGACTGAGGTGAGACCCTTGAGCAAGGCACCGAACCCCCAACTGCTCACGGAGGATGCGCAAGCTTAGGAGGCCCAACTGTTCCGGGTGTGTGTTCACGGTGTGTGTGTGTGCACTTGGATGGGTTAAATGCAGAAATTTGTCATGTCAAAATTATACCCAAATATGTAGTATTCATAAAACAATAGGAAACTAGATTCTGAAGTAGACATCCAATGGAGAGATGTCTCATACTTATAGAACATACTTTTTACTGATCGAGAAGTTATTCATCAAATGCATACTCTGACATGGGAATTGACGATTTGGATTAAAGACAGAAAAAAGAGAAAAAAAAATTGCAACTGCAAATTAAAATGTAATAAAAAGGGTTTGTATGGCTGCACAATTTGACCAAAAAGTGGATGATTAAATATTTATGTGACTATAATAAAATATATATCTATTTTTTTTTTTCCAATTTAAAAAGGATGTACAGGGTCTGAACAACAGGCCCAAAAAAATTGTGTGTGCTAAATATTAATCACTGTAAAAAAATAAAATAAATACTAATACTAATAATATATAGAGTGTAATTTGAACGGTAAATAATATAATAAGTAGTATTATTAGTATTATTATATAACAATAATAAAAAGTAACAATAGTAATATAGAAATAATAACAGGAAGCTCATAAAACTTCTCTTTTGTTGACAAGCTTCTCATTACAAGTTCAGAAGACGGCTGGCACATGTTGTGTTTCCAAACACATATTATAAGCGACCCAAACTCAGAGCAGATGCAGAGATGAGTTCATGTGGAGCAGTATTCACTGTGAACTGAACTGCTCTGAGATGGATGGAAAACCGTTGTTAAATTAACACCAGTATGTTTATTAATAAATTGCAGCCTTCTCTATCAGACACCACACAAGTCACTATTGCGAGTGGGTGTGATTTCTAATTAAAGTTGCACTAAGCAATTTTTGAAAAATGCTTTTGACCACAGCATCGGACCGAGTCCCAAAACACACTTGTAGCCAATCAGCAGTAAGGGGCATGTCTTTTAATGATAGAGAGAAGAGAGCGCTAAATTTGAGTGCACAGATGGATATTTGCAGATCGACTATAGATAGAGAGAATTGGAAGATAGAAAAGAGGAACATTTTGGAGGAACAAAACATTAAAAAGAATGTTAAATATTGGAGCAACTTTCCAACGGTGGAGAGAAACTCAAGGAGCGGGAAAGGCTCGAATCGGACGCCGAGGTTGCGTTGTTTATTTTTGATAGGTGAGTAACGTTGATTTTACTTCGTTTCACACAACTTATCCATGTTGGCTTTTGTTTGAATATGCTTGTGTTATCTTTGTTTGTTTCCGCGATCGTCATTATGCTAGGGTTGTGTACATACATGTGGGGCAGAGATTGGGGCAGATCCTGTTGGGGTATGGGCGTGTTTGTTTTGGTGCTTTCAAATATCAACATCGTTTGGCAAAAATCACTTAGTGCACTGTAACGAATCAGCTCATGGGAAATATGAATAATTAACCATAACTAGTTATGATTAATTATGAATATTTTAGATCCGCTGTAGATATTTAGCTGACCTCTCAGGGTCAACTGTCTTGTCAATTCTAGAACGTTAATTTCCTGGTTAAGGGAAATAACTTCTTAATGTACAATTCTACAAAGAGCTTGAAGCATAAATCTTGCATAATAAGTGACTCCAGTTATAAGCAAACAAAGAACCACGTCAAGTGTGATACAAGTAAAGTTTTAACTACATAAACACTTAACCTAGTCCAACATACTACATAAACACAAAAACTGGTCTAACATACACACACACACACACACACACACACACACACACATTACAGTTGGTATAGGAAAGGGTTTAAATTTAGCTCAGACACGAAAGAGACATAAGGAATGACATTTATTGAACCATTTTGCATATTCAGCAGATCAAAGCCTTCAGGGATACGTCAGTTTCTGAGTTCAAACACACCTTTGTAAAATGGTGCAAATGATACCTAATTAATAAGATTAAGTTTGATACTTGCTAGTCTCGGCTGTCTGAAAGAGATTCCGGATGCAATCTTAAGGCCCAAGATCTTGACGAAATTAGAGTGCTAGAACAAGACCCAGTTGAAGGCAGGAAGAATCTTTGGTGAATGGGAAAAGTCAGGACAAAAAGGGCCTTGGCACCATGCTTTGGTACCCTCCCTACGACAGCGTTTTGCACATCTTTCATCTTTGTTATCTACTGAACCACCGACTGGGGGGGTCTATGGGTGTGGCCCTTTAAGGGCGGAGAAGATCCCCGCTTTCAGCGGGGCTTGTCCAAGGAGAGAGATGGAATTTCGAGGGGACCCACCCGGTTGCAATTGGTGGAGGGTTTTACGACCCTTTGTTCTCTAAGCATTGTAATTTGCAAATGGACTTAAATCGATATTATTAACGATTCTCAGGGCCCTAAGATATATTGCCTATGTACCAACATATAAAATACACTCTCGTTTAGATCATCAGAAAACAAATTCATAGATAATAAACATGGTAAGAAAATATAGTTGAACAGGGACGATTCAGGAATGGGTCCCTCACACGCATTACTAAAATAGTCATGAAAAATATCAAAGACAAAATAAACAAGGACCATAATATAACCAATGGCCTTGAAGACTATGTGTGTTATTCAAAATACCGGTGTTCCTATGCATTAACTCGACACAGTCCATTTTACTCTGCCTTTCCTTGGGCATGCAAGGGGATTTTCCAGGGCTTTACATACGGTTGGCCAATAACCCCATGTGATATCAGCGTGGTTGCCCATGCAACAAGGGGCTGTTCGGCTCCCTGGGGTGTTACGAATTCGGGGGGAAGGGTGACGACGGGTTCATGGGGCACTCGTCTGGTTTTAACTGAGGGGGGTTACAGAGTATTTTTTAAATATAAAAACAAAATATATATTGTGTGTTTGATTGGTCCAGGCGCTACAGCATTTAATCATGCAGCCAATTCTGAAGCATGCAATTTGGAGGAAGAAGAAAGAAATAAGACTGATGCAACTTCACCTTTAAGGACGTTGTCTACGAAACACACATATAACTGTATGGCTTTCTGTGCTTGTGTTATTAAAGATTAAATGTCATCAATGGCCAAAAATGCGCAAAAAATCTAAATCGCAATCTAAAGCCCAGATGATACACAAGAGGAAGCCAAGAGACTCGCAAATGACCAGGATATATTCCACATAATAAAGAGGCAGAGCATGAAAACTTGATGCATACATGTTAAGTGGACTATTCCCAGACTCTAAGATATCACAGTCTGTGATGGACTTAACACTGCACCGGGCCACGTGATGTAAAGTTGGTCTCTTACACACGCAGAGTAGGAAATATGCAACGTCTCAGATGCAACACAAACCCTACTCTGGCCTGCATCCACACTGCCCAATCCCCGCCAGACGCTGTTTGTTAAAAAGAGCCGAACCCAATTCCCGCAGGCATCGGGTACTGCGTGGCCCACGTCCCATGCGCTGCAGATGCTCCTCCAGTGGGACGTGTGACCTCAGGCCAGAAACATAATACACCAAAAAACACCGACGGCAAAATGCTTGACCCCCGACCCACACACTATCTACATCCCTCCAGACCCCCAACCCGTGTGTGGTCCTGTTGTAGGTACACACGATTAAAATATGTTACATATGGTACAAATCATCTTTCTCAAAAAATTTTGCTTTTTACAACAAGTACAATTAGTTTTGAATCGTTTTTTCTTCAGTTTTTCAGACTGCTGTTCCTACTTTTATTATTCCTTCTAAATCTAAAGCTTGTACACAAACAATATCAAAAAGTATTTGTTACATTTTTTTACCATAGTGGGAAAATAACCATATGCACTTTTGAAACACTTATTAACAATGCAAATGCAACGCCAGTGTCAAAAAGTTGTGTACTATTTTTTTTTAATTTATATTATTATTTACTTCTATTTTACTTTTTTGGCTTTTTGCTAATAATCAACTTAAATCAGTAAAAATAAAGTATTAAATGACTGGAAATATCATTTAAGTGGAATTCCAGATGAAGGGGATATGTCAAAACATTTGGGGTTGGTAAGATTAAGTAAAATTTAACATGGGATGCAATCTTGGGTCCCACTTTATATTAAGTGGCCTTAACTACTATGTACTTACATTTAAATGAATCATTTAGTACAATGCACTTATTGTGTACATACATGTATTTACATTGTACTTATATTTGAAAAATATCTGCATGTAATTACATCTGTAATTAATTTCTGTAATTACATTTATAACTACACTGTTGACCCTACCCTTACCACCAAACCTGTCCATAACCTTACCCGTATCCCACCTCAATAGCAACAAAAGTGTTTTGCAATACAATATGAAGACAATAAGTACATTGTACTTTTTTTGATGTAAGTACATAGTAGTTCAGGCCACTTAATATAAAGTGGGACCCAATCTGGCTATGGTTCTGAAATGGAAAAAATATGTTTTAACAGTGCTCTGAACAAAAAGAATCAAATGACAGGTTAGCATCAAAAATAACTCCAAGATTCCTCACTCTATTCTGAATTTCCAAAACAGAGCCATCAAAAGTCAAAGACAGAGAACCAGCTTTAGAAATTTGATGACAGGAACCAATGAGCATAACGTTGGTTTTACCACTCTTCAGACACAGGAAATTGTTACTCATCCATGTTTTTATCTCAGTAATACAATAAGAAACAAAAGAAGTGTCAGGGTGATCATCAGGTTTTGAATATATATAAATCTGCATATCGTCGGCATACAAATGATAATGGAGGCCGTGAGATCTCAAGAGATGGCCAAGTTGTCACCGATAGATATTAAAAAGTAAAGGGCCCAAGACTGAGCCCCGAGGAACACCAGTGAAAATAGAGCTAATCTCTGACCTATGACCTCCCATAGAAATGAACTGGGAACAGTGGGTGAAATAGGATCAAACCCACATTAAAACAGTCCCTGACACACCAAACACTGTTTCAAGATGTGTGAGTAATAGACTGTGATCAACAGTATCAAAAGTGCACAACAACAATCAAACAATTTCACATTTTCAATAAACTGTTGAAGAATTATGCTTTTTAAATAGTTATTTAACTTTTTTTTCATGAACAAAAAGTCAACAGACATGTTTGACAATATTTTGAGAATGACCCATATGCGAGTTCATGCATTAGTGTGGCATTAACAAACCTCAGTACTCAAGAGGGCTATAGAGTTAGCTTCAAACGTCTGGGCCATTACACTGGATGTGTTATTATTCAGACATCTATTTATACACAAGTTTATGTAATCTACCTTGTTCAGCTCCGTCATTGGCTCACATACTTGCATAGAGTATCCGGTCTAAGATTGCTGTTCATGTGCCAGGCTTCTCCTTCCACACCCATCTCGTCTAAATCCACTCAGCCATCATGCTTTATTACAGGCCATTATGTTAGGATGTGAGGAAGGCCAAGGCTGAGTGAAATTGATTCCCACTCCTGTCAGTCAGTCAGTCCACCCTTAAACATTATAAATGGATGATGAAGGCTCACTTTCATAAGGCAGTGGAACAGAGCAAGAACAAGCTTTTATCTCACTTTCAAGGTCAAGACCTCGACCAGAAACTGAATCCTTTACCTTGGATCCATACGTCTGTTTACTATTGATGGAGTGTGAAGCTCTCAACCCTAAAGAAGCACTGCTGTTCCTGGAACAGGGCCAATGGCCGTACACCCCGCAGAAAGGCACCACCGAAGCCCAACAAAACACAGGGAGGGGGAGGAATCCAATTAAAGGTGGTGAGAAACACTGTCTGCTCCAAAAGTAAACATCTCCAAATAAATCGTCTCTGTAATGAACCTACTATTGCATTCATGGTATGTGACAAACATGCCCGGTTCTCCTCTCTACCATTTGCATACAGCAGTGCACTGCAGGCCTTACCCCTGTGATGGAAAATCTACATGCCAAGTGTCACCAGGAGCAATGAAATATTACTGATGCATTTGTTTCTGTACATCAGGTCCTCTGCAAGGACATTATACCCAACACCATAAGAGAGATAAATTAGTTGACAAATATCCAGTAGAAATCATGGCTGGCACCACAGAGGACAATGCACTGTAGGGCTGCATGTTATTGGAAAAAAACTGACATTGCAATATTTAGTTTTTCTTTGATATATACATATATGAAAACATATGAATACATATATTTATGATATGATAAAAAAAAAAAAATTTTTACCAAGGGGACTTTAATAGTTATATTTGGAAAGAACTAGGATGTATGGGGTGATTTTGTAGGAGTGCATCTGCATAGAAAATAAAAATATTTTTTAAATAAGATGTAAAATTACTTTTAAAAAAAATGTGGTTAATCTATTTAGTACTGAACGATTTGATGAAAACTTGGGTTTATTCTTTACTAGAACCAACTCAAACCTCTTTCAGTAACCAAAAAGTGAGTTTGTAAAAATCTATTTCCACTTGAGCTTTCATATACTGTATTTATTTGACCAAAGTGTATTTACCATCAATTATGATGATTTTTTTTATTTATTTAGAGTGCATATGCATAGAAAATACATTTTTTTAAATTTTTTTATGTGATCCATCCTTTTAGGGCTGAATGATCTGAAAATTTGAGTGTTCACACTTACAGTAGTTTACCCTTCACAAGAACTAACTTTTTCATTCACCATGAAGTGAGTTTTAAAAAAATCTATTTCCACTTGGGTTTTCACAGATCATATTCCCACTGTTTAACCAATTAAATATGACTATAAAATAATGCTCTGAGAAGCAGAAACACTTTATCATAAGCTGTGTGAACACAGCGAACACAGCGCTGTGCTTGAAACCAGATGCACATAAATTTATTCAGTGGGATCGTAATGTGTATGATTTGTCAATCACACTGAACCATATTGCGATATCAATTACATTTCAAAATATTATGTATACCCTATACACCATAACAGGACCACTGTTTGTGAAAAGAAAAACTGCACTCTTGTGAAAAGAAAAACTGTATCTGTAAGCTAAAGGTTTTTCCAAACAGGAAGTCAACTCGTTCTACACATTCATGTCTGCTTGTCACAGGCCTGCATATCTGCACTAAACAGCATGATTGACGGGGTCACTCAGCTATAGCAACACCGTATGTTCCCTTCTCTTCCAATTAATTTCAGACTTAAGCATTAATTGGTGAGCCTCAGAGGTGTGTGCACTAGAGTAAACAACACATGTTTACCATCAAATCTATGAATAATATCCTGATACGGGCCCACCCTTGGCTAATGACAGGAGAGCTCAACTCCAAGGCGGACCTGATTTAGAAGCAGACGGGATCCTGTGCGATCCAGGCGTGTCTCGCTGCTGTCTGCTGGGTTTCAGTTTCACTGGGTTGATGAGAGACCCAGATGTTTTGGCTCTTACTTCAGGGCATCCCGGGCTGAGCTGCCTGCAGGTCTAGTTTCCTCAAAAAATCAGAAGAGTGAAAGCAGCAAATTAAACATAGGCTGTCCGTTACTATTCCCGGTGAAACTTAAGAGCTCTTGGCGTACAGTGTGAACAAAGCAGCTCAACATTTTCCACAGTCTGGTTACCACAAAGCAGCATCGTGATTAAAAATGGATGCGACCAATTCTTTATCTTTCAATGAAGACACCACTTAACCTCAAAGCATTTCTGAGAAATCACCAAATAACATGAATACTTGTTTTTTAATGTGTTTTCTGTTCGCATAGTTGACAATATGGACCAAGATCTAGTTCAGTTCTTCATCAAAGCACACCACTGTCATTCTCAGTTAAATTTGTCTATTCATTTTCCATTGTCAGTAAACAAAACAAAAAAATATTTTGAAAATATTATTACAATTTAAAATGACTGTGTTGCATTTGAATATTTTTTTAAATGTAATTCATTCCTGTGATCAAAGCTGAATTTCAGCATAATTACTCGACTCCACCAAACCTATTTAAGCATATTTAACATGTAGTCTACATACTTTGGTCTGAAATGAAATTACTTTTTTAAAATATATAGTTCAGTCATGAAACTCTAGATGGCACATTCTGAGGGGGTGTTAACGTAACTGATGATATTCAGAGAGTTAAATGACTTGCACAAGCTGATGGTTCCTACGCATATGCAAGCCAATGAGTTACTGCCTTGCATTTTCATGCTGGCTTACATTCTTGAGATTCCAGCGCATGCTTCAGAATTTAATATGAAACCCTCACTTACCAGATCCACTATAGAGCTGATACAGGTTATTTTATATGCTATTTGTGCAGCAGCAGTATGTCTTAAATACTCACGGCACCATATCACCGTATGCATTGGCAGTAGCAAGTTCCTGTACTTGCTTGCAGCAATAATCTACAACTACAGCAATAACCAACAGCAGCAGCGTAGCAGATCTGTTCAGCCAAGACCAAATACATTAACATTGTCAATCATCACATGCTAAAAGGTCGAGAGTTGTCATGATTGAACTACTTTTTTGCCTGACATCAAGTCAAACATCCAAAAGGAAATCTTAAGAAAATCCTGTGTAGCAAGATTGATTTAGTGTCTCCCACACTTAGATCAGCTATACTGTATAGTGTTTACATAAAGCAGGACACATGTTTAAGTTAAAAACTATTGGACAGAGTGAAACAGAATTTAATATAAAATGTCCTTAATAGCTGAATTAAAAAAAAATTGTATTCGCATGCAATGCACATGGCATGAGACACTGAAAAAAATACCAAGAGATGCAATGCAAATGCCAAAAAAGTGTACATGTGCATAGGCCAACATTTAAAATACAATCTAACTTCCTATTCAGTATTACACAAAGCTATCATAGCCCTCACAAAAAATAAAGACTGATTGATTATAGTATATTATAATAATGGAAAGATTGCTCAAAGCAGACAATTTAAATTATATTCTATATTAGACATGCCCTCAAGTACTCTCGATTTAATAAACATCACAGCATACCACTGAGTCTACTAACTTGTTTGAGAGATGATAGATTAATATGGAAGAAACTAGGCTTGAACAGCTCTCTCTCTCTCTCAGATGATTTGAACTGAAAGCCTTCAGTGACTAAGGTTCATGTATGCTTCTGCATCTAATGAATACTACCAAATAAATCAACTCCCAGTCAAATTGTGTCTCCGTCTTGCTGAGAGGCACAACTCCTTTTCATAAAAGCCGAGCGCATTCAATAAACTGACATATTATGAGTCAATTCACAAAGTTAACTCAGTTCCTATGAATAAATGCTTGATAGACCATCAAGAAAACATACTTCTCAACAGCTGAAATACAGCATCACTTATCTCCCTTTAGAGAGATTCACTCTGTGCAGACTTTAATAGAACTGCTGTTGCATGGAGATTATGCATAGAATCAGGAGAAAAAAACATCTGATATGTAACCAATTAAAAACAGAGGAAACCAGCAAAGGCAAGAAAAAGTCCCCAGAGATTCAGACACTATAGTCACAGTCTTATTCACCCCAGCGTTGAAAACGCAGATGCATGCTAGATCCTAACAGCTTAGGTGCTATCTGGCTTTTTTTTTCAAGAATTCACTTGACATTATTCATCAGTAATCCTCCATAAAAACTTAAACAATATGTTCAGTTACGTAAGTGATAATTGCTTCAACGCATGCGACAAACACTGATTTCACAACATAATCAGTTACACGCTACAAGGCTGATGATGGATCCCCTTTTATTTTCTTCTCTGTTTACCTTCATTTGACCATGCAAACCCCTCTGAGACATGTTGTCAGGGATGAAACATATAAGCAAATTATCAACAAAAAACAAGCAAATTATAGCATGAGACAATAAATTTGTCAATTTGCTATTGTGCTCTCTCACATGGAGTGCACTAGATCCTTCAGGCTGTTAACAAACAGGATCAAAATAGCAACATAAGCTCTGAGTCTTAGATATTTTAGCCCATAGTGTGATTTTTGAGCCTTGAGTTATGCTCTGCGGCTGCAGCTGTGAAGATAACAACATGCAATTTAAATTCTCAAATTCTGAATTTTGAATATGGAAATCTTTGACACTTTCAAGCTGTAAAGATGGTTGATGAGAGAGACAAAGAGAGAAAAATAATAAATGGAACAAATGCATAGCTGAAGGGTACAGAATAATGTGCTGAATTTGAAAAAGCCTGTTTTCAGAGAGGGAAAATATGACTTAAATGTAGGTGGTGGCCCGGCACATTTAACACAGTAAAAGAAGAAACACTTGAATATAACTTGCCCTTCTCTTCTTTGCTGCTGTTTGGAGGTATTAGCTGTACCCTGGCCACAAGATCTGACAGCGGTTCAAAATGTATGGTGCAAAAATTGAGCTTTAAAATGCCTCCTGCTCAAATCTCATTCGATTAAGTATGTAATACCACCAGCGGGAGGTCAAAGGCAAGCTTTGAGTATCTCCATAATCCACCTGCGTTAAACAACCAGTGATGTACATAGTGCTGTTTCTCTCTGGGGTTGTCTTGTGCTTCTGTCAGACTACCTCTGGTTTACCTATCAAACCCTCAAAAGTCTGAACTCGTGAGATTATCCTGCCCTGAACTGAATCTCTTTTCCGACTGACCTTTCTGACATGGTCTTTTTAATGTGTGGGAGAAGAAATGTTTAACTCAAGCTATGCAATGCATTACCTTTCAACCCACATTGTTCCATCTGAACTTATATTTTTCAAAATAAAATGAAGTGGTGGTATTAAGATAAAGAAAACATTTAACTATGGATTATTGTGATGTTTTTATCAGCTGTTTGGACTCTCATTTCGACACATACACTGCAGCTGTCATTGGTGATACGTAAGTAATGTAAATTGCTCAAATCGTTTCTCAGAAAAACAAAATCATGAGGGTGAGTACATTTTCAGCAATTTTCATTTTTGGAACGTATTCTTAATAATGTTTGATACTGCATGCTGTACTTATATCTTTCTTTAATTCCCAGGACAAAAACCACAGAGGACCTCGGTGTCCTCTCTTGCCTTAGAGTCCAGGACAACCAACTATCACGTATGAGGACCCTGAATACACATACCGTAAGAACTGTGAGATATAAGCTTGAAATCCGAAAAAAAGTTCGAAATGGAGAAGTAAAAGAATTACAAGAAAAAAGACCAATTACCTGTTTGGATTTTTATTTGTGGTGGAAAAACTAAAAGAATTGCAGGAATACTTTAGATTAAATGAGCTAAAGTTGGTTTTGGGCCGTAACATATTTGGGGGCTCGTCTGGGATTGTGCCCACAATGCCTGGAAGCCAACCGCTTATGCACCCGCACAGTAATCCCATCTGGCACTGGCGAACCATATGAGCGTGTGATGGTCAATTGCGCAGGTCTCTTACTCAACCACGTCGGTAACAGTATTCCGTATTATGGCCATGTCAATGTGTTTTTAGAAAAGTAAACTCAGAATTCGGAGAAAAAAAATCAGAATTGTGAGATAGAAAAATAAAAACGTCATTTGCAACTTTATCTCACAATTCTGACTTTTTTCACTGAACTGTGAAAAAAAAAGAAAATAATCTTGAAGATACCATATGAAGCTATCATGATTACAAATAAAAAAAATTTTAGAATTTGGCATGTATGTAATAAACACAATTTTTAAATAATTGTATACAGGGCTGTTGCTTTAATTCCTGGAACAAAAACCACAGAGGACCTCAGTGTCCTTTCTTGTCTTTGAGTCCAGGACAACCAACCATCACTTCATGAGGACCCTGACTACATATATAAACAGCATTTTATTCTTGTGAATAATTTTGGTTTTGGAGAGCAAAACATAATAGACGATGCTTTCAACAAAGAAACGACTGTATTGAACATACAGTATCTGGGACAAAAAGCATATTTGTCAGTGGCCTGGGTGTACAGTTTGTGGTTTTTCTCCATGAAACAAAGCCTAACCAGAATGATCTATATATCCACATCAGCAGAAGGTCATGTGAGGCCCCAAAGGAGCCTTTATGTTGCTAGCTTGCCATTAGTTCTTTATCATTTGTTACATACGTTTTTTTTTTCTTTTTCTGTCAATTAAGGAAAGAATAAGAATGAAGAGGATGCTGTTATATTGTCTATTGAAGGGATTTATATGGTTTTGTCTCATAAAGAAGGGAGGGAAACTGCAGGCTGCACTCCAGTGGAGTCTGTCATAATCATATGTGACCATGTTCGTGAGATGGATGTTGTGTCATTTGAGCACAGAGAGTTTTAATTAAAAGGGAAAGATGATTCATTGCCACCACAAATCTTGTCTCATAGCTGAAGTTCAGCTCAGGCGTGCGCTTCAATTTGAGAGAAAAACAAATTAAAGGTGAAGTGTGTCATTTTTGTGGCACCAAACACAATTGCAATATTTTTTTTAATTAGCCTGAGTATTCACTTAAACAGTAGCATGAGTTCGACTGAACCGAATGATGGCAATGGGAAAAGTGAAACTCTGAGATTCAGCTGCTACTGGTGCATAAATTACTCACTTCACTATTAAAGAATGACAGTACAGATCACAGAACGCTGCGGTATATGCAATAGATTTCATGTACAGTCTTAGTGGCCCTTGTCATGGGTAATTAATTTTCAACATCACCGCAAAGGGAGGAAGACTTTGATATTGAACACTCTCAGTCTGATGACATCATGCGGGTCTCTAGAGTTCAGATATACACCAGTTTGCTGAAGTCAGGGATTTGACCCACTGAAGGCTCATATGTGAAACTAATCAGAATGTGACTTATAGAGACCTATTATTCAGCTCTTAGTTCATATATTTTGGCAGGGGAAAACGTGGGCCTGTCTGCATTGAGATTGGAATCAGACTGTGAATAATATAGTAGAAATTGTGAGGTAAACATTCAATGTTTTATCATAAATCCATCATGTGCTCATCTTGTTAATTAAATTACTGACGAAAATGGCTAATGACTAAGGGCTGTTTTATTTCATTGTTGATGACAACAAATGAAAAATATGAAACTGCAAAATTCAAGCTAAAAAAAGGGAAAATATGAAACATGGCAACGTCAAAATAATACTGCAAAAATAAAAAAACAGTTTTTTTTATATATTTTGAAAATAAGTTTCTTATGCTCACTAAAGCTACATTTATTTGAACTAAAATACAATAAAATGCAAACATATTATTAATTTTTAACAACCACTTATTCAGGACAAGGGGGAACCAGAGGTAACATTTTAATAATGTACCACTGAAAGCCCATATAAATCACCTAATAATATTGGTGTCCCTCAATGTCTATGGTGATTATGGCCCTGGATGAAAGAGAAAAGGCAGAAAATGTCTTGATCCTAGTCCACAGGCATATTCTAAAGACATCAGTTAACATGAGCATAGGGCAAACAGCTTAAAATGAGCACCTTTTAAATGAAGACAGAAGTGTCATATTTTCCCTTGACTCAAAGTTGAGTTTGATGCCACTGAAGGGAGCTGAGTTGAGAAAGTACTGGCAGCTGACAGCTGGACTAGATGTGAGATCATGATACACTCCAGTTCAACACAGAAAAACCAAAATAGTTCCCTGAGGGCCAAAAGTTTGACATCCTCCAGGACTCATCAAGAATGAACCCTGGAAATTACGCCCACTTACTGAAAAAAATATTAGGATTTGAGTATCCAGACATACAGAACTCAAATAATATGCTGGTTCCATGGAACAGCGAAAGCTCATTATACTTTCTTCTTTCCTTGCTTAATGCAACAACCATAAGTATGGAAGCTTCCATCTGCAGTGGGATAAAAACAATGGCAATAAGTTAATTGCAACTGTAATATAAAGTTTTCTCACCGGTGAATAACACATGATGTATTGTAGTAATGTTGTCTCTGATCATCTGATCTTGTGTGTGTTCAGGGAGCGTGGCTTTGGACGGCGATTTGCAGGGAGGGTGGGACGTTTGCGTTCAGTGCTATCAGGCTAAAGTTAACATTTTCAGTGATCTCCTACTGCACCTTTAAGTAGCACGGGTATATTTGTAACAATAATCAAGAATACATTGTACGGGTCAAAATTATAGATTTTTCTTTTATGCCAAAAATCATGGGAATGCAAAAATCATTAGGATATTAAGTAAAGATCATGTTCCATGAAGATATTTTCCTACCGTAAATATATCAAAACATAATTTTTGATTAGTAATATGCATTGCTAAGAACTTAATTTGGACAACTTTAAAGGCGATTTTCTCAATATTTAGATTTTTTTGCACCCTCAGATTCCAGATTCTTATCTCAGCCAAATATTGTCCTGTCCTATCAAACCATACATCAATGGAAAGCTTATGGTGTATGAATGAAATACCCTTATGGTTTTGTGGTCCTGGGTCACATTTCACAATTCTGACTTTTTTATTGCAATTTAGATTTATTAAAAAAATTAATTAAAAAAAGTGTCAAAATTGTGAGATAAAAAGTCACATTTACCTACAGTATATAAAAACTTTGAATTCTGACTTTTTATCTCTAATTCTGAGTTTATATCTCACAATTCCTATGTTTTTAATTGCAATTCTGAGAGGAAATCAAAAAAATGTGAGATAAAAAGTAGCAATTATCTTTTTTAATCCCGTGCTGGAAACAAGCTTCCATACATGCGTGAGCTATAACATTTCCCAGATGGTGCAAATTTGGACTGGACTATCTCTTCAGACAGGGGAAACCAATTTAAAACAGTCACTTTTTCTTTTGATGATGCAAGCTCAGAAATTACACACTGCCGCTTTAAGAAAGATAAAAAGTTTCTGGTGACTGTCTCGGAGAGAATGCAACTTCTTGAGTTCATGTGACAAACTGCAATCCACAACAAAAGCCCTCTCTTTGTGTCACACATTTACACAAACACAGCAAGACAGGGAACAGTGCGTGCATCCAAACATCCTATCTCACTTACACAGACACACAGAACAGCCCTGGGCTTTGTCTTGTTATGTGAAATCCTCTCAAAACATCTCTCACTTTTTTCCCTGCTGCACCCTCTCTCCCACTTTCTTATCCTGGTTTGGATGGGGTCACTGTTGTGTGAGGTTTTTCAGAGCTTTATAGTGCTCTAAGATTCCGTCGGGACAGTTGAATCATGGAAATCATATTCATGCCCAAGTCTTTATGCCAGCTGAATGAGATGCAGCATCCTGGCAAAGATGCATGTGCCACAAGGCCCGTTTCACCAGATCCTCACCACCTCCTGCGAGATACGATCCAAACGCTGCACACCTCGACAACAGCAGCCCTTCGCTTGGGCACAAAGTATCCTTACCTCTGCGTTCGCAGTCCTTCCTCATTGTCTGCCGCCGCATGCTTTCACCAGTCTGGGTTTTTCTACTTTTAGTGTCCCTATCTCTTGCTCTCCTCCTATATATCAACAAGATGAAGTGGCCTTATAGTGACCATCTCAGCCTTTAATAGCCTCTGTAAATCACCGCAAGTTTAGCGCAGCACAATAGCAGCAGTGACCCATTCATCACCTCCACACTACAAGAGTCCTCTGACATATCAAGATGTTAATTCCTACACCATTACTACACCATGTTAATTAAAAATGTATTTTTCCTCACTGAAACTGAACTTACAGAGCCTTAACTTGACTTTTAGAAAATTTCAGCCTTGAGAGGTCAATCTGCTGTAAATATTATATGAGCTGCTTTACTGTAAATGCATGCTATATAAGCTATCATTATTTGTAGCTGTGTTGCAAAATTTTCAGTCTAGAGTTTAAGACTTAGACAGTATTTGCATGATTTTAAACTTTAAACATCAAAATAGACAAATTTTTAAAATTGACATTTGTTTAATTATCTTAATTAATTAACGTTAAAAACGTAATATTTTATCTCGACCACTGTTGTTAAACTATTAAAGCTATTAAAAATAAAGCTAAAATAAAACAAAATAAAATCTAAATATTATATGAAGAACTTAAAAAAAAAACATTAGAAAACATTTTTAAAAAATGCTAATACTGCCTTGGCAAACAACAGAAATATAATAAGTTAAAGTATTAAAATTACTAAAACTAAAACTGTAATAAAAAATAAAGCTAAATAGAATTATTATAAAAAACAAATACGTAAAAATGGCAAAAGCAGATAACAAAATAAAAAAAAACAAACAAAAAAAGAAAACTGAAAAGAAGATATATATACATATATTTTTTTAAAATATCAATAAAAACTAATAGTATCTAAATAATGCTAAATAACACTAATCTTGGCAAATGCAGTCAACACTACAAATTGAGGGAAAAAATATGATTCTTTTTTACCCTCCCACCATGCCAAAAAATCCAAATTTAATAGGAAAATCATGCTGTAACAGATTTGCAAAATGTGGAACACGACTAAACATTATGTTTTTGGCTATTAAATTACTTTAATAAAATAATTTTACTACAATTAATTCGACATCAACAGATTATATCAAAATTGTTGAATGATCTTAAATTATTGAATACAGTCGAGAAGGTTTAGACTTGAGTTGACACAGTTTGTTGATGTGTCAAGCTACTTTGAATCTTAATTCTGTGTTAGCTAATAATTTAATGCCATTAAACCGCAAAGTCTACTCTGTTCGTGGGAAACTGCATGCTTGTGTGTTTTCCCTACAGGAATGTATTTAAGTGAGTGTAGGGGGTGAAAATACGGAGTGAAGTGACAATCAGCTAATCCAGCGCTAATCCACTTTTATTGCTTCTCCTCTTCGCTGGCCATCAGAGACTGAGCATGTCACACACCTGATGCTCTCTCTCTCATAAGTGCTTCATCAATATCTCAGTGATCTGCTGCCTCAGATAGACTTTCATATCAGCCTCAAACAGCAGACTGCATATTGCAAATAAAACTCGCAAAGGTTTTCCCGAAATTTAGCAGTTCTACTCTGCTCGGCTGGATTCTGTATTTAGGATGCACTAGTCTGCCTAAAAGTGTTTTTATAAGGTACTGATGGATATAATGACAGCTCTCGAGGAATTCAATCAGGGGTGCATTTCCTAAACTATGGTTGCAAGTACTGTCGTTACCAACATAGTTCAACGATTAGATAAAAACCATAGTTTGAACAAATACTCACAAATAGCAACACAATTTTGTGTGGTTGGAACTAGAGCTCTTGACCTGTGGCTACATGCAGTTTCTTGTTAGTAGGACATGTGAACTTGTTCTTGTAGATCATGTTCTCAGGCCCAATAAGCATGCTAATGTACGTTTTATATCCTTCCTTACATTCAAAAACAATCAGCATCATTCTGAACCCCAGAGTATGACGTTAAAAGGAAACCCATGATGAATCAAACATCAAATAAAGCAAAATGATTGGGAACAGGAAATAGTGAAAATGATCAAACAGCAGCATGTTCATTACAGAAGGATCTCAGAGAAATTATGTTGTGGTGAAAGCTGCAGACTGAATGAACCGCATGTATGCGGTGTCCCGTCTGGTTGCAGTAGATGAAATAACGAACTGGAAACAGAACAAAACCAACTTCACCCCCCCCCCCCCCCCCCCCCCCCCCCCCCCCCCCCCCCCCCCCCCCCCCCCCCCCCCCCCCCCCCCCCCGTAAAACAACACAGATAAAACATAACAGAACCCTGACATACAGCAGTAAAGTCAATGGCAATCAGGGTCGTCGCTAGTGGGGTGAAAGGTGATGACGATTATAGGGGCCCACGGCAGTGGGGGGCCCCCGGCGATTTCAACCGACTGCCCAAGGCCAGCATAAAAGACGATCACGGCAGTTGACAGGCCACTGCTGTGTGTCGCCACGAAAGCTTATCATTTGCACATGTTTTTAAGCCTTTAAACATTCAATAGATTTTAAAGCATTCAAGAACAAGATGCGAAAAACTCAACTGAGTACTCACAAATCAGAAAGCACGCAAACAGCAAACTGAGATCTCTTTCGGTCTTCTTGCGCTTGAACGAACAAATCACCTCGCCAATTTAACATGCAAGCACAAAAACAATGTGAAAGTTTAATCCGCACCAGCGCACTGCACAGCACGTTCACAAAGAGTCTCACAGCCCGCAAACACCGAATTGAGTTTTGCCTCTTCTTGCTCTTGAACCAACAAATGCATACAAAATTATGTCAAAATACCTGTCTGAAGGGAAAGTGAACCAACTCCAGCATAAAGCTAAAAACAGCCTAATTAATATGACTGAATTTGTATTTAACAATTTAATAAAAACAATGTAAGTTACTAATTATAATGCTTACACATTTCCTCAGTTATTCAAAAAGCAACTACAGAAAACGAGCAAAGAACATTACATTACCAAATAGCATCGCAAAGGAGCTCGGGTATAGGCACTTAAAAAACACGTTATAATCAGTAGGCGCGTTTCCATTACCCTTCAAATTGCGCAAATTGAAATTGAGAATTGAAAATACGCCTAATGGAAACGCGTCAATTTCGCAAAAACAGCCATATATCGCAAAAAAGTTTTTACGCTCGCATGAGGTGGTTTTTCAGGCAATGCGAAAAAGGATTAATTCGCAAAACTGCAATGGAAACGGCTTTTTCGCATTTACAGATCACATGGCGTATGTAAAAAAGTCATATGATCATTCTTCAAACGTACTATAACCTCCAAGAAACACCTCACATGTGGCAGCTCTCAAGTATAAAGGGCTTTCCTTGCCATTAATGATTGGATAACCCCTTATTTACACTGCACACATCTGCGGTGCAGTGTGGCTCTGATACGGTCACTGAAGCTGATTACGGCCACTCAATGCTTGTGTTAATGTTTTTATACAGTCTATGGTTTATTCCAGCCGCGTCACGCACGTTTCTGAAGCGGCTCTCTTTGCTGCTTCTGTAAAGATACACGCATAAACCTCCTTTGAATAAATATAGCCAAAAGCCGTCAAAATCCCACCAAAATCCATTGCCATGACTTATCGCGAGAGGAAAAAAGTTACGTTTTAGCCGCATAACATTGGCTAATGGAAACGCCGTCATTTCGCAATAAATTTTTATCGACATTTATAAAATATCACCAAAGTTTTGCACAAATCTGTAATGGAAACGCGCCTACTGAAGCTTTCTTCACTGTATGAATCCCATCTGCACTTTGTTGTTTATGATGAGAGAATTCACGAGAGAGCTGAATTCAGTCAGCGAGTGTGAGCATAACAAAACACTGCTGTTTCAGCGATGACTCATCTGAATGCCTCTGATTGGCCGCTGCATTCATAAATTCAACGGAATCATTTGAGATTGGTTATAACGCGCAACACTGTAAAAACGTGGAAAAAAGAAATATGATGGAACAAATAAGCCCTAATATTAATTCGATGGTATTATGAGCCTGATAATAATAAAATTCATAGTAATAACAATAATAATAATCGTCTTGTTATAGTCAAAGGCATCAGCCTGACTATTGTCAATACACGATACTATCATCTATCAGCACAATCTTACTTTGTTCTATTTATTTATTTGTGCTATTTACAGGATTTCAAACAGGGCCCATGGGTAAAACCTGCACCAGGGCCCCACAAACCCCAGCTACGGCCCTGATGCCAATTACATACTGCATAACGTGATGAGCGTCTTTCTTTTGTTCATGTAAATGAACTAAAATCTGTCATTACCTGGGATCTTGAATTGACTAATTAGCAGTAGTTATTACTCCACCACCTGCTTGTGAAGTCATTAACGACAGTCATAACATGGTTTAAGCGACAAGAGGTGTGAACATGTTACTGTGGTTTCAGGAAACAGTCGTGACTTGCTATTTAGTTTCTCAAACTATGCATTTTACTATGATGATTCAGCAGCAAGCTACATCGTTGTGTGGGAAACACACGCCTAAATTTCTTTTCCAAAGCTGGTTAATCAGAGAAGTCTTGCTGGCTGAGCTATCGTAATTTGGCAGCCTGCTATACAGCAGCAAACCATGCTGACTAAAAGTCATCAAAAGTCTTTAAAGAAGGAGGATTTGAAAATATAAATAAAAAACATTATATTCAGGAAAAATTGTGGACTATACAAAATACAGAAGGGGACATTAAGTTAACTCAAGCCATGCTGGTGAGCATAGGGGAAAAGCTTTCAAATAGAAATTATCAATATTTCTCCAGCTGCCTTGAGTAATATTGATCTTCGTAAAGGAAGAGATCCTGCCGCTCTGCAAGCCGTTGTGCTGCAGGGACAGGTGGCTGTAGTTTGGTCATGTCTGGCCTGTGTTCCCACAGATGTGGGCTGCTATCTGGGTCAGCTGTAAGCAGTGCACACCCATCCAGGCCTGCAAAAGCCACAGAGGTTTTCGGGTGCAGTCAAGTAATCTAGCATTGCAGGGTGGGATCCAGACATCAGTGCACGACATCAGATTTATATCAGAACCTCTATGGAACGCAGAGTTTTCAGACTAATCATTTTAGACAGACCTGTACAAACTTAAGCAATGTGCCAAGCCTTCAAAAAGTGATTTAGTGTTGAATTACATGACAATACAACAATAAATATGATTTATCATGAGTTGCAGAGCATAAAATTCCTTTTTATGGCTGTTAATTATTAACCGATTTAAGCTGTTACATTATTTACATTTATTTGACTTGTATTGTTATTTGGTGTTTATTTGTAAAGACCACATTATAAGCAGAGTGTGTTCTATTTGAAGACAGTAAATTAGGAGGGGAGATACATTGTCTGCTGTATTACTGGCATTCCAAATGAAAAATAGTCCAAATTAGAGGCTTAGAGTTTACCAACAATAAAAATATGAAATTAGAAGTTTATTTCAAAAATAAAAGCATTACGACCACTGGCTGAACGTGTTACAGAAAACAACGGAGAAAAAAGTTACTTAGTTACTTTTCTGTATATAGTCCTATGTTTTGTTATATTTTCTTGTGGTGTGGGGGTTAGTGAACACTTTGGGGTTATGAAAGGGGTTTTTGGTGTCCTTATACAGAAGATGTAATATAATGTATTGCAGGGTTCCTCAAATCTTGCCCTGGAGGGCCAATGCGCTGCAGAGTTTAGCTCCAACCCTGATCAAACTCAGCTACCTGTGATTTTCTGATGATCCTGAAGACATTGATTAGCATGCTCAGGTGTGTTTGATTAGGGTTAGAGCTAAACTCTGCAGGAAAGTGGATCTCGTGGGCCAGATTTGAGGATCCCTGATGTATTGTAATCAAGATCTGGAGATCAGATCTGTAGTTCATATGTCACATATGTCAAAACAATGTCAACAATTTAACATCAAGTTTTTCAAGTGATTACTTCATTCCTATTCCAGCCAGAATATCCCTTGTGGAAAGGATATACACTTCAGCTTCATACTTTTAAAAAGAGTAGGAAATAATATACTTTGAACAAAGTGGGAACTGAATGTAATGTTTCAGACACTTAATTTCAATTGCCTGAAAATGTCTTACTTTGAATTTATATTTAATGACATTAGCTGAAATATACAGTGCTTTTTTTTCACCTACTTAAGTAGTTGTTAATTACATCTTTATGGAAATATGTGATTATATAATTACTTTAAAATATGGTTTTAAAATCTCTCTAAAAAGTCTTTGAAATATGGTTAAAGTGTACTGCCAAATGTACTGACAAGCTTTTATGGCAAACTAAAATATGCTATTAAGAAAATAATTAGAAAATTAATTAATTAGAAAATATTAATGTAATTTCTAATGTGATGTATTTAAATATATTTGTAATTACACATTTGTAATTATGAAGTTGCAATTTAGTACATTTAACATATATTAACTTTACATGTACTATCAAATAACACACTACAGTTAAAATTATGTTCAAGTTAGGGCTGGACGATATGGCCAAAATTTATATCACGATATATTTCTTAATTTCGGTCGATACGATATAATTCCGATATCGATATGAACACTATTAAAAAAGCCTCATAAAAACGGCCAAGAACGGCCACAACAGATGTCTGTAACTACAAACTTATGAAAAATTAATTTGCCAACTCTATGAAACCTAATCCTATAAAACTATATAATATTTTAGGGAAAAAAATGGCGCAAATAAATAAACGTTCACCTTTAATTGGTATTTAGACTTCATACAAACAAGAAATGTGAAATCACTGTCAAATAAATCTCAGACTCTCCTTATTAATATTAATATTTTTTACTTCATATATAGGCAAACATACAGTCAAAAGTTTTTGAACAGTACGATTTTTAATGTTTTTTAAAGAATTCTCTTCTGCTCACCAAGCCTGCATTTATTTGATCCAAAATACAGCAAAAACAGTAACATTTTGAAATATTTTTACTATTTAAAATAACTGTTTCTATTTGAAAATATAATTCGCGAAAGCAGAGCTTTTGCATCATTACTCCAGTCACATGATCTTCAGAAATCACTCTAATATACTGATTTAGTGCTCAAGAAACATTTATTATTATGATGTTGAAAACAGCCGAGTAGATTTTTTTTTTCAGGTTTCTTTGATGAATAGAAAGTTCAGAAGAACAGCATTTATTCAAAATATAAACCTTTTCTAACAATATAAATCTTTACTATCACTTTATCAATTTAATGCACCCTTGCTGAATAAAAATATTAATTTCTATTAATATAAATTTTAAAAAGAGATTTTGAATGATATAGTGTATGATGTTACAAAACCTTTTTATTTCAGATAAATGCTGATATTTGGGATCTTTTTCATCAAAGAATCCTGAAAAAAATGTACTCAACCGTTTTAAATATTGATAATCAGCATAAATTCAGCATATTAGAATGATTTTTTTAAGGATCATGTGACACTGAAGACGGAGTAATGATGCTGAAATTTCAGCTATGCATCACAGAAATAAACTGCATTTTAAAATACATTAAAATAGAAAGCAGTTATTTTAAATAGTAAAAATATTACAAAATGTTACTGCTTTTGGTGCACTTTGGATTAAATAAATGCAGGCTTGGTGAGCAGAAGAGAATTCTTTAAGAAACATTAAAAATCTTGCAGTTCAAAAACCTTTGAATGGTAGTGTAGGCTGATTATTCTTATAGATTGAAACGTGCACCAACCAGGATAAAGAGTATGAAACGTGCTCCGAGTTGCTTCAGAAAACAAAAAAAAAGAGCAACAACAAAAGCATGTTGCTGGAAATGCCAGCAGGAGGCGCTGTGAGAGCGGCGGAACTAGCGGTTTCTCCAGTAACGGCTGTGAGCAAAGCAGCTCCGCTCATGAACGCTACTTTAACAGATAAAAATTCCATCTAAACTATTTGAAGACAGTCGCTTCTCTTCAGAGATACATTCATATAAAACACCCGCGACGCGTTATGATTTTGAATGCAGTGCTCATGTTTATTCAACGAAGTCAAACACCACAAATAAATCAATGTATGGGAAACACTGGTAATGTATATCGAAATATCGGAAATGTGTTTAAAAATCATATCACCATTACTGAAAAAAAAAAAAAAAATTATATCGCTATACATATTGATATTGAATTATTGTCCAGCCCTAGTTCAAGTACTTTGCATGTGCTTTAGTATGTTAGCCAACACATCAAAATAGGTGAACAAAACATTGACAAAAGATGAAAACAATAATTTAAAATGCAAAGTAAAACTTGACAGCATTATGAAGAGCACTTTTACACACATTTAAGTGTCATGAAAGTCTACTCTAAGTACACTTTTATTTCATTAATATTATAGTATTTGCAATTGCATTTTTAAAAAGATTTACTATTGAGATTTGTAGCGCACATTTTAAGTAATTAAGCATACTTCTTTTTCACATGGGACGTTAACTCAAAAGTGGCATTTGCTTCAGTATAGTTTAGCGCAACATACAGTATTTTCTGAATCTTAAATGTTAAAAGTGAATTAGAGTAATGCACTTTAAACTCGAGATAACCTAAGCACATTTTAACATTAGCAGATTAAGTTGATGCAGGCCAAAAGCGCCCCACCTGCTTCCAGCACCCCAGCAAAAGAGTGGAAAGTAGCACGTCTTGGCTGACTTTAAATTGCAGCATAGGGAAGAATGAATGTGACGAGTGGCAAAATGCAGTACAGACGAGTTCTGCATGTCAAGGAAATAAAATCGGAAAATACTGCTGTTAAAGCAGAAACAAGTGTTGACTGAGTGTGGGGATATGTTTGCCAAAAATGCACATATGGTAGAGCAGTCGTGGTCACAGAACCCACGGCTAGATGAGCGAAAACTGCGTAGCATGGCTGTACATATGGTGGAGAGCAGTGGGTGCTCTCTGACTCTGAAGGGAATGGCTCATTAGCTGGAGGACTTTTTGGGTGAGAGGTACATTCTTTAGTCGTGACTGCATGGAAATTCATAAACACAAATGAATGAGAGTGAAAAGCCTGGAAATAAGCAATACTAAATAGCAAAAAAATCACTCAAATAATACCCAATAACATTCAGTGAGGCTTATGATTAAAATGAGGAGGGGAAAAACTAATACTGCTCTAAATAATACGGAAGTTCTAAGCGACCATGCATTATTATTTTTTTCCTTTTTGTTTTCTCGTGATCACAACTTAATTTTCTCGTGATCTCGACATAACTGTCAGACTTTGTTCCGTGTGGTGTGTGTGTTTTCTCCCCCCACGTGCTCTGTTTATTTTTATGCCCTTATTTGGTCCTTATGTGCATTTGTTCCAGGTGTTCTTTTTGTATGAATTTGGTTCCAGCTGTGTTTAATTAGTTACTGTGTATTTAAAATGTGTTCTGCCCCTCTTTCCCGTCCGCTGTTAAATGTCATTTTGTGTTCCCTGTGATTTCCCGTGTTCCTGTGTTCCCCACTTTGGTTTCAGTAAAGACTTTGGAATTTGCTTTACTCCTCGTCTCTTCGCTCCTTCGTTCCCGTGCTCCCAGTGTGAATCGTGACAATAACGAGTTGTTTTCTCGTGATCTCGACATAACAAAAGTTGTTTTCTCGTTATCACAACTTAATTTTCTTGTGATTTCGACATAACAAGAGTTGTTTTCTCGTTGTCACGACTTAATTATTTTGTGTTCTCGACATAACAAAAGTTGTTTTCTTGTGATCACGACTTAATTTTCGTTGTGATCTCGACATAAAAGTTGTTTTCTCATTATAACGACTTAATTTTCTCATGATCTCGACATGACATAAAAGTTGTTTTCTCGTTGTCACGACTTAATTATTTTGTGATCTCGACATAACAAGAGTTGTTTTCTCGTTGTCACGACTTAATTTTCTCGTGTTTTCGACATGACATAAAAGTTGTTTTCACGTTGTCACGACTTAATTATTTTGTGATCTCGTCATAACAAAAGTTGTTTTCTCGTTGTCACGACTTAATTATTTTGTGATCTCGTCATAACAAAAGTTGTTTTCTCGTTGTCACGACTTAATTTTTGTCATGATCTCGACATAACAAAAGTTGTTTTCTCGTTACGACTTAATTTTCTCGTGTTCTCGACATAACAAAAGTTGTTTTCTCGTTGTCACGACTTAATTTTTTTGTGATCTCGACATAACAAGAGTTGTTTTCTCGTTGTCATGACTTAATTTTCTCGTGTTTTCGACATGACATAAAAGTTGTTTTCACGTTGTCACAACTTAATTATTTTGTGATCTCGTCATAACAAAAGTTGTTTTCTCGTTGTCACGACTTAATTTTTTTGTGATCTCGACATAACAAAAGTTGTTTTCTCGTTACGACTTAATTTTCTCGTGTTCTCGACATAACAAAAGTTGTTTTCTCGTTGTCACGACTAAATTATTTTGTGATCTCGTCATAACAAAAGTAGTTTTCTCGTTGTCACGACTTAATTCTCGGGTTTTCAACATGACATAAATAGGTGTTTTCGTTGTCACGACTAAATTATTTTGATATCGTCAAACAAAAGTGGTTTTCATTGTCCGGACGTAATTTTTGTCGTGATCTAGACATAACAAAAGTTGTTTTCTCGTTATAACGACTTATTTTCTCGTTATATAGACATAACGAGAGTTTTTTCTCGTTATAATGACTTAATTTTCTCTTTATCTCGACATAACAAAAGTTGTTTTCCCGTGATCACGACTTAATTTTCTCGTTATTTCGACATAACAAGAGTTGTTTTCTCGTTATCGCAACTTAATTTTCTCGTGTTTTCAACATGACATAAAAGTTGTTTTCTCGTTGTCACGACTAAATTATTTTGTGATCTCGTCATAACAAAAGTTGTTTTCTCATTGTCACGACTTAATTTTTGTCGTGATCTCGACATAACAAGAGTTGTTTTCTCGTTATCACAACTTAATTTTCTCGTGTTTTCGACATGACATAATAGTTGTTTTCTCGTTGTCACGACTTAATTATTTTGTGATCTCGACATAACAAAAGTTGTTTTCTTGTGATCACGACTTAATTTTTGTCGTGATCTCGACATAACAAGAGTTGTTTTCTCGTTATAACAACTTAATTTTCTAGTGATCTCGACATAACAAAAGTTGTTTTCTCGTTGTCACGACTTAATATTTTGTGATCCGACATTAACAAAGTCCGTTTTCTCGTGTCACGACTCACTTATTTGTGATTCGACATAACAAAAGTCTTTTCTCGTTGTCAAGACGTAATTATTTTGTGTGATCTCGACATACCAAAAGTTGTTTTCTCGTTGTCACGACTTAATTATTTTGTGATCTCGACATAACAAGAGTTGTTTTCTCGTTGTCATGACTTAATTTTCTCGTGTTTTCGACATGACATAATAGTTGTTTTCTCGTTGTCACGACTTAATTATTTTGTGATCTCGTTGTAACAAAAGCTGTTTTCTCGTTGTCACGACTTAATTATTTTGTGATCTCGACATAACAAAAGTTGTTTTCTCGTTGTCACGACTTAATTATTTTGTGATCTCGACATAACAAAAGTTGTTTTCTAGTGATCTCGACTTAATTTTGTCGTTATATCGACATAACGAGAGTTGTTTTCTTTTTATAACGACTTAATTTTCTCGTTATTTCGACATAACAAGAGTTGTTTTCTCGTGATCGTGACTTAATTTTCTCCTGATTTCGACAAAGTTGTTTTCTTGTGATCACGACTTAATTTTTGTCGTGATCTCGACATAACAAAAGTTGTTTTCTCGTTGTCACGACTTAATTTTTTTGTGATCTCGACATAACAAGAGTTGTTTTCTCGTTATCACAACTTAATTTTCTCGTGTTTTAGACAGACATAACGATAGTTGTTTTCTCGTTATAATGACTTAATTTTTTTGTGATCTCGACATAACAAAAGTTGATTTCTCGTTGTCACGACTTAATTATTTTGTGATCTCGACATAACAAAAGTTGTTTTCTTGTGATCACGACTTAATTTTTGTCGTGATCTCAACATAACGAGTTGTTTTCTCGTTATCACAACTTAATTATCTCGTGATCTCAACATAAAAGTAGTTTTCTCGGATCGTGGACGCTAAACGGTTATTCATCGATGAGGTTCGGAACATAACAAGAGTTGTTTTCTTGTGATCACGACTTAATTTTCGTCGTGATCTCGACATAACAAAAGTTGTTTTCTCGTTGTCACGACTTAATTATTTTGTGATCTCGACATAACAAGAGTTGTTTTCTCGTTATCACGACTTAATTTTCTCGTGTTTTCGACATGACATAATAGTTGTTTTCTCGTTGTCACGACTTAATTATTTTGTGATCTCGTCATAACAAAAGTAGTTTTCTCGTTGTCACGACTTAATTATTTTGTGATCTCGACATAACAAGAGTTGTTTTCTCGTGATTGTGACTTCATTTTCTCCTGATTTCGACATAACAAGAGTTGTTTTCTCGTGATCTTGACTTAATTTTCTCCTGATTTCGACATAACAAGAGTTGTTTTCTCGTGATCTTGACTTAATTTTCTCCTGATTTCGACATAACAAGAGTTGTTTCTTGTGATCACGACTTAATTTTTGTCGTGATCTCGACATAACAAGAGTTGTCGTGATCGTGACTTAATTTTCTCCTGATTTCGACAAAGTTGTTTTCTTGTGATCACGACTTAATTTTTGTCGTGTTCTCGACATAACAAGAGTTGTTTTCTCGTTGTCACGACTTATTTTTCCCGTGATCTAACCATAACAAAAGTTGTTCTCTAAGTTACACAACTGCGCCAACAGGTGGAAGTATAGAACTACGATTGGGGAGTTGTATACTGTATATCCACTATAGCCTACTGTACGCGTTTGGACCTTCCTGATCACTATACTTTGTGCAGCTCATTACTGACATTTAAATAACTTATAAATGTTTAATGCTTGAATAATGATCATTTTGCTTGAAATTGTATTTGTTATCTTACGTTATTTCCGCTGCACGACTTATCACAGTTTCTCATTTACAATGATGTATAATGTGCATCTTTCTTATATTTTTAATCTTTATCGTTAATAAATGTATATTAATAAGAAATGTGATTTACATATGTGCATAATTTAGTTCAATGGTGTCTTAGTGTTGTAGCCTAATCTTTTGTATTTTGTACATTTCTTTGTAAAGCACACACACACACAACAGCATCCAAGCTTGTAACACACATGATATCACAGCCTATGCTACATGACTACTAAAAATCACAAACAAATGATACAGTATATAATTTTATTTCAAACGAATGAGGAAAATAAAGTGAGTTGAATCCAAGCAACTTAAGATTTTTAGTTCTTCTTTGCACTCTTCTAAGACGCACCGTCTGCGCTTGCGGTGTTGAATGCTTTGTTGTTAGACCATTTAAACATGTTAATTACACAAATAAAATGTTTAGCGTAGCCTAACTCTGGACAAAATTAACAGTGTTTGATTAGCCTATTTTTATAGTAAACGGAATTTCTAAGTGAAGCAACAGTTGCTGAAATATCCTAGAGCGCGACGGTTATCTGTCGATCATTTGCACCTCAAAGGCGGCATTGTAAAACACTTAACATTGCTTAATGCGTTTAGAGAGTGTTTTTAAAAGGCCAAACTCATTAAACACATTATTAATAAATTATAATAGCCTATGTACAGACAAGCAGATGAGTCCAGGATGCGAACGCAATGCGTTTAACGCTTTAAGAGTTTTACCCATAGTAATAGTCAATTAGAAAAACGCATTGCGTTCGCATCCTGGACTCATCTGCTTGTCTGTACATAGGCTATTATAATAGGTTCTTATTATGGGCTCATCTTCTTGTCTGTACATAGTATGAATTACTAATAATGTGTATACTGAGTTTTGTCTTTTAAAAACACTCTGAATTAACACATTAAGCCAGGTTAAGCATTTTAGCATGTCCCCGTCAAGGTTGCATTCATTATTATAGCAACAGTAGACTCACTATGCATTGTGATTTAAAAATCAAATAATCATTAGCTGTGTCCGAAACCTCTCTGCGCTCCCTATCCACAATATAGAGCATTATATCGGGTGTCAGCCATTTTGTAGTGCTGTCCGAATTCTGAGTGAACGACTTCATTCCCTACATTCGTTCACTACTTTTTACCCACAATGCATTCTGATTTTGAGTGTACAACCGATGTACACTCGCCGAAGCACTATTTCCCACAATCCAATGCGGAGAACCGACGAGCTGGATGAGAGAGCGGGATCGTGCGAGTTTGAATGCCGTTTACATCTTTATTATTTCTGTTTTAATGTTTATTTCATGCATTATTTACATTAAAATGTATTATGTAGCCATTAACTCAGTTTAATATTTTATTAATTTACTGAGGTGATTATGAACAAAGCAATGCAAAATAAATTAATAATATACCATCAATGAAACCACAAAGCTGATGCGGAGGTATGTACAATTATAATATAAAGTTATTTTAAGTGTTATTGCTATTAATATTATTTTTTTTAAATAAGGTACATGTAATATAAAAGTACATATGATGAAGATGTTTCTCACATGCAGTGTATACGTCACCATCCGAATCCGTTCACTTCATTTCGTTCACTACTTTCTGATATAGTCCACTCAACTGCCATGCACTATATAGGGATTAGTGAATGAGTGAGCGATTTCAGACACCGCTATTGTTAAAAGAACCACTTTTGTTATGTCGAAATCACGAGAAAATTAAGTTGTGATAACGAGAAAACAACTTTTGTTATGTCTGACAGGGTAAGATCCGGTGATCCCGAGAAAAGAACAACTGGCTTTTGTTTGTCGAGACGATCACGAGAAAAGTAAGAAAAGTTGTGATAACGAGAAACAACTTTTGTTATGTGAAGGGGGAAGGAACTTAAGGAGCACTAAAGTGATCACGAGAAAGAAAAGACAAGATAATTGGTCGTATGTAGGAGATCACGAGAAAATTAAAGTTGTGGATACCGAGAAGGAGAAAACAACTTTTGCTTATGTTGAGGATCACGAGCAAATAAGCTTGAGGTGAATGACTTGAGAAAACAACTTTTGTTATGTCGGGTGAAAATTAGTGTGGATCGACGCGAGAAAAAGAAGAAACTTTGGTTATGTCGGGAGAGAAGAGGAAGACATCGACGAGAAATTACAAAGTGGTGATCACGGGGGGATCATGAGAAAATTAAGTCGTGCTAGACGAGAAAATTAGAGTCGTGATGACGGAGAAGAACAACTTTGTTATGCGGAAATTAAGTCTGTGATCACGAGGGAAAGAGCAAAACGTTTGGTTATGAATGTCGGGTAATCAGAAGAAAAAGGAGGATGCTGAGAGTTGTGATCACGAGAAAACAACTTTTGTTATGTCTGAGATCACGAGAAAATTAAGTCGTGATCACGAGAAAACAACTTTTGTTATGTCGGGAAAATTAAGTCGTGATCACGAGAAAACAACTCTTGTCATGTCGATATAACGAGAAAATTAAGGGTTGTGATGCACAAGCACGGCAGAAGCGAGACAAGCGTTCGTTGTAGGCTGTGAGATCATGGAGAAAATTAAGTCGCTGATAACGAGAATACTCTAAGCTCAGGTGGATGAACGGGAGAAAAGAGCAACTTTGTTATGTCGGGAACATTAAGTCGTGAACGAAAAACAACTTTTGTTATGTCGGAAAACTTAAGTCGTGATACACGAGAAAACAATTTTGTTAGTAGGAAAATTAAGTCGGATAACGAGGCCGGAAAACAACTTTTGTTATGTTGAGATCACGAGAAAACAACTTTTGTTATGTCAAGATCACGAGAAAATTAAGTCGTGATAACGAGAAAACAACTTTTGTTATGTCTGAAAAAATTAAGTCGTGATCACGAGAAAACAACTTTTGTTATGTCGAGATCACGAGAAAATTAAGTTGTGATAACGAGAAAACAACTTTTGTTATGTTGGGAAAATTAAGTCGTGATCACGAGAAAACAACTTTTGTTAAGTCGAGATAACGAGAAAATATTAAGTCGTCATAACGAGAAAACAACTTTAGTTATGTCAAGATCACGGGAAAATTAAGTTGGGGGGATTACGGGACGGGATGAAAAAACGAGCAATTTGTTATGTCAAAGTCATGGGAATTAAATTAATATAGTGCCAGATCTGACGCGACGACAAACAATTTTGTTATGTCGAGATTACGAGAAAATTAAGTTGTGATCACGAGAAAACAATTTGGTCTAGTGAGGATACGAAAAAGGTTAACGTGGTGGATGTAACCGAAGGTGAAAAATTGGTTATGTGCAGCACAAGATCAATATGCGCGAGAGAAAAAATGGGCGCTTAGAACTTCCATAAAATAATACTGCTTAAATATATAAAAATATAAATATATTAGTTTTAAGGATGTATTTTTATTTACAAAAGTCTCGATTATGAGTCACTAAAATGCTTTTTGCAGTGTGAAGGCGAATGGAATGATGTGGGAGAAACATGCTGATAAGAGCATAAGGACCGATGATGAGTTCACCAGAGATGGTACAGTACGGTGCAAAGTTGAATAGACTTGTGACATAGGAGAAGAAAGACTTGTGATGGAAAGTGCATCAGGAGGCAAGCGAGGGGAAAGCGTTCACAGATAAACAAGCTCAGCCTGAGTGCTCGATGGGGGAGTGCAAGCGACAAGTTTGTCGCATCATGATGGTGACGGGTGAGAAGGACGAGACACCTCCTCTAATGAGCCATCTCTGGTTGTGCAGGAGACTAGAGACTTCTCTGCAGGCTGCTGACGAGAACGGGGAGTGTATACTAAGAGGATGTAGTGGTGGGGTCAAAGATGTTGAAGCATGTTTGTAAACTGCACCTACAATCACCTTCAGCTAAGCACGAAGGGGGCCGGAACCTATGGTTCACTACCCTTATTCTGGTTAACACCGTTTGTCAGCAAGGCTCTATCGGCACTACTGATCTTTCGCCAAATACACAGATCAGTCACCCAGGTGAACTGCATAATATGTTAAAATATTTGTCCTATCCTAGCTGAAAGGAAGAGCAGAGGGAGAGAATTAAACCCTGCGTGTAGAACCTTTCTGTGTAGGCAGTTGATTCCTTGAGAGAGATGTGGATCGTCGGTGTTAAATCAAACACATTGTGCTAATGCATCCAAAAAGCTATATCTGCAGAGTGTCAGACGAACCTAGGCCTATTCAATAGTGGTCGTTAGAATGTAATTACAAAAATGTGATGTGTGTTTCCAATGTTTCCTAAAACCATAGGTCAAATGGAAATTCACAAACAGCATTGCAAACTTGTGTCACTGGGACTAGAGCTCTCAACCTGTGGTTAGAAAAATAGTTTCTTGCTACTGCTAGCGTGACGTAAACTAAAATAGATCATGCTCTGGAGCAAAATAACATGTAGTGCCATCTCAACCCCGATTTACTGGAATAAAATGCCTCCACCTACATTTTACCTTTAAATACAATTCACTGCAGTTGAAATAAACACTGGAGGCAGTAAAACACCAATAACGTATAGCCCTTTTACACAAATTATGATTACAAGGGGAAATTATTGATAATATAGACTTATTTTTGCACCATTTCTTGCATAATATTGTTATGACCTCAAAACACTTCAACAATTGTGCATTCAAGACAAACATAGTGCCACTGGTTTCCCACTTGTTTGCTTTGTTAACTTAATACAAAAATTGGGAGTTAGACACTACTATTCATACGTGTCGTGAAAAACACGGGCACAGAGTTAAGAGAATGAAAGTGCTGTTTTTGAAGAGTGTGCATGTGCGAATGTGCTGTAGTGCCCTGGGAAAACCTATTGAATCAAATATCTGGAATTAAAGCAGCAACAACAAAAAAAAATTACTCGTAAGAGTTTCATCGGAACCCGGGCCTACGGCCACCGAGTATGTTATTACAGCCGGAGAGCAATGTCCTAAACTTGGACATTAATGTATGAGGGAAACACACCCCTAGTAGCGCGACACACAGAAATACTGGCTTCAACCAACTGTGGAGGTTGGGGCGTAGAGCTCGAGGCTATTGTTTGGTCGTCCAATGGGCAGATGGGAAGACGGACGTATGTGTGGGAAACAGTGTTTGAAACACTAGACATGACTCACTTCGTAAACAATCTTACAAAAAGTCATCCACCCATATAACCTCCTCCCCCACTATTAACCCAGATATTACCTAATCAACAGACAAAATCAGACTAAAAGCAGAACTTACCCCTTACTCACACAAAAATGAGAACATAACGCCTTTCTCACCAATCCTACTCGCGACCACATTAGCTGTATTAAAAGCCTTTGTGTTGCTTTACCCACAAAACATGTTTTACAAACACTGAAAAACAGCGCTAGCATCTATCGCCTGATACGGATTTAAGAGGAACTCATGGCCACCGAAGGCGACACATTCCTAACAGATCGGCAAATGGAAAGAACATCTGCCAATTGCAGATGAACGCCCCCCTTTAATAATTTCACGCATAGCGGGAAAGTGAGCTAGCTTAACCCAACCCATTCACCTGTACGTCAAAAGTTCAGCCCGCTTGATGAGTCAATCATACTTGGTATGTCCTTCAGAAGCACGAAACACTAGTAAGCCTATCCGATCCGACACAGCCGACATCCTCCTAGACGTGAATGCACCCCAGATTCTCAAACAGTCGCTTCAGTTTCGTGTTTCTTTGATCCATATACAGACAGTACCTGGTCCTGCATAACAAATGAAGGCTGTAACCGTACACGAAACCACCCCTATTCCTGGACCAATATTAGTCACCCACCCGTATGTTTTGAGGTACACCCAATGCAAAATACAACACAGAGCTCAATCACACTTGACGGTAGCCGCCGTATATGAGTGAGTTCAGAGATCTGGAAGCCTGCTAAGTACAGCATTTGTTCCAGAGGCATACAGAGACATTTATTAATATTGCATTATCCAGGTTTTCAATGCAACATTAACTTCAAAACAAAAACAGATGGAGTAGTTTTGTGCGCTTGTCAAAGTCCATGCAGCAAAGAGAGAATACAAATTATGCATTGTTTACTGTAAACATCAGATAGGTTGAAATGCAATTGCACAAGCTTATTCTATATACTGTATTTCTCCAATTCAGGAAAACTGGCCTAATTTCTTTCACAGGCTCTAGAGGTGCTATTGATTTTTGTATCTCCAGAGTCCTAAACCCAGTATAAGTAGAGCAGAATACATCAAAGCACATTTACATCTCACAAAGACAGCCTTGAAGACTAGCAAACCTTGGTTGCCCTTTCTTGAAGAGTGTAGCTCTCTCATGCCTTAAACCAAGTTCCTTTTTTGAACGCCACATCACAATATCATGTACTACGAGAGGCTAGTACAGTCCGCTGCCTGGACTTATTACAGATTTGACGAAACTGGTTTATGATCTGGTTCTCAAAGCATAATTGACTATATCAGGATCAACACACTGGCATTAAAATATTATACAGAGGTCAATACCCGCCTTGCTGTTCTAAGCAGGAAATTCCGTTTGAATCTGTAAGACACAATTCCGAGATCTGTGACACATTTCTGCTAATGTGAAATCAAAAGAATACAATAAGAGTAAACTGAGGACTGAAAATGTCGCGAAATATATTATGAATTATGTCCTTATAAGAGCACGTTCCCTCCTTAACGATGAACCAACTCTTGAACATTGGTTGTGAATGACCTATATTTATGATACTGATGCGACGTAAGAAACTCAAGATGAGCATTTTATACGTAAAGGAACAAGAAATTGTCCGGAAGGACAACCCCCATCACCATCCCCAGCACGCAGCAGCATTATGGAGGTGGACGTCCCGTGAGAATACAACGAGACGCCATCCAATAAAGAGGATTATAGATTCTAGCCTGTGCACCCAAGTGTTTCCAATGAAATAACCACCTCCTGCAAAAGTCATTAAAATTTAAACCATCCTTTCTTAGGGATATCGCCACACAGCATATATTACCCACCGAATGAGTGGAAAACAATCTCTACCTTGACGTTGTGTATTAGGCTCACACTGGAGTGAAAAGTGTGCCTAACGTCGAGGGTTGTGTGTGCGGGTCAGTAGCGTGACAGTGTGAATGTGTGTTTGTAGTGCAGAGAGAGGGAGAGGGATTTCTGGGTACACATTTAAATGGTGACTTTAAGCTGCCGTGAGAGGGAGTGGGATAATGTTACACATATTTTTGTAGGCTCTATTTTTGGCTGATATTCAATGGTTGATGAAACATTCATGGGGAAACACCATTGGCCGATGAGAGAAAATCTTTATCTAAGCACTTTGGGTCTTTATAATGTGTGATGCCAATCGTGCCTCATGCCAATAAATGGAGAACTGCTGTTATTTGCATGGATGTTATTTTATTCACTATTTCTTTGGAAATGGCAGTATTTGGGAATCAAGCACTACACTGTAAAATGGTTTTTTTTTGTTTTTTTTTTACTTCATAAATGAAGAAAAGATTATTGTGGTACTTTTCACAATACAATTCTATTTCAGTCAAACAAATTTCATTCAACATGTTTCTTGCCATTTCTTTGTAATTAATTGTGACATTTACTATCAATTTCCATTTACTTTCCAATTTCCAAAGTAGTTTTTTATTTTATTTTTTTGATTTACACTGTCATTTAAAAGTGTGGGGTCAGCAAGATTTTTTTAAAGAAATTAATACTTTGGTCCCACTTTATATTAGGTGGGCCTTTGTATAAATACAGTTTACTTATTATGTTCATGTTTTATTGCAAAACACGTTTGCTGCTATTGAGGTGGGATACGGGTGGTTAGGGACAGGTTTGGTGGTATGGGTAGGTTTAAAGGTGGGTTAAGGTGTAAGGGATAGGTCAAAAGTGTAATTATAAATGTTATTACAGAAATAATTACATATGTAATTACATGCATGTACTTTAAAAAATATAAGTACAATGTAAAAACATGTAAGTACACAATTAGTGCATTGCATCAAAGTATTACATGTAAGTACATAGTAGTTAAAGCCACTTAATATAAAGTGGGGCCCATACTTTTATTCAGCACAGATACATTACATTGATAAAAAGGACAGTAAACACTTAGTTCTAAATATTTCCATTTCAAAAAACTGTTCTTTTGAACCAGTCTATTCATCAATAAGCATGAAAAAACGTATAAATGTATCATGCGTTTGTTCAAAAACCTTAAAACATAAAACCTGTTTTCATCATAATATGATCAGAAATGTTTCTTGAGCAGGAAATCATCATATATGAATGATTTCTGAGGGATCATGTGACAATTAACACTGGAGTAATGATGCCCTTAACTCGTTTAATCGTATTATAGTTTTTTGACAGCACTATTTAAAATATAATTGTAAATAAAGTTATTTGAAATTGTAAAATATTTCACAATTAGTAATGGTTGTACTCTATTTTGATTTTTAAAAAATGAGCCTTGGAGATCAGAAAAGACTTTAAAAATCTTAGAGACCCCCAACCCTTTGAATGGTAGTATTAATAGCACCATACAGCGTGTAGGGCTGCATGATTAATCGAAATTAAATTGCAAAGGCGATAAATCACGATTAGGCAAAAGCTGCGATAGTCATGCGCATCTTGTCAATGAAGCACGGTTCTGTGATCAGCAGTAAATCTCCATCCGAAGGCCAGAGGGCTCTCTCGCGCTGAAACTCCAAATACTCCTCGCAGAAAAAACCCAGGAAATCCCTATAGCGGTTGCTGAATAAACAGAAGATTTAACTGCTTTCATTAATTCAGCGTGACTAATAAACACAAGACTACGATAGACCAATATATGGTTTATCTGAGTTCGTCTTATTATAATGTTTATTATAATAAAGTATACAATAATGCAGGCTAATGGACCATAACCTTTATCACTGCTTAAATATTATGAAATCTGTTGCGTGCCTTATTCTGTGTAAGAAGCAGAAGGATTTTGTCTCACATCTCACAGAAGGATTTATTTCAAACTGTCGACTGACGTTATGAAGTGAGTTGAGTAAAAACATGTTATTAAATGGAGTATTTTCAACACAGAGCCGTAGTTCACTGACAAGCTACGCAAACAGCTGTCATTATCGCAAACGATTTCTTCGATTTCATAATCGCGCGATTAAATCGTCTGCGATTATGAATGCAATTTTGTGTAGCTTGTCAGTGAACTACGGCTCTGTGTAGTAAACGCTGCTCCATCTGAAAGCACATGCTGGAGATTTATTACTAATCACAGAACCGGCTTTACTGATGAGATGCGCATGACAATCACATTCGATTAATCGTGCAGCCCTACAGCAGTGTTTGTCAGATTTTACAAAAATAATATACTTAACATACACACTAAACAAAAACAATATTACTTTTTGGTAACATTAAGTCTTTGTAAGTCTGTCTGACCAGTTTATTTTTAAAAATGTCTTACAAGAGCAATTTCTTCACAAAACGGAGCACAACGGTAGCTCTCTGCATTTGTTGTTGTGTGCAGCCAGCAGGGACACTGCAATAGAAAGATGTGTTGTCTGTTTATTGTCTTTTATTATTTCAGTGCACCCATTCTTTCTCCCTCATCACATCCAATTCAGGCACAAACTCGCAACTGGGCTGACACAGTTTCTTTTGCTGTGGTGCTGTAGCTTCAGTAGCGGCACCAGTAAACACTCTCAGAGAAATGTACTCGCAGAAACTAATGAAGATGTTCAAGAAGTGCTAATGAAACCAAATGTCATGGAAATCATTTGCTTCCAGTATTTCTTTTATTCCCAATCTGAGAGCATTTGAATAAATCCTAGATATATTTCCCATCTGGATGATCATAAAAACTGAGTGGCACTTCAACAATGAGTTTTCATTCTGCATGAGGCTTGATGCTTCAGGAGTGAAATTACAAAGGCAGTGAGGTCTGAACCTCAAGTTCACCCTCTGAACGCCTGAGATCTTCATTGCATTGGAAAACACACTCTGTAGTCCTCAGGTGCTGCTGCTCTTTCATGCTTGAGGGAAAACTGAGCGAGTGTGTCCACATAAATAGTTTGAGGTAGATTGGACAGCGCGGGAGGTTTGCTCATGTTTCATTTATGAAGCTCCAACATGTTTTTCCATGTCTGTGTTCCTACCTGTGACCTTGTCATCAAAAATAAGAAATGGACTGTAAATAAAATAAATAAAAAAGGACTGACCAGTCAGACCAATTAAGATTCAAGCCTTCCAAGGAGGCTTGTTCTTGTTGCTTAGCAACCTGTTCAATTCCCAGTTGAGAAGGTGTCAGATCCATGGCAGGTACATGTGTACATCAGCATTTATGTGCTGATCTCTTCCTTTCACTGATGCTCTCCTCGCACTGATCTGCCAAAAACAAAGATGATTTAATTCCCCATCATTAAAATACAACACTCACCACTAATTAATCCACAGAAGCGTGAGATGACGGGAAAGGCGATGTGAATTGGTATTCTCAATCCATTCTACTGCAGTAATGTGACATTTCATGTGAAATTGGAGTTAACTGGATGGTGGAAAGTCCATTACAATCCAAAACTAAGCAAGACCATATGCGAGTTCTGAATTACATATTATACACTATGCACTATGTAGTCAACTGTCTAATTTATAAAATTATTTTGCTATCAAGCATTGTGGTCTAAGGAAAGCTGAGACAGTTGAGGTTTTGAAGTGTCCAACTCGCAATACTCACACTGTTTATACTACAGAATTACAGAATAGTGCTCAAGTATGCGAATCGGGATGCTCCTAATGACTTCATTTGTATGTAATAAAAGCTATATGTAATAGCTTTTTTAACAACTATCCCACAGCTTACACAGCTTAAGTGACACAACAAAAGCTGTTTCAGGTGAAAGTTATTACATTTTGATTGAAGATGAAGATGACAAACATTTTTGTTTTCCTGTGAAATAATGTGTAGTGATGAATCATCCACAATATGACCTAGAAAAAAGCTTTAGGAAAGTAAATAAGGTCCATTTGAATTCCAGATGACTTTAATGTATCTTTCCTTTTATTATTTGTCCTAACAGTTTCATAAGGACTGATTCATAAGGACTTATTTTCTTTAAAGAAACATTCGCATCTCACAGAGGTTACTTTTACACATAGCTTCACATACATAATTATATTTGTGGCTTACTGATGATTTTGCTCAAACTATTGTCAGAAAGAGAATAAGTTCGTAAAACCAGATTGAAAGGCTCTAACTGGCAGTATGATAGTGCATTGTATATATTTGCTGTATATATATTAGTTCTGTCAAACCATTAATCGCGATTAATCGCATCCAAAATAAAAGTTTTTGTTTACATAATACATGTGTGTGTACTGTGCATATTTATTATGTATATATAAAAACAAACACATGCATGTATATATTTAATAAAAATATGTTACGTTTATATATTAAATATATTTATATATCATATAATTTATATAAATATATACATGTAATCTTTTTCAAAAAACATATATGTTGTTTGTGTGTGTGTTTATATATACATAATAAGTAAACACAGTACACACTCATATATTATGTAAAAAAAACTCTTATTTTGAATGCGATTAATCGCGATTAATGGTTTGACAGCACTAATTACTATTTTATAATGTTAGTGTTATGGTTTGAATCATGTGTTCCTAATATTTTATTCTATCTTTTGAGTTGAATAAAAAAATCTAAATCAAAAGAAAATATCAGCTAGATGAAGAACTTTTATTTCATATTTAATTAACTTGTATATACTTTAAACAGTAGGTCGTATTATTAATTATTAAAATAACAGGTTATTAATAATAATAAACAAATAGTAGACGAGAGGATTTAGGGTATTGATTTGAATTTACACCAAATGTAAAAATATTTTAGATTTTTTTTTAGATAATCTAAATAATTTAACTATATTGACCATATTGACATCTATTTTAAACTTTTACTCAACTATATATATAATTTTTAGATTATTTTTAGTTGAATTTACATCAAATATAACTATATTTGAAATCATTATCCTGCTTTAAAATGACCACTAAAAGGCACACTTGACATGAAGGACTCATTGGTCATCTCTGACTAGTGTGCATGTCATCAAGTGTAAGGACTTGGGTTAACTGAAGTGGTGAAGCATTACAAATGTCAAGTGTAAAGCTTTGTTTCTAATGCACAATTCAACATGAGTGCCAAACCCCCATGCCAGTCTCAAGGCCTGAGCAATCATCCCTCTCAGCGATAGAGAGAGAAACTCCAGAGCTTCAGTCTACAGATGACTCACTTTGTTCTCTCTTTTAGGTATTGGTCTGGGCCTTTCGGGTTAGATCCATCCCTGAAGCAATCTAGGTAAGAGAAATGGAACGGAGATGAGATTTCGGCTGTGAGGTGTACCCTGCTCCAACACTATCAGTGCTGAGTTGTCTTTTTTTTTTTTTTTTTTTTTTTTTTTTTTTTTTTTTTCTTTTTTTCTTTCATTAGAGACCTTTCAATGCAAAAGGCTGTCTGTGTTTACCGAGACTATAGCCAGAGACTCTCCTCTGATCAGTCAGCAGTTCAGCTGGAAGAGAAAGCACACAGCCTTTCTGCTTACTGGCCATTAATGTCTAGAGAAATCCCATCATCCAACATGGAGCTCAGAGCTGTGGAGCTGTGGAGCTGTGGGCTATTCACAGACCTGTCTTCATCATCTCCCATCACCTGCAGCAGAGCGGAGGATGAGGAGGAGCTAGGCAGGGGTTCAATTGGGATTTTGGAGGTGGAAGAGCACTAAAATCTAGTTATCTGGCTGAGATATGACATAGCCAGCTGCCTCAGTGTTAGCACTGACTAAAATGAAGTATAATGCTTATTTTAATGAATTTGTTGTTGTTGTTATAATAAAGTTTTTATTAAGCATGTACATGTACATAATAAATTTGGGGGTTGGTAAAAAAATTAATAAATCATGTTTTTAAAAGAAGTCTCTTCTGCTCACCAGGGCCGCATTTATTTGATTAAAAAATACAGTAAAAAACAGTAACATTGTGAAATATTATTACAATAACAAATAGCTTTTTAATTTGAAGCTATGTCAAAAATTAATGAGTTCGGTGATGGTAAAGCGGATTGTCAAGAATCATTACAGTCTTCAGTGTCACATGGTCCTTCAGATATCATTATAATATGCTGATTTGGTGCTCAAGAAACATTTATTATTATTATTGAGGAAACACTTTAGTATAGGGACCAATTCTCACTATCAACTATTTGCTTATTGGCATGCCGATATTTACATATTGGATGTTTATTAGTACTTATAAAGCACATACTCTGCATTTACATATTCTACATCCCTAATCCTAAACTTAACAACTACCTTACTAACTATTAATAAGCAGCAAATTAGGAGTTATAGTTAATGGTTTGTTAATAGCGAGAATTGGACCATAAAATAAAGTGTGACCATTATCGATGTTGCTTAATATTTTTGTGGAAACCACAACATTTTTTTCAGGATTTTTTGGCATATAACGATCATTTATTAGAAATAGAAATATTTTTTTTTGTTTCATTCACTTTTGATCAATTTAATGCATCAATTTAATGAGTTTCTTCATATAAAAATTACTGACCCAAATTTTGAACGGTTAGTGCATGCATATGTTACGGGCCAATAGCGTGTACGTGTCAGTGGTCCAGCTCTTCTTATATCTCCATTATCTCCCCTCCCCCGCCTTTCCAAGCCTTTGTCCTTGAACAGGACAGAGACAGAGGAGATGAAAGCCATCTTTGAAAGGATGTTGCGTATCTTAGGATATCAGTGCAATCATGCAGTATTTGTCCACTGATTCATTGTATATGGTAAAAATCATTAGCCATCATTTGCACAGTGTTCTACTGTTAAATCTGTTAAAATCTAGCTTTCTAAGGGTAGATAAAGAAAAAAAGCTAGCCTTCTCTTACAGCGCATTGAAAGAGTTAAAAAAACGCTAAAATAATCTGGAGAGCAGTCGATGTAATTCCAAAGAGACACTTGGCTTTAGACAGAATGAGTCCAGGTGTGTTGGACTGAAACACTGTTCGGGACACCATCTAACATTTGAACTGTTCACAGTTGGGTGTATCCTAATCAGACCAAATGGTATTGGCAGAGAAAGCACATTCAATTCATATTGCTTAATTTTTCATTATTTTTGCCATCATCGCAAATATTTTGTGAGCATAGCCTATATCAAACATGCCCTGTGCACTTAGTATGAACTCGCTTTTTCACTTTGTTGTATCTTCCAGATCAGCTCAAATCAGATTATTTGAGTTGTGCTGCGAGCTCTAAAACCTGGAGTACAACCAAGACCTAAAACAAGGCAATAGCACAATCTGATACTCTCCGCCTGGAGAGATACTATCTTATTCAATCTATGCATATCCAGTGATGCAGTGCAGGGTCAGGACAGTGGCTGCCACAATGAGGAGGACCTCCTATTGAAATGAAGCTGGAGAAAAGAAACACATAACAACAGACTAAATACACATTATAAACAAAATACCAGTCAATAATCCATATTAACTCTTCCTCCAGTAAACAAGTCCATCCACTGTTGGTCCTCTCTCATCAAACTCCACCGACATATTTGTTTACAACTATTTTGGACTGTGTTTCACTGGTAAACAGTGCTTGATCTGTGTATACTTCTCTCCTGATTCAGACAAGACAACTTTTTCACTGGAGAAAGTAATATTATGGCTAGAGGACTCATAGTTTAGCTGGAAGCAATGATTTGAACTTTAAAATGTCTTAATGAATTTGTTTCTTACAAACATGCAGCTTTTCACTTCACAAGATGTTAATTGATGGACTGGAGTCGTGTGGATTACTTGTGGATTTTTGTGATGTTTTTATCAGCTGTTTGGACTCTCAATCTGACGGTACCCATTCACTGCAGAGGATCCACTGCATAGCAAATAATGTAAAGATATTTTTTTCCCAGATCCTTACTGATTAAAAAAAATACTAATTTACATCTATAAAAATAAAATTTTAGCAAATGTTCATTTTTGGGGGAATTATTACTTTAAGAGTTAAGCTTAGCTAATCCATATATTATACTGTATAGAGTAACCAAATATGCTTCTAAACTAGAAGAAAATAAATATAATTCAAAAGTACAAGATCCCAGTCAAAATAAATAAATAAATAACTTCACACTGAACACAGTAATTAAGTTTGAGCAAAAATACAGTAAAAATACAGCATGCTAAATAATAAACGCAATTTTTACAGTGATAATAATAATGTCAAAAAAGTCTAAAAACCATTTTCTCAGCAGTGTAGAAGCAGACTTATACTGAGAGTGTTTTTTCCCCTTTCACAGCCCTCTTGCAGTTAAGCATGCAGAATGGAAGGACTGAATAACCAAATGAGAGAGACACACACAGCAAAGACCATTAACTCCCATTCCTGAAGGCTTCTGCATCACTGCCTGCTGCACTATTTGCAGGCAGAGGTTTGTGTGTGCGAATAATAATCTGTCTCTGGCCACAGGCTGGTAATGGGGAGACAGACGGTCTGTTCCTTTTCCATAGCACCCCTGTCAGTTAGAGACTAAGCAAATGCACCTCTACAGGCTAATTAACATAACTGAAGTCAAGCAGCACTCTGTCCTGAAAAAAACAATTTCCAGTGCAGTCGCCAAAAATCTTGACTTTTTAACTGACTTGAAAACCCAAGAGAGGTGAGGAAAGAATCGTCCATTTTAACAGCCAGACCCTGCCATTCAGCAATCAACGAGAATGAAATAACACTGTAAAAGCCAACCATGGACAATTAACTTTAGCACTTAAAATGTGTAATTACGACAAATGCTAGTCGAATAGAAGGCAAATACTGTCATTCACAGTTAATTATTGTAAACAGCTCTCTTTAAAAAGAAAAACATTTCCCTATTGCTCCTCATTGGAGTTGAATTATTATAGCTGTCTATATACCTAATGGATTTAATTCAGAATCCAGATTTTACAAGGTGGTAAACTATTATTAAATTGTTTTATTTTGCAGAAGTAAACAAAAATGTCCTCAAAAACAAACAAAAAGGTGCCGTTTTGGTTTCTAAATGTCTCTTCTAATTGTTTCATGATCCTTAGTCAATAACTGACTGCACAAATTTCACTTTTAATTCAGTGTATTACTTGCTGTTTCTTTGTAATTAATAGTGAAATTTACTAGCAAATTCTGAGTGGAAATTGTTTCTAAACCAAACTGTCTGGAACCAGCAACACAACAGATCTACGAGCCATTTTTGGGTTACGACCCACCAGTTTGACTCTCACTGAAGGGGCTCCTTGTGTCCTGTACTAACCCAGCAATGTTTATTCAGAGATCTGAGAGGCAGCAAATTGCATTTCCTGCTCACTTTATTCCATGGATCTCCATATAAATTTAATTATAACTTGATTTATTGCCAAGCCTTACTTCGGGGCTCACAGCCCCCTCCAAAGGATATCGCCGCTTATTGTGGCAGAAAAGCCGTCCCAGAAAAACATCCTTACATCAAAGGAGGCTTTCATGACTGCTGCTTTGAGATGCAGTGAGATACAGTGGCTTCAGACCACTCATTCAGACACGGCACATTGGGCCAATTACAGTCTCGTCAACAGCGGTCATGATCATGTGTTAAAGTACAGGGGGTCTAGATGAGATGATTCTAATAACAGCTAGTATTGCTAAACTGAGGAGACAGCTGGTACGGGGGCCAGCCGAGGAAAAGCGTGCCTTGCAGAATAGCATCAACGTCACAGTGTCCTAAATCTGTAAGGGAAAGTGTGACATAAAATACGAGAAGAGGAAAGATTTAGCATTTAATCTTTAAACACACAATTAAAGGAATAGTTCACCCAGAAATGAAAATGTGCTTAACATTTACTTACTCTCAGGCCATTCAAGATGTAGATGAGTTTGTTTCTTCATCAGAACAGATTTGAAGAAATGTAGCATCACATCACTTGCTCACCAGTGGATGCTCTGCAGTGAATGGGTGCCGTCAGAATGAGAGTCCAAACAGCTGATAAAAACATCACAATAATCCACAAGTAATCCACAAAGAAAAGAGAAGTTTGTAAGAACACAAGTCTCATTAAATGGTTCATATTCAAATTGTTGTTTCCAGCTAAAATATGGGTCCTCTATCCATAATATTGCATCCTCCCGTGAAAAAGACATCTTGTCTAAATCAGGAGAGAAATATGCACAGATCAAGCAACGTTTACAGGCAAAAACTGTTTTAAACAAATATGTTGTTGGATTTTGATGTGAGTGGAAAACATGGAATGCACTTTTTCACTGGAGGAAGCATCATTATGGATTATGGACACTATTTTGGCCAGATTATTTCAATTTAATACACCTTAGTTGTGAATTTGTTTATTACAAACATGCAGATTTTTCGCTTCACATGATATTAATTGATGGATCAGAGTGGTGTGGATTACTTGTGGATTATTGTGATGTTTTTATCAGCTGTTTGGACTCTCATTCTGATGGCACCCATTCACTGCAGAGCATCCACTGGTGAGCAAGTGATGTAAGGCTAAATTTCTCCAAATCTGTTCTGATGAAGAAACAAAATCATCTACATTTTGGATGGCCTGAGGTTGAGTAAAATTTCAGCCAATTTTTATTTTTGGGTGAATATTCCTTTAAAGAGATTGTGTGTCTGCATCCAGAGTGACTTTGTATCAACAGCAGACCTATTAAGAATATATCAGCACAGACATCCGCAGCTGATCTTTACAATTTATGTTTTATTTGAAAGTTCACGCAGTGCTACAAGTAACAGTTAATGAGAAAGTCGTTATTGGATACTCTTTTGATCAATGGAAAAAACTTTCTTTTTTTTTTGGCAAAAATACTGGCCAGTAGTGGAACCTTTTACTCTCACAGATGATTCAAAGATTTAAAAAACAGACTCTGTGGAAAGTATTAGAACAAACTAAAATGCCAATCTAGTTACTGAGGATAATTTAATTTGAGAGAGAAGACATCGTTATGGCATTCTTTTGTAGTATGACTGCATATGTAAACAATATGAGTGCATGAGGGAATGTTTCCAGGACTCTCTTAAGCTTTGAAATAGCTTTCAAAACTTAACTGTAGTATTCGCATGATGCTATTAAAACAATCACAATGTGATGCATTGTTCATTTCATGAATATTCAATGAAGTTCAATCAGATGGGAATGTTATTTTAATTCCATGATGAAGTGCAGAGAAAACTGTGCAAGATATTGTCAAATAAAAAAAATAAATAAATAAAAAACGTCACATATATGTACCTAGAGTCTAATTCCACAACCAGTGTAATCAATGCATCTCTTTCTCTCTTTACAGCACCTTTTATAGAAAAGCAGCAGCAATGAAAGTGCTGTGATTATCATCTGAGGTTTTCTTAAAACAGCCTGCATCTTCCTCACAGTACACTTGTTACATCTCCATCTCCCTCTAAGATCATTGCGATGTCTATCTTAACAATCAGTTTTGGTTTTGTTTGCATTAATGGTTTGTTTGCAACAATCTGACTGCATGTTTATACACCAATTCATACATATACCATATATGTATATATATATATACACAGAATAAATCTAAGTAACGAAAATCAACACATTTTTCAAATGTATGCACTTATAAAAAAACAAAATGCCGTCTCAGGTATATTCACCTGTGTTCAACAAAAGGAGCGTACCAGAAGGTCATGGGGCCCAGAGTGAAATCTCTTTCACCCCAGTCTAGAAATATATTATTTATGTATTATAATAAATAGCAAGCCAAGCATTCAAAATGTATTTTGTCTTCACTGTAGGTCCTACTGCCAGCTCTGATTAAAGTGTGGATTTGGTTATTTTGTACTGATTTTGCTTGGCCATCCATTAAGAACTAATTTGCTATCATTTCAGAAATAGTACTTGCTGAGGTACTTCACTGACCCAGAATGGACAATAATGTTGTATCAAATACATACTGAGTTTAGTGCCTCATGACAGCCCGTGAAGATTTCTAGAGCACTTTCCCTCACTGTAACTAAAAGGTCAACAGAAATTGGCAGGTTTTACAATGGACTTTTGTTTATACTCTAATCGGAATGAAATCAAACCATTTCTAATTCTCCATTTCATCAAAAGATTGGCTTCTTCTGTAGTACAAGAGCTGCATTGATTGTTCAGAGGAATCAATTGTATTCAAAGCAGTGTAGTTTTCACAATATCAGAATCAGCATTAGCTTTATTCGCCAAGAGTGTGCAAAAACAAAAGGAATTTGTTGTGTTCTTTTAGGAGCTTTTGGTACATACAATGAACACCAGTTTGTAATGATTGTATTCAGACTGTAATTGTTTGTATTCAGACTAACAGCACGTTTTGCAAGTACCTATGATATTGCTTTTAAACAAAAGTTAAACAAGCAAGTAATTAAGATCGAGTAATTACAGTTCTGACAGAAACTGACTAGTTGATTTGCTGCACAGTCAACAAAAATAGTTCCAAAAGAAGCCAACCAAGCAAACCAAGCAAAGGTTCAACATACGTGAGTGGAACGGAGCGACAGATGGTTGCCCTCCCCTGCTGAAAGCATTCATAGCATAGCTACTGCATACGTACATAAAAAAATTACACAAGCTTCCATTCACGAGAAAAATAATAGTCATCGCAATAGGAATCCATACGATGATAAAATTTTCCCTGATGGTGGCTGAGAAATTCCCCTCCGCAAATTTGCGGCGTTCAATTTGGTGAACAAATTTGCACCGTTGACCAATAGAAGCTACGATGTGGCAGTGACCTGTATGTGGGCGAGGCTTCACAAAAGCCTAAACTCTCACAATGAACGAAAAACAGAGTAGCTAATGGTGTCTACTCTGCCGCTTATTAAAAAATTTAAGTCTGACTTAAAGGAGTCATCGGATGCAAAACTCACTTTTACGTGTTGTTTGAACATAAATGTGTGTTGGCAGTGTGTGTACACAACCACCCTATAATGATACAAATCCACCCAGAGTTTCCACCCCACAGAAGAGAGGAGCAGGTCAGAAGAGCTCATTAGCATTTAAAGGGACATGCACCGGAAAGCCTTGCTATAAACAGAGCTGTTTTTGACAAGGTAAAAAGGGTGTTGTTTTACACTGCCATTGAGAAATTCTAAGCAAAGTACGTTATAGACTTTTCATTAAAGAGAGCCCTAAGCCCTTCAGGAGACGACTCCCGTATATCCCTCCGGAACCTTCGCCCTCCCCCCTCTTCCCGCCCCGCACCGCCCCCCCACAGCCCCTCCCCTCACCAGGAACCGACCCCCGCTCCTTTCCCCCTCGAGGGAGTCCCTCCGGGGAGGGGGGAGATCTCCACTCCACTCCCTGGAAGACCCACCTTTCTTAAAGAAGAATATCAACTTGTGGAAATGGGCATCCGATGACCCCTTTAAAAAGAGGCTTTTTGTAAAGTGTTTCACACACACAGGTCAAATCTAGTCCTGCCTTAGAATATAATTTCTCTATATGCGACCAAACAAATACTCAAGGCAAATTTGTTACGCAGTAAGCCAATCAAATTTGAGAACAAGAACAAACAGTCCTATAAAAGAAAAAATAGCTGCCGATAAGAGAATGTCACAACTTTAAAGGGGTCTTATGATGCTTTTTAAAGATCATTATTTTGTGTATTTGGAACAGAATATGTTGACATGCTTTAATAAAAAAAAAACACATTATTTTTCAAATACTGTACATTAGTGTAGGTCCTCTATGCCCCGCCTCTCTAAAACGCTTAGTTTTCTACAAAGTCCCTCCTTCCGACAAGCGCAGTCTGCTCTGATTGGCCAGCTGGCCCAGTGCATTGTGATTGGCCGAACACCACAAGCACTCGTCGTAAATGTAACGCCCCTTACCATAATCATAGCTTCATCTTTCAAAATAAATGTAAGGACAGAGCCCGAAAGGGGAACAGAGTCGCGTGACAGACACAGTGATGAAAATGTGTTTGCAGTACACAAGCCACGTTAAAACAGTTGTCTCCACTGTGATGTGACCCCGTCTCTCTCTCTATCTCTCTCTCTCTCTCTATCTCTCTATCTCTCTCTCTCTCTTTCACACACACACACGATGCGCAAAACTTTTTTTTGAACAGTCAATAGCAAATACTTAAATAATAACAAAACAGTAGCTGATTCAGAAGCGCCAGATTGTCATAGCAAAGTCAGAATTACCTCCTCTCCTAGGTTCACGAAACGGTCGTCCATAAAATGCATTGCTGTTCTGTTGTAAGTAATCTTAAAGATTCCTAAATGAATCTACTTTCGGAAGGCCAAATAAAGTGCTTTTGCTTTAGCACTGAAACACACAGCGTCTCCCTGACATGCTGCTTCAACACTAACTGCGGTTACTGAAACCACGCCTTCTTTCTTTGCGTGCACATTTGGGCGCATTATGCTAATATTCCCACATAGTGAGGTAGATATGTGGAAATCTTAGAGTCTTAACTTTGATAAAGAATATCTCTTTGGTTTTGAGACTTTAGTCTTTGCGACTTCAGGGATATTATCTATGCACAATCAGCTTGTAACACTCCACAGAGAAAGGAAAACTTGAAATCGCATTATATGACCCCTTTAAAAGTTTAGCTTGTTTTGTTAGTGTCACAGCAAACACAGCCTACCTATAAACAAACAAATGTGTCACAACGAACATAGCCTAACACAAAAGTTGACAATCAGCGAGCCTAGAAATGCAGCGGATGAGAGTAACTTGGGTTCCTCAGAACTCTCTCCATGGTGCTGAAGCGGTTGCCCAGGTGACACGATATCAAGGGCATCGGCGTTTCTACAGAGCCGCTGAAGCGTCTGGCGCTCACGAAACCCCAGTGATTCATAAACACAAACTACAGAAATGCCCCGACATTCAACACTTCGCTTCTCAAACCAACGCATGTTGTCTCCAGCCTGTTTCCAAACATCGTAAAGCCGAGAAACTTATTATTAGTGACCGTCTATCGCTCTTATCGTGTCATATGAACGAAATAATGTCCCTCATGAAGTCGGAGGCGCTTTCTTTCCAGTGAACGGTGTATCCAAAACAAAACATTTGCGCGTTTAACTTTCAAAACTGACATAATGTTCAACATTCAACAGCCTATAATAAACATTCTGTCTCAACAAGTATAATACGAATTCCGTCTAAAGAGAACCCACGCAATTTAAGAAAAGAAAAAAACCGCTCTTAAATGGTGTTGATGCCTCGATAGTGGGGAACATTGTGATGGAGCTCAGCTCGGGCTGATGAAATGAGAAGAATGGGAACCAGCAGACGCTGTCAGGACTGGGTCGCGCACAGAGAGAAAGACGGACAACAGCAACGCTGAGGAATGAAGGAGGACTCTTACCGCTCTGAACCAAGCCTCGGTGTGATTCGGCGTAATAATCCTGCGAAATAAACGTGAAGCAAGCTGACTGGCGAAATGCTGCCCGTCGTCGCTCTTCAGGGCTGCTGCTTCCACGCGCTGTCTGAGAGCCTGAGCGCGCGACGCGGATCAGCGTGCGCGAGTCCACAGCGACCACAGTGCGTGTGCGAACCCGATGCGTGTTTTGTGTCTCAGAGCTGACAAATAATCTGAAGCCACGAGTCAGCTGTCTGATGTGAAGTGTGAGTCAGACTAATATGTTAACACTGCGCAATGGCAATATTTACTGAATGACTTATAGCCTACTGAAATTTAATTATTATTATTATGATTACTTTTAAGAATTTGTATAAAGAAGACTTGAACCTAAAATATGTTATAGTTCTGCTGTTTTTTATTTTTTGCATCAATCGTACATGAAATTCACAAAGCTCAAAATTAAAAGACCGTATGCAATGTGAGTGATTTTTAATAGAGAGGTTATTGCATATACTTCAGATCAGAATCAGAGCACCATTGCTGGTGATAGTAAAGGCACAATAATCTGGTAATTGTACTCCCTCTGTTGGCCGCTGGACACAGCGCTTCAGTTATCAGCCTCTCAGACAATCAAGTCGTCACTATGACACGTCTTACAATTAGGAGGAAGTGACGGAGGGATTTTTATTTATTTGTATTTTTATCATAATATATGAAACACAGAATGACATTAATATACTACATGCCAGGGAGCAGGAAAATAACGTACCTTTTAAAAAGATTCACAGTTTTTACAGCTTTCTTATTGGAAGAGTCAGAAATCAAATACATATACAGTTTGAACTCTTCCAGAAGAAGGTAAAAAAAAATTACATTATTTACATTTGTGTACAAAATATTTGGCGAGAAACAAAATCAGATTGAGTACATAAAAAACATCTGATTGTTCTCTTTCAAAATGGGTATAACCCAGAATCACATTTTCATATTTCAATGAGATTTCAGGAATTATACCACAAAAAACATACTCAAAATGTTTTTCCACAGATTCTTAGTATACTCACAATACCAAAATAAATGAGACAACTCTTCAGTTTGGAGACCACAGGAGGAGCGATTCACATCAAAATCCTCAGAAATAAACCTTTGTAAAAACATTTTGTGGGATAGCACCGATGTGATGACTGAGTGATGAACATGAGCTCAGCAAATGTGGGACGTCAGGTAAAGTGAGACAAATAAGTTCTTGACTGACTGGCCTTTAAATATCAGATAACGATCATAAATTGTCATTCTGAAAATATTTTCATTTGTCAAGCGTCAACATCTACAGTAAGTGATCTAAGCAAATAGCCTACATAGAAAATCCACTAATGCAAACTTCTTAAGCCTCTACAGAGAATATAGCATAAAACACTTATGTAGCCTTTCAAGTCATCACCACCACATATTTGGGGTTTAAGCCCTGTCCCACTTTAACATGTTACATTAAATAAAGTAGGACATTTAAAAAAAAAAAAATTTTTACATTGATAATAATCATTAATCATATTATGAATTAGCACGAGCCATGTCATACAAAAGTCATAAGACATTTCTTATAAAAGCCTGCTGTAGATAAAGGTCAGACATGAGGTTATATATTGGCCTATGTATGTAAATCTAAAGATAATACATTGGGAGGACAGAATTCACAAAAAATGATTCAAGTGTATGCTGTTTTTTTTTACCATGTACTCCGTATCCACTGCTAAAACAAGCATTTGTGTCCATAATGACTAGCATTGTTCTGCATAAATTACATTCTGTTCAAATGGTGAAATGATTCTGAGAAATACAGAAATAATAAGGCAACTGATCAAGTCATTTCCTTTTTTTCCTGGAATCAGTACAGTATAACGAAATAACTTCTAACAATAATGATCACGTAATGAAATACTAATGGGTCATTCATCTTACCGTCTGAGCTCTGACTAGGGTATTGCAGATTTTGGGGAAAAAAATGATATCATACTGATTTCTATAATTTAATCAAACAATGAAATGCTGAAAACTAATAGCACAAAACATCACAGAATGTATTTATCTTGATTTGTATGCTTACTAATGTTTGTGCAGTTGTTTTCTCACCAAAAATGTGGTGATGTCTCTTCCTGGAAGATGATGTTAGGACCTGCAACCAGTTTCAACAAACCCCTTAAATTTAGAAAACAATACATTTTAAGGGCATTATTGTAGGTGCTCTTAATTTAAAAAAAAATTTTTGCAACTGGCTGCTGGCATTTATTAGATATAAGGGATATTACAAAAGATTAATACAGAGGAAAGTGAAACTGAAAAGCACAGGAAAAATTATTTTTTTTTTTTTTGGCAACATTAAACATTTTGAATAAAGAAAGGAAATGGCGAAGAACCATCTGGAATATTTGCCTGTTTTCCATGTCAGAAGTTAGTTCAGCATTCAAGAACATGAAAAGACGTCAACATCCATCCAAACAAGTGAAATAATTTTAACATATTATTATTGATATTCTAAATTTTTATCCAATAAAGGACATATATGATGAGCAGAGCTTTGTAGATTACTTGAACATTGTAATCTGTTACTGATTTACTGCATTACATGTAAATAAGAAATAATGTGAATTTGTGCATTTTAATGTGTTTGAAAGACGATAGCCTTTCAAAGAAATAGTAATACATGGTTAAATAACCTACACTGAGTGATAATTTAAATAAAAATGAACGTTCATCAGTAGTTTGATGCAATGTTGAAATGTTAAGAAAACACTTCTCAAAACTGAAATCATTTTTGTAAATCCAGTGGTTAAATGCTGTGTGGCATCTCAGTTTTCTGTGTAGTTATAGCTACACTCTTAAAAATAAAGGTGCTTCACGATGCCATAGAAGAACCTTTTTGTCTAAATGGTTCCATAAAGAACCTTTAACATCTGAAGAACCTTTCTGTTTCACAAAAGCTTCTTTGTGGCGAAAGAAGGTTCTTCAGATTATAAAAAGGTAAGAAAGAGATGGTTCTTTAAAGAACCTTTGACTGAATGGTTCTTCGTGGAACCAAAAATGGTTCTTCTATGGCATCGCTTGAAGAACCTTTTGAAGCATCTTTATTTTTAAGAGTGTAGGCTATAGCAGGAATTAACCTCTTGACAACAAAGCAGTGTCAGTCCAGTCTCAGAACAACTCTTTAATGGGGAAGTTCATTAAAGAAATCTGGCAGTCGGCAAAACAGCTAGCGGCCTAATTTAAATATTAGCAAACTGTAGCAACCCACTGGAAATTCTGTGTCAGAGCAATGCCACATGCGGTTATATGTTGCAATGTCTGCACCTGAAAGTAGGCTGCACACAGCACACGCGAGGCGCTCGTCCGATGAGGAGTTTCCACTGAGGGCGGCGCTACGCGCTTTTCAGGAAGTGCTGGGACAGAGGAAATTTTGTTTTCGTGGTAAATAAAAAAAAAAGTTCCTCGTTTATGACATTCATAACCAGATGTGGTATGTTTGCACGTCCGCATAACCTCTATAACCTCTGTCCCAGCTAAACAAACGCGTCTGCGCGAGATGGCTGCAGTAACTCTCGTGGATCTCACACAGGTCCGCTCTTCACAATATGGCATTTGTGTGAAAAAGCGCATCGGCGAGTTCTGCGCATTGACCGGGAATGGCTCACAAGAGCCGGTCTTCTTCATCGCGGCTCCAGAGAGCTCCGTGGGGACGGGCAGATTTCCTAGAAGCTCTATTCAGGAGATGTTTATCGGGTTCAGCAATTCCCCACAGGTCCTGTGCAAGAGCTCGCTTTCAGCCGCATTATACTCATTCAAGAAGGCTATAGACAAAAAGGACATTAGTAACGTGAAGATCGTGACTTCGAGCCGCGGGAGAGGATTGTTTCAGGTCTACCAGGAGCTCCTTTTCACTTCTGCGTATAATTTTGAGTACAGCATCATGTTTGACAATCTGTCCTGTGAGTGCTGTCCCCCGGGTCAGCGCACAGACAGCAGCGCGCAGGCCGCTGACGCTAAACGTGAGCTCAGCACGTTTCTACAGCACCTACCAGCGCTCAAAGGAGACATTGCAATTCTCAGATCTTCTTTCATTTCAGGTTAGTTATGCTCGCTTTCATGATCACACACAGGCCTACACTCTTAAAAATAAAGGTGCTACAAAAGGTTCTTCAAGCGATGCCATAAAGAACCATTTTTGGTTCCACAAAGAACCATTCAGTCAAAGTTTCTTTAAAGATCCATCTCTTTCTTACCTTTTTATGATTTTAAGAACCTTCTTTCGCCACAAAGAACTTTTTTGTGAAACTGAAAGGTTCTTCAGATGTTAAAGGTTCTTTATGGAACCATTTAGACAAAAAGGTTCTTCTATGGCATCGTGAAGCACCTTTATTTTTAAGAGTGTACGCAGATTTTACTTTTATGCTTAAATACTGTATGTATAGTTAATAATACCTTTTTTGTTTTTTTAGAACTAGTGATACAGGAATCTTGAATCTGAGTGCTGGCATAATTTCATTTGGAATAATAAATAGACCTATAATACTTTTAAGCTGGATAATAATAATTATTATTATTATCACTATTGTTCATTTTATTAAACATTTAGAAAAGCTGAGAGAATATGGAACATTTTGAGAATATGGAGCTTACATTTAAGGAGGAAAGACACATTCATTTTAATCAGTGGCCCAAACCGAACAAAAATATGCAATTTGGTGCAGATGTTGTTATTTATATGCCAAAAAGTAAATTCTGAATACTTAAGATTTTAATCACGGTATTATAGACTACTTTATAAAATGCACATATATATCAGTTGTCACCTCCCAAAATGCTATTTAAATGTTTAGTTTTATGGTCAAAGCTCTGTAGTTTTTTTTTTTTTTTGATCAAAACCTATGCAATGCAATACAATATGATTAACAGATGACCAATAAGCTTTCCTCAAAAAAAAAACCCCTGTTGCATCACATTTGATAATCACATTTTTAACAGGATTATTTCTATAAAATGATGTATGGATAATCAACTAAACCTGAGTTGCTTCAGTCTGGTATATATGTTCGTCTTGCAATATTTATAACAATATAAATGTTATTCTTACCTCTACTAAAATCATTAAAGTTTTCACAGCAAAAAGACACTGTACCACAACCTGAAAATTATTTTTTTTTTTAAATGTACTAAAAGGCCTTTTACAGATGTGGCCATTAAGAATGCACATTTTTGTACTTCCTACAAAGTATGAACTATCAATCAGGTGACAATAGGCATGTAGAAGATTGTGAACAACAGGTTTTTCAGCAAAGTTTTGATCATTTAGATAATTTCGATGCCTTAGAAATATGAGCCAGTAGGCTTCATAGGGTTAATGGATAATTTGGAACAGATAGTAAAGGAAATACAGCCAGTGAGTATGTAACATAGATGGGAAGTCCTTCAATTCTGTTTAAAGGGACCCAGGAGGCACCTGATGTAGGCAGTGTGAATGTCCCGAGTGAGCAGAGCTGGAATCTAGACAAAGAAGAAGCTCAAATATAATAAATATATAATGTTATTTCGTCATTTTAATGCCTTCCGGTGTCTCTGTTTCTTTCTCATTCATAGACTGCTTCGGTCATGGCTTCTCCACTCGTACCGGAGGTATATCCTACATCAGCACTCTGAGCTCACTCAACCTCTTCTGTAACCCGCGGCGTAAAGACTCCAGAGCTGTGGTGGCCGAGAACCTCCGGCGGCTCGGCCTGCAGGCTGGATTTCATCCTCAACAGTTCAACCTCATAAAGGTACTTTATCACAAAGAAAATATGAGGAAGTCAATCTATAAGCATACATCAGGCATTGACTGATCTGTCTACATATTGATTGCATGTGTCTTTGTGATTGACGTCAGTGCAATCACGCCAGTGATGTGTGGGTGATGGGCAAACCCGCCCCCGACAGTTATGACGGAATGGTGACCAATCAGGTGGGAGTTGTCATAGCAGCACCAGGGGCCGATTGCATGTCGCTGCTCTTCACTGACCCCGTAGCAAAGGTTATTGGAGTGGCACATGCAGGTGAGTCACATCACAATGCCATAAATCTTAATGCTCTTACAAATAGACTATTTTATTTAAACAAAATTTGACAGGTTTAAACATTTAATGGACAAGTTTCGCTCACCCAAATAATAACATAACTGATAGATTAGGGTTAGATCTGCAACCTTATACTGATTCACTTAAAGCTTCAAGTTAGATCTATTGGAAGTATGTATTCATATAACCTGAAACAGGAAAGGGAAATCAAAAGGTGCATTTCATTTGACCGTGAATTCTCAGCGAAGTGGACTTAGATGAGATTCCAGTCCGAAGGGAGCTGACATGTTCAGTTTGAAGAGCACTGCAAATGGCATAGGGAAAAAGGGAACATCAATACATCACTTAATAGGAAGTGGAGAAGGAAATGAACCTGCTTATCATTGCGCATCACTCCAGTCCTAAAGAAGTTAACTAAACACAGTGATAAGATCAGTTGAGGCGCCAGTGTTTTATTAAGCCTAATTAGTCCTAGGTGTATTTAGTATGCAGCTGTTCACGGATATAAAGTGTGAGAGATGCGACAAATATCATGATCATAGCTAAATAAAATAGAATGTATTACAATTTATTTATAATCAAAGTTATTATTAATTTAATTAATATACTTTGTATACCACATATTATATTATGGCAAGTTTTGTCTGTGTGATGATGTTAGAGTGTTCTAAATATTTTAAACACTTGCATCAGCATTTATTACTCCGTTTAGTGCTTTCAAATATGACAGTTTATATTGATTGAATTAATAATAACTTAATATTTATATAATGATACATTGATATTAATATATAGACAGAGCTGGGTAGTTAACTGATTACCTGTAATTTGGATGTCCTATCAGATTCCAAAAATTAAGTACTTGTAATTAGATTAAATTACATTTTAAAATACTCATAATCAGACTACAGTTACGTTTTTATTGATTACTTGATTACATGTATTCACACAATAGCAAGAGACTATTCATAATTTATTGATTCTCCCTATTTTATTTTATTTTCATCTTTTAAATTTGCCGTTCTAAAAGGCCTACATGACATGCAGGTAAACAAAATATAAGTTTTTATTTTGATTGATGTTATTTTAAAATGATTTATTTTAGTTTGACATTTTTATGACTTAATTATTAGCTTTTCATTAAACTCACGAGCCCCAGTTTGGGAAAACTTGACACGATGTAATGCTTAATTCACTTTATGTTGTTTATAACAACGAATGGAATATATTTTCTTTGCATTTTAATATCAACATGGAACCATATCATCCTATTTAAATCAATGTTACGTTAAAGTAATCAAAAAGTAGTCCTGTTACCTAAAATGTTACCTAAAATGTGTAATGTATTAACAAAATTTTGGTAGGATACTAACGGACTACAATTTGTAAGTAATCTACCCAGCTCTAATAACACCCTATTGATGGAACACCCTAGTCGTCATACACAGACAAAACTTGCAAAACTTGACATAATATCTAAATATAACAACATAATATATTTATTACTATATTATGTTGTTATATTTAGATATTATGTCAAGTTTTGTCCGTGTGTGATGACTAGGGTGTTCCAACTGGATGCATTTTGCCAAGTGAAGTGAATTTCAGCAGATATCCTGTGCTCAGGGAGTAGGCTAGTAAACACTGCGTAGGGACGCTGTCAATCGAAACGCAGCTAAAGAGAAAATACACACTGATGATGCACAGGCATAGAAAGCAATTTGTTTTATCTGAAATGCAGCTGAAATTGGAGTATTCCCAGAAGGGTAAATGTAATTGAGTTATTCTCAGTGGTGCTGTCATTGCTGTGCTGTGCTTACATAATCCTTGTTTATGCCATTTGAGAGCTATATACATACAGTATGATCATTTTCTGTGTTCTTTCTATATAACATCATCTTATAATAATGTTCCAGAAATTATCTTCCAGGTATAGCATGAATAGCATAAATGTAATAGTTGTTTATTTGGTGTTTCTTGTGTGTGTCACAGGCTGGAAGGGGACCCTCATGGGAATTGCAATGGCAACGGTGAATGCCATGGTGTCAGAGTTTGGCAGCAGGCCTGCAGACATTGTGTGTGGGATCGGGCCTTCTGTTGGGCCATGCTGCTTTACTCTGGAGCAAGATTCGGCCCGAGAGTTTCACGCCATACACCCAGACTGTGTTAGACACATGGACTCATCTAGACCTTATGTCGACATCAGACTCGCAACCAGGTAAACATCAAAGGTCAACCAGCGGAAGCCTGGTTTGCCTTCAACTATTCACCGGAGACCTGTTTCATTGATCTCCCTGTGCTCTGTGTCACTCACAGAGGTCACGTCACTCCCTGAAGGGACTCTCAGTAATGAACACCACTGAAATTAAGATGATTGATGTGAAGGGTAATACATTTAATGAATAGGTTATGTATGTTTTATGTATTTGTATTGTTAAGGTTTTTACTATGTGAAGCGCTTTTGAGGATGTTATTTTAAATGTACTTTGAATTTCTTATTTTTATATATTTCTGATTAACCAACCAATCGTGCTTTGACTTTTAGAATCCTGCTGTCGAGAGGTGGAATTAAACCCGAACACATCGAGGACATCAGGATCCCACACCAATCGGAGTCTACACTCTGCACCTCCTGCCATCCTGAACTATTCTTCTCCCATGTGAGAGATGGACTCAACTTTGGGACACAAATTGGCTTTGTGTGGATCAAATAATCCTGCATTCACCAAGCTCTGACCGAATGTGCAGTGTATTCATTTATGGGGAAGAATCTAATTGACAGTACATAAATATATTAATATGGTAAATTAATTAGTATGGAATGATCTCACATTGGACACTGAAATAAACATTTTCATTTGGTTAATTCACAAATGTCACTCCACAGGACTGAAGAATTAGCTTCACATACATATATAGAGAAAAAAAATACACTTGTAATTAATAGTAGGGGGTAGAACTTCCTTATTTGCTAACTTTTAAATTGACCTAAACCCTTACTGCTGGTCGGTGTCTTGATCAGCAGCGTTTTCAAGATTTTGTCACTCTTCAGGTGAATGAATTGTGACAGTTGTCTAGACTATGTAATATACATTTATATTTAAATAGTATTTATATCCAAATTGTTCATTTTGAAACAAAAGGATAGTCCTACATCGCAGGAAAATTCCCACGTTTTATTTGAATTGCTAAATGTGAATGGCTAAAATGTTAAAACTGTGAATTATAATACATAATTTAATGTTTGTGACAAAATCGGTGATGTGTGTGGTCCAGACAATAAAAAGATGGGGGGGCATAATTCAGGAACTGCCTGTTGATATCCGTCGGTATGAGGGTGATTTGTGTGTTTGTTTGTTTTTTTAGTTAGATGTTTTTAATTACACAATCTATTTTTAATGAACTCTTTTTTTAAAGGGGCTCAAATAGTCTGTGAATGTACACTAGGGGGAGCTAATCGTTAGCTAATCGTGATAAGCTTGACCGTGTACATATATTATAATCAGTACTAACTGTATAGTGCATGTTTGCTATAACTGCACTAACCAAATCATAAATCATATCACAGAGAAAACAGATGCTTATTTGATGTCATGTCAAGCCTAAGATGTCAAGCTTCTTAGTGGGATCATATATTTTTGTATTGTAGCCTAATACATATAATAAAACTGTGTTCATTTGCTTGTTTAACGCTATTTAATATGAGTAAATATGTATTTGATATCTCTAAATTTTTCACATCTGTCTTTGCCTGTTTAAAGAGGGCGACACTAGAGGGCGCGAGCTTGTTTATTTAGTGAGAGATGCTGATGGCTGGTGTTCAAGCGCCCTTCAGCAGCATCACAGGCAGTCTTTTGTCTTCAGCAGCAGCACTTTTGCAATGTCACAAAAACATCTCAGCTATTCCTTATCGCGTGCTGTTGAAATGACCACAACATTAGCCTATCAAGTCATTAAAGGAAGGTAATACAGACGTCCAAGAGTTACGTGATGTTTTGAAGAAAGACCTACCAGGGGTGCCCACACTCGGTCCTGGAGGGCCGGTGTCCTGCAGCATTTAGCTCCAACCATAATCAAACACACTTGAAGCAGCTAATCAAGCTCTTACTAGGCATATAATCTTCCAGTCAGGTGTGTTGAGGCAAGCTGGAGCTCAACTCTGCAGGACACCGGCCCTCAGGACCGAGTTTGGGCACCGCTGAATACTGTCAACTCAAGCAGCAGCGTGTTCTTTCGAGGCAAGTGAGTGTGAGTGTTTTCAGTGTTGACAAAATGACGGGTGAACCATACCACAGTCAAAACCTCAATCTGCTGACCTACTAAAGCAAGGGTGTCCAAACTCAGTCCTGGAGGGCCGGTGTCCTGAAGCGGTTAGCTCCAACCCCAATTAAACACACCTGAAGCAGCTAATCAAGCTCTTTCTAGGCATAATAGAAACTTCCAGGCAGGTGTGTTGAGGCAAGTTGAGCTAAACTCTGCAGGACACCGGCCCTCCAGGACCGAGTTTGGGCACCCCTGTACTAAATCATCAGACATAGTCTAACACTAGCATACTATATTATATATATACTACTAGGCAGTGTTGGGAAGGTTACTTTGCAAGTTACTCTATCTAAAATGTAATAAGTAGTGTAACTATTTCAATAAGGCCCTACTTAATGTAACTGATTACATTTGGTTATTTTTGTATAACTTTTCTAAATTTCTAATGTTTTCAGCTGTTAATCACATTCATACATTTAAAGCAGGCAGGGTTAACCTTACAGTAGCACTCGACACTGATTACTGTCACTTTCGAAACCCTTCATCACTTGAATTAAGATTATAATAACTGAAGTTTTAAAGCACAGCCACCACAAAATTAGACTTTTTACTTTGAGATCATTCTGAGGTCAAATACAGATTTAAAACCATAACAAGAAATAGTGTAGGAGCTATGATACTGTTTTTGAAATCAAAACCTTGCATAGCTATGACAGGACTGGACAATGGCTTGGAAAAACAGTTAATCCTATAAAATAAAGCATATGCATAAACCCAAATAGGAAATAAAGCAGGTATCAAATAATCATGTGTCCTATTATGTGTCCTAAACTCCTGAAACATTGGTGTCTCATATTTTAGAGCACTCACTGCGATTGCACCCCCTTTGTAATCATTAACATTTTCATAACTGTAAGTGCCATCTGAAATTTACCTTCTAAAATTAGCATTTTTTCTCAGGCTCCTATGTTTATGTTCAGTTATTTCACTGTAATGGCAATGAAAAGAATGTATTTATTGCTATTGCAGTGAAATTACTAAACCTACACACAGGCGCCTTATAAAAATGCTCATTTTAGAAGGCTTTTGCATCTGAACTCTTCATTTTTTTTCTCAGTAACTTAAACTGATTACAATTACATTTATTTTGTAATTAAATTACGTAATTTAGTTACACGTAACTTTCCCAACACTGCCTATAGGCCAGTAGTTCTACCGGTTTTGTTTTAGTATCCTAAATTCAAATTGCTTGTAATGTGAAACTGTACCAAAAATCATAAAGTAAACATGAACTGTGTAGGCCCACCAATATGGAAGATGTTTATAAGAAAGGCTAAATAGGGAAGTTTACATGATGTACCTTTATTGATAAAAATAACAAAATGTTATTAATGAAAGAGTGCAAAAATCCATCTTTTAACCCATGACCTTACTTGACCCAAATATACTTTAATAAACATTTATATTTCAGAGCTATCGGGGCGGGTTTCCAAATTAATTACCATTCGCCTGTGCATTTCATCATATCTGTACACAGAGAAAGTAGCTCCGGCTGTGGGTAGCATGAAGCTGAACGTTTGTTGTCACAACTAACGAGAAAAAATTACCATAGATCATTCAAAGCAGCAAACCTCCGTGAACACTGGTGTTAAAAACAAAGAAACCGGTATTTATTGGTCCATCCTTTCTGATATGATGTCCTCTCCATGTGTACACCAGAACCACATTTATTAGTGCAAAGGATCACAGCTGAAGCACAACCAAAGCAATGTATTTCCGCACTTTTATTTTTAACCGCTACAGGTCCATAAGTGACATAGTGTCATTTTAAGTTTGTAAAGAACAGCATGATTTCTCAGCCAAGAAACAAACACTGGGGCAAATGTTGTATAAATGTTAGCCGTTTTACTAAGTGACAGATGAATTTATGTCAATATTGCATAGTTTGATTGTGTGCATGCACATCCATCGACATGAGTAACAATGGATATGGATTTAGTTTCTCCTTTTAAAGGTTGATAACTCTATTATTTATGTTACTTCAGCTATGCAAATTATGGTTACTTTTATTATTTGCATTTGTCTTTATTAGTCCCTGCTGTTCATGACCATATCAAAAAATCTTTTACTCATTTTTGGTTTGCAACACAACAGTTGAGATACTATAGCACTCTTCATAATGTGAACAGAGCAGGTCAAGTATTTATGTGAACTATGAATTTGCAGCATCTATTTTAATAACTGGGTCCCGTATTTAAATATAGATGCCTTACAAAACCTTTCCTGTGAGGTCAAACCTCAGATTAATAAACTGCTTTTATGTGTGCCATGCAAAACAAAATATATATATACAATTAATGCATTACACATGCATTCACAGGAACACTTCTGGCACTGATATTGTGGTTTATTGCACTTTAGACATAATTGCGGATCCACCATTCATGTTTCTGTAGTACAGCACTTTTTCATGATTTATGACTTCTGATCACGCCTCAATTCTCCTGTAACTTACTGAAGTAATCGACACAAATATCCTTTGTGCTCAAGGAAACACTTCCAAAGAAACTGCGTGTGCAGACTTGTAAACAAATACGTGCAAGTTAATTACATTAGGGTTACGGGATATAGACATGTGGTTGATGGTTGGCAAGTGCAGTGGTATTAAAGAACTCATCTGGGAACCAGGTGCACAAGTCTTGGCCTGGGCTTTGAATGCATTAACTCCTGCACTGCAGTTTGTTTTATTAACCTGCATTCCAACTTAATCTACATTCACAATGAGCAAACGCATCACACATTCGGTCTTACTGGAAATCACGTGATCTGACCATAAAGGTGTAGATGTAAGGAGGCGTTTGAGCAGCTAATGGGTGTGCTTACAGTGTGCTCAGATCAAGGATGATAACTATAACAATAACTATAACTATAAAGTCTTAATAATCATTCTAATTCTATGAGAATAGGGAAGTTCACACCACAGCTAAAGAGAGCAACAGGTAGGTTCTGGAAGTAAAAACCATTATTTTGCTTATAAACTTATAAGACAGACATACTGTGAGCTATGAGGTTATTGATTATGCAAGCTTTGTAAAGCTTGTCAGTGCAGCTGAGGATTTTAAAACTTATTTAAAATATTTAGTTTTGTGGTTATATTATATATATATATATATCTATATATATATCAGAATACTGTATATTCCAGAAACTACTCATATTAAATTAATGTCATTCATGGAATTGTAGGTCTTTCCTTATTAAAGCAAGAAAGTTCACAATCTGGTAATAATTTCTGACCATTTTCAAAGTACTTTTTTGTTTTGCTCCACAATCAAAGTTTTTGACGTGTGATTAAACCTCTAGCTGTAGGTTTGAGTTTCATGGCTTCTAAACTCATTTAATGTTTTTAAGATCTATATATGGAAAAAAAAATACTTCAGAAACAAGCTGATGTAAAAAAAAGCCTGGTTTTATATATATAATATATATAATATACTGATATATATAGAGATATACTATATAATGTTGAAATCGCTTTCAGTATGATTTTTTTCTTGCTAATGAAAGCTAAAAACATTTGACAGTCAATCAGAATCCACCTTTAAAGAGCTTTAGCATACAAAGCTAGACGACAGAACTGCAGCATGCTCTTATAAATAAACAAAATGTTAGAAAAATCGTCAATTGAGGGAAGATTAATATACTCGCATCTAGTTTCCTTTATAGTTATTGTTTTTTGGTGTGAATGGGCCTTTATTAATCAACAGTTAAATCAAGCAGAAATATAATGGACAAGCCATAAATTACTTTGTAGAATTATTCACAAGCATTAAATATGGAGATTTTGAGATTCAGTAAGAGTCCGCAGCATCTTGAACTATTGATGGCACTGTGTACGTGGCCTGTTTGATTTGCCTCGATGAGGGAACAAGGCTTAAAGAGCTTCCAAAATACAGATATGCTAACCTTTTGTTATGGAAAATATAGCAAGTCCTCAGGAACCAGCATCCGTGTCTGCACGTAGCCCTGTCATGCAGCAGTTATTTACAATAGTGATTTACTGGAAACAAGCTTCCTGGCCTTTCTAAGTACTCTTCTAAGTCTTCTTTAAATTAATAGATAAATTAGTCTTAGATACAGCAGAGTTCAAAAGATTCGAGACCACTATTGAAAATGCTATATATATATATATATAATTAGATTTATGTATGCACCCCAGAGTATACTGGACCAATGTTGAATTTGGAGCTGTGTCTGCTTATGTAACTGTGCCACTGACCTTTTCCACCCCCATCATCCACTTCTTTACATTCCATGTATAAACATTAGTGTTTATATCAGCTGTCTGCTGAAACAGGATCCACTACATAAATACATATCCTGTCTATGTACACAGATAAGAAAAAAGAACATGTTTAGCTTTAAAAGAACCATAAACAGTACAGATGCCTACAATGTCTCTTAAGCCACACAGATTCGAAGCTACTGAAATATTGTCTTAGTAAAGAAATGCTAATATCTAAATATTATCTGGTGCTTGAGGCGCAAGTTCTTTCATGCATCATGAGCCATGCACCCCCACCCTCTCCACCCGCTCCCTTCTCATCTTTGATGTTTGCTTTGTCAGGATTACTCTGTGGATATGAAAACAACGGCTTGATTGAAATACATGTAGTTTTGGGCGTGGATGGTCTGTGACTGTCCTTTTCTGATTTTTATTTTTTATTTTTTTTTTGCTGAACCATGTCTGCAAACATTACCTTGGGAAACATCCTACATTGAAAGGAATAGCTAGCCAAAAAATTAATAAAAATCCAGCAGTGGACAAAATCCGGTTCCATCCAGTACAGTTCAGACAGCCCTTCTGTTATGTTTTATGTGGTTTACTGTCTCCCTCCTACATCTTAGGGCATGATAATACATTTTACTGATGCAATCTGTAATGTTTTTACTCTATATGACTCAGACATAAGTTAGAGAGCTAAAAGGAGAACTGCCTTCACATTGAATTCTGAAGAAAATGGTGCTTTCTCATGCAAACTTTTTATGAGTGGTAACCTGGGTGTCACTATTCAGGTGCTATGGTGTCCATTAGCACATTAATATGCAGCCATAGGTGTCTTCTAGGTGGTTGCCAGTGTTGCTGTGCAGTTGCTCTGGTGTTTGAGATATTTACACATTATTTAAGATATCATTCTTGTAAATGTTGCTTGATGTTTCTTCATTTTTTTGCCTCTTTATGAGACGGGCATAGACTGGAATGAAATCTGGTGAGGTGTAATGTGATGTTGCAAGCCACATTTGAACCCGTTTCACCTACATGAGCACCACTGCTGTTACCCACTGCAGCACAGGTTCAAAAAAGTCTAAAGGAGCCATTCACACAGAACGCGTCTTTACATCTAAAAGGTCCGACATTTTTGCATGTTAAAAATAAATACAACCTCAGGTTGTCAATCCCGTTTTAAAAAATTAATATCCGTTGCATGCAAGAAAGGATGACGAATACGAATTTTAATAATTTTTAAAAGAATCAGCATGCAGTGGCCTTAAAGGTGCAGTCACACTGCACTTTTCATCCAATGACTTCCATTCATACGCATGCGAATGCGTCAGACTGGAAACGTAAATTATTATTTATGTGTTGAATTTAAGTTTTTAAAAAGAAGCTACAGAGTGTGACGTCATACCACGACCGTTGCAGCATACAAAGAAATGTTGAATGCTCAGAGTCTAGTGTGACCGCGGTTTAAAACGCGAGATGCTGCGCTCGTAATGTTTAAAAAAACAAAAAAAAAAATGTAAAGTCTCCTCATCGTGCCTCGTAAACATAAAACCATGTCTGCATTTGTGATCAGAAAATGACAAACAACAAGTGCTACTCTACACTGCTCAAAACTCACGTTTGAATTGTCAGTGGCAAATCCTATAAATATAAAAAACTTACTTACAGTCTGTGAGTCAGAACAGCTGGCATTGTAGTCTACTCTACCAGGATAAAAATAAACAGTCCTCCATAAAATGTGCTGCACACATCTGAATATTGGGTTGAACTGTTCTGGAAACAGTGTTGTAAATACAAACTTAACCACTGATTTATAAGTAGTGTCCTCTTTTGGAAGACCAAACAAAGTAGTTTTGCTTTCACAACGAAACACAGCGTCACACACGGTGGGCTAGAGTGAGCGGCAGCCGGCGGGCTTGCGGCAACCACGTGTGACGACCCCGGGCTGGACTCCGCTTCATCCACGGTGAAAGCCGATCCGGCGATCCACAGCGCGAAGTTGATGTATTCCCTCAGCGACCAGCACGGTTCAGCTCCAGGCATGAGAAATGCTGGATATCGTCCTCTTTTGGAAGACCTAACAAAGTAGTTTCGCCTTTCACAATGAAACACAGCGTCTTCACGAAATGGCGGCGGCAGCAACAACAATACTACAGCGAGAATAAAAGTTACACCTTTCTTTGTGTGAACATTTGGGCGGCGTAATGCAAATCTTCCCACACAGTGACGTGGACATGTGGGGGCATGTTAGAACGAGACGTTTTAGGTAGTGGTTGACTCTTAACTTTTATAAAGAATATCTCTTTGGATTTGATACTTTAGTCTTTGCAACTTTACAGATCTTCTTTATGCACAAGAGCTTGTAACACTCCAAAGAGAAAGGACGAATTGAAATCGCATCATATGACCCCTTTCTTTAACTGACACAGCGCTGATGTGCGAGATGCTACAAAAGAGACGTGAACGCATAAATGCACATCTAAAGTGTGTTTACATAGAAAAACAATGAAAAAGTAGCACATTGGAATGGAAAAACTCGTTCTGTGTGAATGATCCCTTAAGTTTTAAAAGCATACATGATACCTTTCTAGCACTGCAAATGGCACTTATTTAAATCTAGATTAAAGACACATCTCTTTGGCCAAGCATTCAAATAATGCATCTCATAATCTTTTACTGCAGTCATAATCTTTTACTGCAGTTATATCTAATCAAAAGCACATTATTATTCGTTAGTTTGGGTTAAACAAATCATTTGTGCTTGGTTGGAACAGCAGCTACACTAAATATGTCTCTATTTGTTTCTCTGTTTCTGCCACAGGATTGACATCCCGTGGTACCTAGGATTTACACAAGCTTCAGTCTGAACTCAGAGCACCTGAGAAGAGATTGATGCAAACCCCTCAGGGGACCTCAGATGATGCCAACCCTGAAACAACTTACAGAACTACCACATTTTGCTATAAGTTTGATTGCATCATATAATAACTGCTGTTAATATTGTTCATCCTCTGTTTTATTATGTCTTAAATTGATTTTTCCATACTGCTAGTTCGTCTGGTCAGAGGAGAACTAGCCCCCCGACTGAGCCTGGTTTCCCAAGGTTTTTCTCCATTCTGTCACTGATGGAGTTCTGGTTCCTCTGGATTGCTTAGTTGGGGACACTTCATTTCAAGCGATATCGTTAACTTGATTGCAAATGATTGCAAAGATACTATTTAAACTGAGCTGGATGTTGACATCACTGAATTCAATGATGAACTGTCTTTAACTGAAAAATGAGTGTTTACTAATTGTTATTTTGCATTATTATGGATCCTGTTGGCAACATTTTCCTCATCTTCCTCGCGTTACCTTGAGTCAGAGGAGGATCCCAGCCCAAAGGTGATCCTGGAGCAGGTCTACAGTGCACACGTTAATGCCGACGCTGCAGCTTTCTCTCACCTGCAGTTTACAGAGAGACAGACACATTCTGGCAGCATACATCTTGAGCAAAAAACTCATATTAGAATGATTTCTGAAGGATCGTGGAATACTGAGGACTGGCGTAATGATGCTGAAAATTCAGCTTTGCAACACATAAATAAATTACATTTTAAAATATATTCAAATAGGAAGCAGTTCTTTTAAATTGTAATAATATTTCACAAAATGATCACAATTTTTGGGGGTATTTGTGTATTCTTGATCAAATAAATGCAGCCTTGGTGAGCAGGACACCGGTTTTAAAAACATTTAAAAACCTTATAGACCCCAAACTAATAAATGGTCCTGTACCCAGGTTCACTTCCATACATTACAGTGTCACATCCAGGTTTGTGTTCCCTGCAAAAAAAAAAAAAATCTATTCAGTATTTTTGTATTGCTTTCCATTAATATAAACAAGGTGCATTTACTTTTGAAAAATTGCATGAGATATTAAGTGAGATATTTTTCTTACTTCACTGACAAATATTTGAAATTAAAGCATCCAACATAATTTACTGAGATTTATGCTTTACATACGAAAAAATAAAAGCTCTTAGGGGTTAAGAAATCAAGATCAATCTTTATATCATATGCCGTTTTGCTGTTGTGGTTTTGACAGAGTTGCGTGAAGTATGTTTCTGGCCTAAAGCAGCTCATCTGCGTCTCTGTACACCACTGAGAAGCCTGATTGCTTTCATAATGTTAAGAGGGATTATTGACCCTCCATTGACCTTCACCCTCTCTCTGTTTTTGAAATATGATGCCCTCTCTTCTCTAATCTCTCCATTCGGTCTGCCCCGATTACCAAGAGCTCTGGACAGTTTAAAGCATCTCGTCTCTGTTATCATGCTACAATTAAAACTAGCACAGCCCTTTGATCTTTTGATTTAAACAGCCTGTGTCTTCTTGTTACAGTTTCCTCCTGTGGCTGCCTAACTTCATCTTGTGGTAAATAAAAGCTTCCTTCGGCTCTTTTTTCTCCTTCTGGCCGTGATCCCAGAGTAATGCTGAGTGTCCCCTCGTCTTGGGCGGCAGAGACGGCTCAGCGGGTTTCGTCTGGCCAACCTCAAACACAGGAGAGGTAGAGACATTTAATAAGAGCCTCACATTTCTGTTTCTCAGTGCCCTGCTGCCAGCTGACCCACTGTTCCACATCCTTCAGGTTTTTTATATCTACTCGAGTGATAAATACATCCTAAAGCCTTAATGTGATTGAGTTCCCCTTCCAGAGGGGAAAAAGTCCTTCAGTGTCTGTGAGACAGCTTTAATGAGCCCCAATCATTTTAATGGCATCGCTAATGGACTGCAGGCTTCGTTAAATTCAGCCAGTGTCATAATGCACAATGATATCCAGTGCAATATGAGTTAATACGAGCACATTTCTGATGTCTATCAAGATACGAGGTGAAAAAGTGTGAGAAACACTTTTGTTATATTGAATAGGATTAGCATAAATGACCCTATTACCTTTGTTGGTGTGTTCAAATGTATTCAGGTTGATTCAGTCATGCTATGTAATATTGTGACTGGTTAAAATAAGATGTTCGATGTTCGCATGTGAAGTACATTTGAGGTTATTTATACCTCAGATGTACTTCATGTGTAAAGCAGCTCTATTTAAATCTAGACAGTAATGACTGTGAGAAACGTCCTTTCTCTCTTTGGCTTGGTTATTTTGGACGTCTCGATCCTTCTGCCTGTTCGTCTGATCGGCATTCTAATTATCAGCTGCTTTAGAAAATAGCTGTTCAATGCTTTCAATTCTTCAACACAGTCCAAAAATACAACACTGAGAAATCATTTGTAAATGTATTGTTAGTGTGCATTTGAGAAGAGGGTACAGAATTAAGGAAATATCAATGCTGATAGTTTTGATAGTTATAGTGCGATATTTATAATATCTCTACGCCGATAGATGAATAGCATAGTTAGATAACTAATAAGTTTTAGTTAGTATTGCCTTAATAATAATAAGAATAATCCAATTTATTTAGTTTTATGTATGTTATAATAACGATATTGCACAATGAACCTATACCCCCCATGTTGGACGACTTTATGCACATATTAATCCTTAATGAGGGTGTTTTTACTCTTGATTATATAGTCCTGATTGTGACTGCATCAAGTACACCGTGTTGTTTTGTCCCTCACCTACAAACAACCCACACGAAGCACTTAATAATGTTCGTAATCTCATATAAAAACTTTATGCAAAATTATTTTATAAAACGAATTTATTTTCAAGGATTCAACCCACTATTAATATATAATTAAATTATTGCTCTTCGAAACGAGCTTTATTCAAGTACATGTTTACGTATTTCATTTTTAATGTTTTTTTTCTTTATCGATAAATAAAAAGAAAAAATACTATAATGTAATATGTCATTGAATACAATCTGAAGTGAAGAGAAAAATCAGTTCTCGTGAACAGCCTCTCCCGGACAAGGTAAATAAATCAGAAACGGTTTGTTATAATCTCTAATGAAAACATCCTTGAAAGACTTCCTTGGAATCTGTCAGAGAAACCGGTCTGATCCAGCTTGCTGCGTCTTGACAGGAAGTGAGCAGGGCAGAGCCAGCCAGCTGTTTTGGAGGCAGTATGTTTATGGGGCTTTTTCCTGGCGAGGTTGAAGGAAGTGCCCGTTGTACTCAGGTGCTCTCAGCAGCTGGGCCGAATAGGCTGTCTGTTATTCATGTGCGCTGGCTCAGTCGTGCCTCTGAATCTATGATGAGTGCAAACAAGCCGGGGGATGTTTTTATTCCCTCGCATTCAGCAGATTTGCTCGCCCTGGGGAAGACTAGGGCGGATCTCTCAACCCGGCACAGCTGACCCGTATACCTGCAGCGGCTCCCTCGAGACCATCTGAGCCCTGTGTTCCTCAAGACACCCTCACAGGGCCTCACTGCTTTACAGCTGCCAACCATTTGGCCAAATATTTTCCTCACGTGTGGAGTGTATGCGTGTGTACATATGGACTGTGGGAAAAAAGCGGGGCCCGCAGAGGGAAAGAGAGAGGTGTGTTTGAGAGAAGAGATGGTGTGTTGTCTGCTGTTTGAACAGGCCTGTTTGGTTTGGCTGCGCTGGAATCTGTTTGATTGATTCTCCTCGGCTCTGCTGAGGATGAACCGCTCGTTGCCTGAGCTTCTTCTTTTCATTTCCTCTTAGCAGGGATACGCTTGTACAATTGATTCTTTTCAAGAAGTGCTTGTTGCTTAGATCTTTAACAGTCTCTGAAAATGCTTTCAGCACTAGAGAGTCTAAGACAGCAGGCTCAAATGCATTTAAAAACCATTATGTTCTAAAAAAAGGATTCCAAATGATAGGGCGAGTGTATCACGCTCAGTCTGAAGAGCAGCACAGCTTCACAGGTGTACACCAATGTCGCCTCACAGGAAGTGGGCACGGAAATTGTATTTACCCATCAGTCATCATGGCCCACCTGAAGTTATGAAAAGAGAAAGAGAGTATTTCAACACTGAAAAATTATGCACATCGCAAAATAATCAAATAATTCAGTTCAGTTCAATTGAATAAAAGAAACTTTAATTCAGCGCAGAAATCGTTACTAGACAGTTCAACGTGCACCAAACATGTCACTGTTACAATAGGAAGACAAAAGAACCACATCACATTTATTTTCATATTAAACAAACATTTATTAACAACATTTAGGGCATATTTTGCACTTTATATTACTTTTAAATACGTAACATACATGTATACATGACTTGACTAAATTTGTTCTAAAGGTTTATGCTTAAAAGTGAAATTCATTTTTTAGTGAAATAATAATGTACTCATGAGTAAAACTAAAATACTTTAGTATAGTAGTATAATAATAGTAGTAGTAGTAGTATGTATTAACAATGATAATAATTTTTTACCACATTTATTTTAGAGACATATGAAAATATACTCATGTATATGTTTATGGACTTTTTATATTATTAGTAGTAGTAGTAGTATTAACCATAAATAATACCATTATTATTATTATTATTATTATCACTCTCATTATTATTATACTACACTATTATTACTTATTAATAATAATATAATATATTTTATTAATAATTATTTAACTAATTACTTCATTCCATTTTCCTACACTGTATTATTGTTTGTTGGTTTTTGTTAAAATGGATAGTTGACAAATATGCTTTTTTATTTAATAACAATAACAACAACAATAACAATATTATTATTAATGAAGAGAAATGCAAACGCAGCTTTCAGTGGGTCCAGGCCAGGCTCAGATAGTCCTGAGCTTGTGAGCGTCTGAAAGGTTCTTGGAAATGATTTATGCAGAACACAGAGTAATCACTCCACTGTTGTGCGTAATTACCATGGACACCTTGAAACCTGTTGAGCGTGTAATCCGCAGTACCAGGAAGATTTCCTCTATCCGCACACATGATATAAGCTTACGTGACAGTCTCTCAGTGCCACTGTCTTTTGTCTTTACACTGCCTGCATGTGGCACACTTTGAGTCTGGAGTTGAGCTACTTTTCAAAACAAACGGATCGTTGTTAACAGGAATGTGGCCCGGAAGATGAAATAGTGCGGATTGAAGCATCATGACTTCCATCAGCGTCAGGTGACACATCAGAGGCGGAGGCAAAACAAACACAATCCCACAAAGACCTCAGCCTGCGTGTTTGCTCTGAGCTGTGGCCGTGTCAGCTATACGACTGAATAACTCTGGCCTGACATAACACGGCTTCTTGGCTGCTTGCGTGACAAGGTGGCTATCGTGTGTCATACTGAAACTATCAGGTTTAGAAGAGGAACTCGGTTGAGCGAACATAGAAAGGCCTTCATTCGGTAAACAGCATACAATTGGATATAAACAGTGGTACAAAAGTTGGGGTTGGTGTAGGCTACATTTGCATTATTAAAAATTATATGACTGACTATGTAATGAAAATATTTGAGATTTTGCCTCCACAATAAGTCTTCTTTCAGATTAGTGGAATGAAAACATCCCAAATAGACATTTAAGTGTTTGTGACACTATATTTGCATCTGTAGATTTCATATCTTTAAATTATACCAGGTTTAAAAAAGGTACACTTCCATAATGTACAGTCGTGGCCAAAAGTATTGGCAGTGACACAAATGTAGTTTTTTGCTAAGTTTGCTACTTAAGCTGTTGTGGTGTTCATTCACATTGTTTCTACAAGTATTAGCAGTAACATAATCTAGAAACAATGTGAATGAACACCACAACAGCTTAAGCTGCAAATTTGGCAAAACACAAAATGTATGTCACTGCCAATACATTTGGCCACGACTGCACTCAATGTGCTCTGTTTTCACGCACTAATTTAATATACTAAAAAGGATTCTTTAGTAGGCCTACTTCTTAAGATAAAATTAAGATCAATTAAGTGTACTTGGTACACCACGAATATGAACTAAAATGTGCTTTTAACACACTAGCTCTGTATTTATGGATTTAGTTACCACTTGTAGTACACTTGATCCCATCTTTCACGCACTAGTACACTACAAGTGTACATTTTTTAAATACAGAGATAGTATGTTAAAAGCATATTTTAGTTCATATTCAGGGTGTCCCAAAATAGCATGAGAGTATACTTAGTTGATCTTAAGATTATCTTAAGCAGTATACTAAAGAATCATTTTTACAAAATTCAATGCAAAAATACAGTCACATGCCACTTATTCTGTAAGCTCAAAAATATCATGGGAGTGTATGATATTAAAGGCATCACCACAGCTCTTTTCTGACTTCTCCCCTTGTTACAACACTCAAGTCTCATTAAATACATTAAATATACGTTTTGTTCATTAGTTTAGATATTGAATGTTAATCACTCAAAGCCCTGTCTCTACTTAACCACCAATCACACATATCCGCACACTCTCAGAAAAAAAGGTACAAAAGTTGTCACTGGGGCGGTACCTTTTCAAAAGGCTCACCTGATGCTGTCACTGGCTCACCCAGTGACAGCTTTTGTACCTTTTTTTCTGAGAGTGCATGTTTGTAGTTTTTCAGTACTTTTCATTCATGTTTGTATAGTTCTAATCGAATTCTCATCCAGCGCGCAATGGGTTGTTGTGGGGAATATTCAGGATGGATAGTATGTGAATTGGGACAAAGCAATTGAATGTAATCAGTGTCATTATTGTTAACTAAAACTAAAATGATTAAAAAATAGTTTTTGGTAATTGAAATAAGAATGAAGTAAGATCAAATATAAACATTAGATGAAAAAAGTGTAAACTTAAACAGAACTGGAATGTGCAATGGCGATTAACTAAAACATGAGCTCAAATACTAAATAACTCAAACTAAACCTAAATAAATTAGTTAAATTATATATTTAAAAATATAAATAAATAAAAATGTTCATTAAAAATAAAAAATAAAATGAAAATATTAAAATAAAAGCTAATTCAATATTAATAAGTACATGTTAATGTCATGTGTGATCTGTTTTGGTTTTGATTTCTCTCTGTTCCTAGTTTGTTTCCATGGTTTCTGATTACTCCTCATTGCTCTGCATAGTTCCTCATGTGTTCCTAGTTCTATTAATAATCTCCCCTTGTATGTTTAACCCTGAGTTCTGTCTATTCCTTTGTCTGGTATTGTTTGTGTGACTGCGTTTTCTGTCTCCTTGTACTCCCTCATGTTTAATAAATGAGTGGTTTTTAGATAATCTTGTGTTGTTCCCGACCCACATGTTACAATTAAATTATTAATAAATGTACAGTGGTGTGAAAAGGTTTTTGCCCCCTTAAATTTTTTGCATATTTGTCACACTTAAAAGATTCAGATCATCAAACCAATTTTAATATTACGCAAAGATAATGCAAGTAAATACAAAATGCATTTTTTAAATGATCATTTCATTTATTAAGGGAAAAAAGCTGTCCAAACCTGCCTGGCCCTACGTGAACAATTGCCCCCTCCTGTTAAATCATGAAAGAACTGTGATTAACCACATAATTTTAGAAAGCTGAGTTAAATTTCACTAGCCACACCCAGGCCTGATTATTGCCAGACCTTTTGAATCAAGAAATCACTTAAATAGAACCTGTCTGACAAAGTGAAGCATGCTTAAAGAGCAACACATCATGCCGTGATCTAAAGAAATTCAAGAACAGATGAGAAACAAAACAGTTGACATGTATCAGTCTGGAAAGGGTTATAAAGCCATTTCTAAGGCTTTGGGACTCCAGCGAACCACGGTCAGAGCCATTATCCTCAAATTGAAAAAACTTGGAACAATGGTGAACCTTCCCAGGAGTTGCCGGCCAACCAAAATTACTCCAAGAGCACAACGACGATTCATCCAGGAGTTCATAAAAGAACCCAGAACAGCATCTAAAGAACTGCAGCCTCCCTTGCCTCAATTAAGGTCAGTGTTCATGATCAACAATAAGAAAGAGACTGGGCAAAAAAGGCATCCATGGGAGTGTTCCAAGGCATAAGCCATTGTTGACCAAAAAGAACACAAAGGCTCGTATCACATTTGACAAAAAATTTCTTGATTATCCCCAAGAATTTTGGGAAAATATTCTGTGGACTGATGAGATAAAAGTTTTACTTTTTGGAAGGTGTGTGTCCCGTTTCATCTGGCGTAAAACCAACACAGCATGTCATAAAAAGAACATCATACCAACAGTAAAATATGGTGGTGGTAGTTTGATGGTCTGGGGCTGCTTTGCAGCTTTAGGACCTGGGTGACTTGCCATAACTGACGGAACCATGAATTCTGCACTCTATCAGAAAATCCTGAAGGAGAATGTCCGGCCATCAGTTTGTGACCTCAAGCTCAAGCGCACTTGGGATATGTAGCAGGACAATGACCCAAACACACCAGCAAGTCCACCTCCTGAATGGCTCAAAAAAACAAAATTAAGGTTTTGGAGTCAAAGTCCAGACTTAAATCCGATTTAGATGCTGTGGCATGACCTTAAACAGTCCATTCATGCTCAAAAAACCCTCCAATGTGGCTGAATTAACACAATTCTGCAAAGAAGAGTGGGCCAAAAATCCTGTGAAAGACTCATTGGCAGTTATCGCAAATGCTTGTTTGCAGTTGTTGCTGCAAAGGGTGGCACGACAAGTTATTAGATTTAGGGGGCAATTATTTTTTCACGTAGGGCCAGGTATGTTTGGACAGCTTTTTTCCCTTAATACATGAAATCATCATTTAAAAACTGCATATTTGTATTTACTACTCAGTGTCCGCTTATGTGTAGTATTCAAGGTTTGTTTGATGATCCTGAGCTTTTAAAGTGTGACAACATATGCACACACTAAAAAAAAAACAGAAGGGGTAAAAACTTTCACACCAAGTATATAAATAATTAGTATGTTTTATTAGCATGCCTAGTAGGCTGTTATTAGTAACGCTTAACGCATCCAGAGTCTGCATGAAATTTTCCGCCCAATCACTCTAGACAAACAAACAAAACCCAATACCTACATTTATCCCAAAACTAACAACTCACCAACACATACACACACCTATTGCCAAAAAGATATCGTGGACCCCTGTAAACACATTATTGATAAAAACAAGACAACATGTTCCGGCGATTGGTTGTGGACCATCTATTCATAGTTCAATCGGTTTTTATCAGAATACAACATAGAGGACAGAGGGGGTTCAAATGTGTAAAACGGAGAAATGGAATTGCATGTTAGAGGAACAAGAAATTTAGTGTTAAAGGTTCAATGCATCAAACACCTCTCACAAAAGTAAGGCTCTGGGACAACCTTTCCACCAAAGCCAAGTCCTGTGTAATTGACCCACCCGGGATTTCAGCCCGCACTCATATCTATTAGAACCCTATCTGCACCGGACACGTTCATGAGACCCAGGGTCTCAAAGATTAGGAACACGCCTCATCAAGATGTTTTCCTTCTTGCGAATCCCGGCGTTGCTACTGGTCTTCTTGCGTTCCAGGTTTTCAGCTCCCGATTAGTCGCCAAGTTATGCTATGATTACGTCAGTTGCCTACCTTAAGATAGAGGCACGAGACGCTGGACCCGACCTCCTTACGTACAAGCAAGTACCATCCCAAAGTATGTGTTTATTGCATGTTCAATAAAGGAAGCTGGGGCGTGCCACCAAGATCTCACTGAAAGGTACCAGACCGGGGAGGGACGAAGAGGTTATAGTAGACACTGAGACCACAGATTTGCCATGGATAGGTCCTTGAATGTTACGCCCCAATGCCGAGAACCAACCTCAGGCACCCCCGAAATAACCCTCAAAAGCGAGGAGAAAGAGCAGCATCCGTTAATAACCACCGACTAAGGTTGTATTGCCGCGGCAGGCAGATACAAGGCATAGGATCAGTGAAAGGCAGAAAGGAGGTGATTCGGCGAACCGTGCATGGTGGGGAAAGCGTTTATTGCATCAATCATTGCAAAGCAGAGCGCTACATAGTAGCTGCGTACAAGAATGAGAGGGAGGTGCGATGAGATAATCAGCTTGAAAGCAGAAAATAAGGAGTGGGATGGGACGAAGGGTGCGAGCGACAGGAAACTTGGTTAATGAGGATAAGTGGTGGCGGCAGTAGAGAACAGCCGGAGCCAGGTAGTTCCGCGGGACCAAGCACGGTGTTGACATGCAGCGTAGCTTAAAGAGGATGGGGAAGGCAATGAGTAGAATAAGGGAGGGGTGCGTCAAAGGTAGGGCATGTTTCGAATTACTGGAGGGAATGGTCCCAACTAGGTGGACACGACGACAGTGTCGGAGGGTGATCCTATCAAGGACGCTGACTTCTGAGCATATTGGGAGATACTAAAAAAGAACTGCATGTTTTATAAAATAGGTGGCCAACGGACCCACTGTAATAAATGTTACGATTGGAGGCATACAGCGTATCAATGAGGTACTGGAACGTGGTACGCACACGTAGGCGAAGCGGGTCAGCACTGTTTTGGGAACTGGGCAGACCGCAGGCCAAATGAGCCTTCTGCACAACGGCAAGGTCCCCGCACGTTCACAGGGGGTAGGTGTGATTAGGCGGTGGGAAAAAGATGTTGATGTGAAATTGGGATAGGGGAGTCAACGCCTGGAGGTGTCGCAGCATTAGTGGCATGTGTAGTCCACCACAATGTGGTTGGAAGGGTTGGAGGACATAAGCCCAACATTACGGTTTGGAGGCAATGTCATGGGTAAGGGTGGTGAATAGAAAAACTGGCCGGAAAATTAGTGTGACACAAACGATCAAAGGGATACCAGCGGATTGGCGACCCATCGTTCTCGCAGTGGTGGCGCATCTCTCTGAGTGAAGAGTGGAAGTTTTGTTTTTGTGAGATACTAAAGGAAACACGACCAAAACATCTACTTCTAGCGAACATTCACAGTGTCCCGCACACAGCGTGAAGCCTCTAGAGTCGTAAACTGCAGACAACAGCCCAAAACTACCGGGAAAACAGCTCGCGCGTCTAGTGTTGCTGGCACACCTGAATATGGGGACATAGAAGGGTAAAGGCTTGTACGTGAGTGGGGGTGGGAAAAAGGACTAATGGATCGGACTGCTGATAACAATAGCACTACCTGTCACAACAGTCCGTGGTACCTGCATGGCTTGAAAGCGACTCGACGAGATGCGGCTATGAGGAGTCGCTGCCTGTCCCACTGTGGAAGGGCTCCTAGCCCCTATCCTGTGGGAGACACCCCAGTGCGAACCTACAGCTGACGGGGGAAATCATGAGTGAGTTCGCGGTTGTTCAGAAGGGGATACATTAAAAGCGCGAGGGAGACATTGTGAGCGCCTCCACCTCACTAAATCAGTCAAATACAACTCAAACTGTCCCGTAGCCCTACATTACAAGCACGTTAGGATGAAATCTCCCTAATATGGGGACTAGCACTGTGGCCTTACTTGTTTTTTGTGGAGGTGGTTAGGATTCGGAATTATTCACTGTTTCGACCTATTTTAGGTGGGGGTACCGTAGTCATTATCACTAGCTCGTTGAACATCACAGATCAGACTTGCTGATCAAACGGTGTTGTTGGCCTGGGCCCCCTCAAGAGGCTTGTAAGTACTAAAAGCAGGGGCCGTTTGTGGTAGAAACCTTTCAATGGAGTGCATGAATTTAAGTAAATAGTCGATAATTTATTAGCTCACAGACATAGAAATAGTTTAGTATAACACATATGTGGCCATTCATACAACGCAGTCCAAATAAAAAAAAAAATGTAGAATAGCTCAGAAGAAGCAAAATCACTCTTACACAACGGGGGGGCTAAGTATATCTGCTCGAACCAGTTGTAGATTATATGGGGGGGAAAGTGGTGGGGGGTGACATGGATAGCTGGAAAAGATTGATCGCACAAGAGACATACTAATACAAAGCGGTCGGGGGGGAACTACCACCAACATTTGAGTCCACGACGTCCGGCTGAACAGTTAACTGAAAGGTTCGGTGGCAGCCTCGGATTGACTCAACTGCTTACAATTTATTATTTAGGGTTTGACAGTATTGATGAGGGAGGGATAAGACCTGGTTGAAAAGTTGGCCCCACTATCGGTTTCTTTAGTGATAGATGCATTTTGTCACAGCGGTTAATAGTTCTATACGGATCATAACAAATTACGCCCGAAGAGGAGTCAGCGAATTCCGGCGGGTACCCAGGCAGGGTGCGAAGGTTTTTAGGAGTAGGGACACAAATCCGGCTAACATGGACCGCTAGGGTAGCGGTGGGGGGGCCGCCCACAGGTACACGCGGTCGAGTTGGTATAGGGGGCGATCATGTCTTCTACAAAGCTAGGGGAAACAACCAGAAAACCAAAAGTACTAGCACCACACCGATAAAATCAGCAAGCGCTTCGGTTAGCTAGACGCTGACAAGGTGTCCTCTACGGGGGAAATACCAACATCAGCGAGACAGGATCGGACGCCAAGCACAAGAAATCAGATAACAAGAGGAAAACGCTGGGTAGGTCAAAGATCAGTCGGGGGACAATTAGAAAAAAAGGGGGTATCATCAAGCGGATGGGCGGGGTACACAGCGACCCAGGGAGCAAAATAATTCACCAAAGGCGGCCAACCTGAAGGAAAAAGTAAGCAGACCCCCGGCTAACCGACACCGAAACCAGGAATATCCCCCAAAACACCGCGGACGACTCATCCAGTCAAAATCCCACACAAAAAAAACGGGGCGCCGCCTCACGATCCGCAGTGAAGTGCAGTGTGCCAGAAAAGCAATGCCCCGAAAAGTGAGACGGGCAAAAAGGACTAAGGGCGAGTGCCAACAACCGGCGTGGGTGGGCAAAAGCGAAGCCGGCTCTGGCAAACATCTATGATGATCACCCAGCCTTTTGAATAGCGTGCGACGAGGACAAAAAATCCATCACTTTTGGAGGCGTTTCCCAGTAGTCGGCGTAAAGTAACACGCATTTGCAAAACAGAACGAAGCCAAACCAGTAAAATATGAGTGTGGTATGTGATGGTCTGGGCGGTTGGGGTGGCTAGCTGCGGGTATCAGGACCTAGCTGGCCTGTGATAATGGAACCATTAATTTGCGGTTTACCCAAATCCGGAGGAGATGTCCGGCCAAAAACAACTGTTCCGTGACCTCAGCTGAAGAGGACGAACGTTGGTGCTAGACGCCTGCCACTAAAGGTCGCGGGAAACACGCCGGCTCGCAGTCCCCAAACATGCGGTGGCACCTGCGATAGAAAAACAACAAAATACTAAACCGAGTGGAAAAACAGGAAGAATGGCCGGGAACTAAACATAGGCAATCCTAGGACCGAGCCTTGAATGCTTATTACTACATACTTGAAAAAAGGCGTTCATGCTCGAAACCCTCCAAGGTGGCTGAATCACATTCGGCGAGGATGAGGAACCGAAATTTCGCCCGACAACACAAGCTGTAACAGAGCTTGTAAAACAGGAGCGCAAAAAACGACATTAATGGGGCGCAGTGTGGTTGTGGTCGGGTGGGTGAGGGGAAATGGCCCCATGTATGGGGGGTGTAAAGGAAACGGACCCCACTGTCCCAGGGAGCCATATGGATGGGGTGGGGTGATTTGGTTGTCCCTTAAATCAATAAGAACAGCCAGGAAAACTGCAATGGTTGTGGTCACTGGGGAGCGTGGACTACAGCTTAGAATAAGATTTGTGGATGACGAACGACAAAAACAGTAGGGACAACTGCAAAAAAAATAAGAAAACAAAGAAGAGAAATAACAACACGATGGGCACGCACAAACGGTATAGTAATATGGAGAGCAATAATTTTGGGAGAGTGGGGTGGCTATAGTAAGATACCACGCGAACCCAAAGGGGGATAGATAGGGGAGGAGAGTTGGGGAGTAGTTATAGGAGTCGTTTAGATTGTATATGATTTAACATTAGAGACGTAGTATGAATATGGCACATTAGGCAAAATGAGGAAGCGTGCACCCAAGTGGACTAACGAAGTCACAAACCTGCAAATCTAGAAATAAAACAATTCAAATAATAAGGTTTATTGTTCAATTCTGAATGTTAAGCACCTCCTTCCATTGACCACTTGCAGAAAAACAAAAACAAACTTTATAGTTTCAAACTCTATTTTGTACACTATTGATGGAAAGTGTCTTATCTTGTATTGATGTGTATTGAAAGTGCAGGCAGCCCCAAACAGAGAGTGTTTTCATCACTCCACCTCTCTATGTTTTGGCAGCACACAATTATTCTCCAGAGTCCAGACTGCAGTTTACTTTAAGCCCAGTCTGCAGTCAGGGTACTCCAGCACCACACCCACAAATCCAAATAAAGTCTGAAAGCAGACTGCGACCGGCTTCACCTGCATGGCCACGATGACATCACGAGACTGACGTGTCTTTCTAGAAAGATAAGGTCACCATGGCACATGTTTTCAAAACAGCACGGCTGGAGTTTCGGATGAAACCGCAGCGCACTGGGAGCAGCCAGGCATGGAGACTGTTTGTTTTCATAGGCAGGGCTGCAGAGAAACTCAGAGTCACAGAACTAATTGCAGTCCAGCCTCGAGTCTCAAAAAGCATCACTGAGCTTTTGCTGCTCTCTCATTCAGAAAGATGTATTGAAGTGACACACTTTCCGCTGCTGTGAACGGTGGAACAGGTTGGCATAGACGCCTTATTCACACAGGCTGGCATTTCAGCTCACACATCTGAACTTCAGTGTGGCTGGGTTTGGTTTGTAAAGACCCGGCAGAGCGAGCTGAATGACAGCTGACTTGCTGATTGTTGTTGACTTTGGCGAGTCGAGACCAGCTGGGCTCCTTTGAAAATAATCGAATGGCTGTGGAGCGGCTGAAAGGCAGCCAGTTTTGGCATGTTTATCCAAATAAAATGTCTTTTGATTGTGGTGAGGGTGTGAGGGGAAACCAAGTGTGTAAATATTGATATTCACGCACTGGAATATGTCATTTGAGCTTGTTAGGCTAAGTTGAAGGTTGGGTGACGTTACTGGAAAATATTGGCACTTACAATAATACATGGGAAAAGTAAGTATGCAGGCCAGCCTTAAAAGCTGAACGGGGCGCTGACAACCCGTGGGGTGCTCGGCAGGTGAGCGCGAGGCCCCCCGCGTCCAGGGGTCGCGAAATCAAGAAAGCATACCCGTAGGAGGTTGAGTGCCCCTGGCTGGGCCTCAAGGAGGCGCGGGCCCGGGGGTGCGAAAGAACGCGCGACCAGGTGCACCCCCCTAAGGACGACACAAAAAATAAATAGTGTGTTTCGCGCGGGGGGACAATAAAAAAAGTGTGTAAAACAGAGTGTTGTAGGCTGTGAGGTGAACGGTGTGACAAACAAAAGGTGCCACGCCTGTAGTAGCCGTGTTACTAGTCAGGACACGAGTGTAATCCTGCAGCATCACAGCATGTGTCTCTGCAAAGACATTAGAGCAGAACAGAAGAGAACACAACATACAAACAAAAACTAGATGACCGCCTCCAGAAAAATGACATATTAAACATAATATGTTACATCTTCGAATCCATCCATCCTTCTATTATCTATCTATCTATCTATCTATCTATCTATCTATCTATCTATCTATCTATCTATCTATCTATCTTTTCTGCATGTTGTAGAAAGGACCCAAATAATGTTTTATATTAGAATAGTTTGTGTTATAATGTGAACGTATAACATAGTGACACAGATACTATACACACATATAATCCACCCAACTAACTACCACTTGCTCACCGGCGTGTGTGTACAATAAAAACTCCGTAATCCCAAGATGTCTTAACAATTATTAAATCTACATGACACTCCCTCAACTATATCCACTAAGAAACTCCCAAGTTTGCAGTTGAGTTCACTGCAAAATATCTTTGAAAGATGTCTTTCAATGTCTTTGTCCTTTTTCAGACTTTTCAGCGAGCATATCTTGATTTATGTTTTTTAAAACCTTTATTTAAAAAAAAAAACATTTTGCTTGCTGTGAGCATAACATAAAATGTTCTTTTTAAATGATATATTGATCGATAACATTTTATTGCATGTATAAATTATAAAAAATACACTTTTTAAAAATGCAGTTCACACATAAACAATGACCTGAAAACGCATCTTCTATGAACATGAATTTAGTTTTGAATTAAAATTAATTTGTTTTTTTGGTAGACATTAGTTTAACACAGCTCATCTATCTTCATATCAATAAGAACCTTCTGTGGAAGAAAGTAAAATAAACTTTATTAAATTGTGTTTCATAATCATATATGCTGTAGAACAATTCTTAGTATTTATTACATGTTATGAACCACATGCTCCTGAAAAAAAGGTTAAAAACAAGGAATTATGCGCCATTTAATTAATAATGTTCAATACAACATAAGACACATTTTTTATTTCAGTATAATAACAATATTTTTCCCCTTGAAAAAAATTTTAAAAACATTTAAAAGGTTAAGGTCAACACTTAAAATGAAAAACAACATGTTCGCTTGAAACACAATGCTTATATTTCTTACACCTATATATTTAATATTTACACATAATCGAAAAATATTTTTTATCTTAAAAATATCTCCAAATAGTTAAAAAAAATATATAATATTTTAAGATCTTAAGATAAAATATTCATGATATTTTCCTTCTCATAACTGAAGAACTTTTACCATAAAAATACTGTGTAAGATCATGACTTTACAGTGGTAATGACGTTGGCTTATACCTCATCATTATCTAACACAATGACCGCATGCTTTGGCTCACTACAACGTTAAATATTCATCCATTTCGCCCGTGCTCTGCATTTTACGTTGTCCCATAATATGGACATTAGGATTTGACTGAACACCTTCTGATTGGATCTTATATTACAAAACACACTAGCGATAAGAATGACTCCTTTCATCAGATGCTATTGTGAAGGGCATTTTAATGTTTTGGTCTGAGATGTGTCGTATTGTGTTCCCTGTAAAGGTAACCCGTCAGGTTCCTGAAAGGGTGTGACTGTGAGTGTTAGCGTGAGAACTCAGCTGCATGCTCCAGATTCAGTTCAGTCAATCAATTATGAATGACCTTTGAGCAAAGCGTGGTACTCAATAAACTTCCTGTCAAATGCAGAGAGGTACACCAATTAACAGAGAGTTTGTTAACAGTAATAAATCTGTATGAGACCAGTGTGTGGCCCACTTCTGCTGTATTGACGCTGTTTATTCACTATGGCAAACAGCAGACAGTCTGAGTGTGCTGCTTTACCTCAGAACATGCGGCAGAGAAAACAAGTACACTATTAATATATTAGTCTCTCATATAGCATGTAGATATGCTTTGAAGAGACTAATAATCAGAACCTGATATTCCTGCAGGTTCAGCAGGTTTACAAGTGGCCTCCGTTTCCCGGTTGAGTGTGTATCAGCTCTCTCTCCGGCCTTGTTTGTTTCCTGCAGCGGGACTCCCAGACTAAACTTCTGGAGAACGCCTAGCGAGCTTCCCTTGTCAACCAAGATAAGGCCACTGTCTGTGACAGCTGCAAACAATGCATTAAGGACAAATGCGATCAAGGCTTGAGGAAACCGGACAAAGTGTCCATCAGGGGGCGGGCAGGGCACGGGCAGGTGTGTGCTGAGTAGTAAAGGTAATCTGTTTTTCTGGGAAAGAGATAAAATACGGAGTATTTCCAGAACACATTTGTGACCCTGGAGCATAAAACCAGTCTTAGGTCGCTGGGGTATATTTGTAACAATAGTCGCTGACAGTGCAGTTGATGGGACAAAAATATTGATTTTCAACTTTTATGATGCCAAATCTTAGATTAATAAAGATCATGTTCCATTAAGATATTTTGTAAATTTCCTACCATAAATATATCAAAACGTAATTTTTTGTAAATAAATTATAGTACGGAATTAAGCGAACGACCTTCATGAAATAAAGGGAAACTAATGGTACATATAATAATACCTAATTAAAATGTTTGAATTATTTCACTCAGAAAGAAAGCCCGTGGGATGATTAACTAGAACAAAGATGACACCCTATAAAAGCCACATATTTCATCGCACATGTTTTTTAAGGCCTCAAAATGATCAACATGATCAAAACTTGCTGAAAAACTGCTACATGCAGACATAATACTAACATTTATATTATTAGTCATATTTTAAGATGAACATTTACTGGACTAAAGCAAGGCTTACTTGATTATCCATAAATCCATTTTTAAAAATCATGTTAAAATGTGAATATAAAGAATGATACAACAGACTTCGGAGGATCATTTATCATTGTATTGCATTGCATTATATTTTGGAGTTTTGCCCTCCACAATCAAATCTACATAGTTTTGATTATAAAACTAAGCATTTAAAAATAATCCTACTATTGGGAGATATAGAGTGACAACAGCCATTTATATGCATTTTATGCAAGGATTGGTTAAAATCTACTGATTTAACATACAACTTTCAGAATCGCCCTTACTATTCTATTTTGGGGGGGGGTAATGTCTGTCTAAAGGTTCAATAAACTGTTCCATTTGAAATAATAATAAATCCTGACTATTATTTCACATGTCAGACTTTACAGGGTTAAGGGAGCCGAAATGAGGACATTACTCTTCGTTCTTCAACCTGGCCAAACAGGTCACCTGTAATTTGACTGTCGCAGAGAGGCAGCCATGGCTCCAAAAACTCGAGACAGCACTGCTTTCCACAAAAAGCCGTAAAGAGATGTAAAGGGTCTCTGATAGGCCCCTATTGTTCAGTCTGCTCCTGAGGGATGAATCTACAGTGTCAGCTCCACAAAACACCAGCACAAAGCTGGCCAGAAAAAGACCTAGGGTGTGACTTTTGAGGAGGTGCGTCGGGGGTGAACGGAAGTACTTTTCATCATGACCTACATATCTACTGCAGCTCTGTCTGAGACTGAGACATGCGTGCCTGTAATTCATGGGCTGCTGGAGGGGGAGGGTGCATGACTCTGATCTTCATCTCAGTGCTTCTCAAATGCATTTGCTCCAGAAGACAGATTTGACAGGCATGGACTGAATCAAAATACTGACTGTTTCTAAATGTCTCAGTGGTTTAGAAGAGACCAGAGCAATGCACGCAAACAGACTATATCAAATATGGCGACACAAACCTTAAATGCCATGACTTTGGCTACGTTTTTCAATTTGGTTTGACATTAGTTATTATTTGAAATTTGAGATGGCATATTTGATGCGGTTTTTGTATATAAGGTAAACAAATGCTACCCACAGTAGATGCCACCCTCATTGCTGCGAGCAGTGTTAGACGAGTATTACATTGCAAAAGCGGCCCTGTAGCATTGTTTTCGGCAAAATTATATTGCATGCTTCTTGCATGACGTGAAATGGCCAGTGACTCAGTTTTGAATCTGGCAATGTTTTGTTATGTTGGTTGTTGTTCATATTGCGGAAGTTAAATGTTCAATGAGTGGCGCTTGAAGGTTAATCATGCATGAAAAAAAAAACTACACTAAACAAAGGCAAATGTGACGTAAAAATGCTTTTGATGAAGCAACCATGGCATTTTAGCTTCTCTGAGTCATTGAGTTCTTTAATGGAGAGTTGTGTGTCATGACGTTAGCCATCCACTTATTTTTACGAGAATTTTGGAATATTGCATAAAAAAAAAAACGCTGGATGGAAATGCCAAATGCTCATAAATTCTTAAAATGTGCATAAAAAAACGTATGCACACATTTGAGTAGGACAAACTTTTTAACTGATAAGAAAAAATGCACATAAACTACAATGGAAACACATTTACCCAATACATTTCTCCCTATGCACGTGAAAAGTCAGGGACTTTGAGCACGATACTACGCGATCACTCCCTTCACAGCATCTATATGTTGTTTTGGTCGTTCTGAAATGCTCGAGCAAAGTCTGTCGTCAAAGTAAGTCTGTAACGTCATTACAGACTGCGATTCCAGCAGCACACCACCTGTCTGAAAGCAATGACGCGGCATTTCTTGTGCTTCGTCTGCTTCTCTGAGGAAAGCGGGCCAGTATTGAAATCTATATGAATGAATTATATTGTGCTTCTCGCGCTTTTTTTTCCTAGTGCTAGTAGGATGCCAGTTTATCAGAAAGTGACGATTCTGTTCTCTTTGACTCGCTGCATGGAAACAGTGCTTTATGTTGCAATGTTTTATGCGATAGTCCAGTTTTGCGCAGTTTTAATTTAATTTCGAATCTTGGGATGAAACCAAGTATTCATCCCACGGGCTTCCACATGCACTGTAAAACTGTACCATGGGTGAGCTAACCGATCAAGTTTACTAGGCAAAAAGCTATACATACACTCACAAAAAATCGGTGACATTTTTTTTTACTTAAAATACCGCAGCTGTGGGTTGCCCTAACTTCACCATAAAAAAATACGGTAGCAACATTTTAGGTTTGACAGACTTAACTTAAATTCACAGTAAATACCGTAGGATGTATGAACTGATGTAGGTTAATAAACCAACACATTTAGTACTAAAATCTTTTTGACATGTAATGCCACTGAAACCACCAAAACTGTGTGAAGAGAAGTCACATGATGAACTAAAGCCATCACAACAGTTGTCTGCGATCTGAGAGGACAATATTATATATATCTATTATAAGGTGCACCTTGTCATTCCACGACACTAACCCATCATGGTGACACACTGATAATGAAATAATGCATAACATTATTTAAACAACATTAGATTGTAAGATTGAACCCTAAATTACACAACTGATAAGAAAAACTTAGAAACATTTATTCAAACCCAAAACAAACTATGAGTGTATGGGAATTCTGGGAATGTCAATTTATGTTTTTTTCACTGTAAATTATACAATGACTTTCTTTCACTTCCCAAAACCGTATTTTTAACAGTTTTTTACTGTAAAATTACATTAAATGTAATTACATTTATTCCCCGAATAAAGTATAGAAACTTACTGTTAACCAGTTAACAGGTTTTTACTGTAGCATTTTTACAGTCTTTTACTGTTAAAATCACAATCATTTTTTACAGTGTATGGAGCTGGTTATGTTGCAAACGGTTTGTTTCAACCACCAATTTAACTCAAAAACACCTTTGTTTTGACGATTTTGTTTTGAAATGAGTCCCAACCCATTCATTTCTTCAATACTCCGTCAAGTGAAAGGTTTGCATGGCAAACTGTTTCAAACGACCAAATTGAATTTCAAAACACCTTTGTTTTGGCTGTATTTTGTTAAAAATGTCATCAAACCCAATCATTGTTTGTTTATCAGGGCCTTTAATTTTCGATCTGTTGACAATAAAAAATGATTGTGCATCTTTTGCACTTCAGAAGTCTTTGAACGTCGAGCCAGGTTCATTTCGTGCTACCTTTATGTCTTTTTTTGTAGCTTCCAACGTTCGACCCCCCATTGACTTTTATTATATGGCATAAAATTCGAAATATCTTCTTTAATGTTCCACAGAAGAAATTTTATTTGATTTGATTTTAGTTTTACCTGAACTATGCCTTTAAATGATTGTTGACTGTTTGCAATGTAAAGGCATACAGAAAGATGGCGTGGCAAGCCCATACAGACTCAGACTAAAGTACTATTCATTACCTCAATGTTGTTTGCATCCACCTGTCGTTTTAGTACCACATCCATCTGATTAATATAAATTATCAGACATAGTAATACTAGGGTGACCATATGTGCCATTTTGGCCAGGATTTGTTTTGGCTTTGTTTTCCTGTTTTCATGCTTGCTGAAGGTAACGATCGCAAAGTAGTTTGACCAATAACATGCAAGAATTATACACAATGGACCAATCATGGCATGTGAGAAGGTGGAATCTACAGTCAAAGCGATGCAATTACACGTACACATTAGGTGTGTTCGACTTAATAGCAGTGCGGCTCAGATCGATCAGTGTTTGACATCAAAGTACCTAGAGAGTGTTTCGAAAGCATAACCATCTGTATGGAGGGTACCCTACGTGCCTTTTCCCAGGACGCTCCTGGCCCGATTTCTATATGCCTAAAATAAGTTTTGGCTTGTTTGCGTGCACCGGGATTGGTGTAGACTCAAAATACCAGAACAGACGGTTCCTTAGTCTTTCTAAATGCCTCAGAGGTATTTTGATTTCCTACAACCGTCGTCTGCACACGCAACAAAGCAAAAACCTAGATATTTTAGGCAATATAGAAATCCTGGCCAGATGCGTCCTGGGAAAATGGCATATATGGTCACCCTAAATCAGGGTTCCTCAAATCTGGCCCTGGAGGGCCAATGCGCTGCAGAGTTTAGCTCCAACCCTGATCAAACTCAGCTACCTGTGATTTTCTGATGATCCTGAAGACATTGATTAGCATGCTCAGGTGTGTTTGATTAGGGTTAGAGCTAAACTCTGCAGGAAAGTGGATCTCGTGGGCCAGATTTGAGGATCCCTGCCCTAAGTAATACGCATGACTCAAGCAATCCATGATAATTACTTTGGGTCTCCTCCTGTTTTCCATACCTAAATATTATTCGGTGAAGACACTGTCTGCCCCATGGAGGTTTAGTTGGAGCATAATTGGACAAGTAATTAAGGGGTAAACAGATCTGAATCTAGGTCAGACATTTCCTCTCCCTCTTTTGGCTCAGGGATTTAAAATGTAGCTGCACTGGCACTGCATCGCAGGACAGCGGACTGAGTGTGCTTAAAAATAAATAAATAAATGAGGGCTTTTTGTTTCGCATGATGGTTCATATTTGAACGAAACATAAGAGGACAGTCTTATAGTACTTTGTTCTGGCACAGAGAGACATTGTGCTGAGGACACACGAGGAGGAGGGAAAATAGGATGCCCAGTTCTGAATTAGGTGAATGCAGAGAGCGAATGCTCCAATTTGTATGCATAAATGCGTGTGAGGGAAAGCAAAAGACAGAGGGTGGACGAAACAGAAAGAAATAGGATTTGAAGCTCAAACAGAGGAAGTAAAAGGTGAATCTTTGGTTGAGGGTTTTACTTCCATAATCTTTCTAGCTTTCTAGAATCCAGTACGCATCTCCCGTCCTTGAAATTAAAAGACTTCTTTAAATGCTGCTGCCTGCAGTCGGTGATCAAATGTCTGCTGCATTGGTGTGCTATTTACAAGCAGTTTTTATGTTTTATGGATCGGTTTCACTGTTAGTATGCATCTCAGTTCTCCAGTGTTGTGGTCATATTAAAAGGTTGAAAGTCAATGCATGCCCTTGAGTACACAAGATCATTTGTGATATGTAACATAATGGCTTCATCCTTAAAAATAATCCACGTCCTGGAGGCTGAAAGACTGTCGGCTAATGAAGAGTAATATTTCTTGTGTTAAAATGTTGTTGATTTTCGAAGGGTCTTTAATTAGCATATAAACGATAAAACAAATACATGTGTGTCAGAAGAGCTCAAAAGAACGTCAGCCACAATACCGCAGAATATATGCACAATGTGGCACTTTTCATGACTTTTCTTGAATGCAGCAGAAATGGAAAGTGCACCGTGGACCCGCATCACAACATGCGCTGTAATGTGAAATGTGAGCCTGAGCTCTCTGCTAAGGCATTGAAGGTGTGCGCTGCTGTGCACAACCCCCTTGATGCAGTTGCTAAGCAACCCCTTTATCGTCTTGTAGGACCTGTGCCGATTGCTGAGGCAACCTCGTATCTGATTCACTGGCACCGACTCAAATACAGAAAAAATAGGGCATTATTCACCTTGACAGATGTGGGGAAACTCAGTGGGAAAGCACTGCACTCCCTGAAGAATTACAAATAAATGGAAAGTCACCTGCAACTTAAAAATTGCATGATGGGAATACTAGATCTAGCCGATAGATATACTAGACAAAGCATCAGATAGGAAGCGTTGAAGAAATCCCTGCTGAAACTTCAGCTTAAGATGGTAGCTGGGTTTTTTGGAACGTGAGACTTATAATAGTTCAAGATGTGTTTTATTTGGGCAACAATATTAACTGGTCAAAACACACATAATTGACCATCTATGCTAAAGACCCCTATGAGCAGTAGTTGGGGGCGTACTGTGTTACCGGAATGAAGGAATTACGTATAACTTACAAAATAAATGTAATTGCAATATGTTACTGAGAAAACATATTTAATTACAGTTACTTAAGAACATTTTAAAAAAAAACGACTTGACAAAGGGGTTCATCTGAATATTTTCCACACATATAAATTTGATTGATTTCTTTCCCAAATTGCATTGACTGCTCTAAAATATGAGACCAATGTTTCAGGAGTTTAGGACACATAACAGGACACATGCTTATTTGCTTTTTTCCAAAGCATTATTAGATGCCAGTGTTTCCTGTCATAGCTATGCAAAGATTTGATTTCAAAACAGTATCATAACTATTAAACTACATCTTATGATTTTAAATCCGTATTTAACTTCAGAACAATCTCAACGTAAAAAGAGATGTTAAAGTCTGATTTTGTGATGGCTTTGCTTTAAAATTAAGTTATTATAATCTTAATTCAGTATGAAGAATTTGTTGATGAGGTTTGCTTACATAATCGTGAGTGCGATATACTGGTAAAGTTTAACCCTGACTGTTGTAATTTTCAGACCAGGGGGGGGGGGGGGATGTTTAACAGTTAAGAACACTCATTACAAATTTAGGAAAGTCATCAAAAAGTCATCAAAATGCAATCAGTTACATTGTAACAAGTCATTTAAATAGTTACACTACTTATATTTTAAATAAGGTAATTTGTAATCTGTAATCTATTACATTTTCAAAGTAACTTTCTCAACACTGGCTATGGCCATCCTGGAACAGCCAAGATCGTCTTGGACAAGCTAATAACCATCTTAGACCAGCTATGGCCATCCTGGAACAGCCAAGATCATCTTGGACAAGCTAATAACCATCTTAGACCAGCTATGGCCATCCTGGAACAGCCAAGATCGTCTTGGACAAGCTAATAACCATCTTAGACCAGCTATGGCCATCCTGGAACAGCCAAGATAGTCTTGGACCAGCTAATAACCTCTAGCCTATGGCCATCCTGGAACAGCCAAGATCGTCTTGGACAAGCTAATAACCATCTTAGACCAGCTATGGCCATCCTGGAACAGCCAAGATCGTCTTGGACAAGCTAATAACCATCTTAGACCAGCTATGGCCATCCTGGAACAGCCAAGATAGTCTTGGACAAGCTAATAACCATCTTAGACCAGCTATGGCCATCCTGGAACAGCCAAGATCGTCTTGGACAAGCTAATAACCATCTTAGACCAGCTATGGCCATCCTGGAACAGCCAAGATCGTCTTGGACAAGCTAATAACCATCTTAGACCAGCTATGGCCATCCTGGAACAGCCAAGATCGTCTTGGACAAGCTAATAACCATCTTAGACCAGCTATGGCCATCCTGGAACAGCCACGATCGTCTTGGACAAGCTAATAACCATCTTAGACCAGCTATGGCCATCCTGGAACAGCCAAGATCGTCTTGGACAAGCTAATAACCATCTTAGACCAGCTATGGCCATCCTGGAACAGCCAAGATCGTCTTGGACAAGCTAATAACCATCTTAGACCAGCTATGGCCATCCTGGAACAGCCAAGATCGTCTTGGACAAGCTAATAACCATCTTAGACCAGCTATGGCCATCCTGGAACAGCCAAGATCATCTTGGACAAGCTAATAACCATCTTAGACCAGCTATGGCCATCCTGGAACAGCCAAGATCATCTTGGACAAGCTAATAACCATCTTAGACCAGCTATGGCCATCCTGGAACAGCCAAGATCGTCTTGGACAAGCTAATAACCATCTTAGACCAGCTATGGCCATCCTGGAACAGCCAAGATCATCTTGGACAAGCTAATAACCATCTTAGACCAGCTATGGCCATCCTGGAACAGCCAAGATAGTCTTGGACAAGCTAATAACCATCTTAGACCAGCTATGGCCATCCTGGAACAGCCAAGATCATCTTGGACAAGCTAATAACCATCTTAGACCAGCTATGGCCATCCTGGAACAGCCACGATCGTCTTGGACAGCTAATAACCATTTTAGACCAGCTATGGCCATCCTGGAACAGCCAAGATCATCTTGGACAAGCTAATAACCATCTTAGACCAGCTATGGCCATCCTGGAACAGCCAAGATCATCTTGGACAAGCTAATAACCATTTTAGACCAGCTATGGCCATCCTGGAACAGCTATAACTACCTTGGACCAACTAATATCCATTCTGGAAGAGCTATGGCCAGCTTGGCCCAGCTAGTGACTATCTTGGACCAGCTAATAACCAGTTTAGACCAGCTAGTGACCATTCAAAGCCATGGTCAGTTTGGTACAGCTAGCGACCATCTTGGACTAGCTAATGGCCATTCTGGAATTCCCATGGTCAGCTTGGCCAGTGACCATCTTGGACCAGATAATGACCATTCTGGAACTGCTATAACCAGCCTGGTCCAGCTAGTAACCATCTTGGACCAGCTTGGACTAGCTAATTGCCTTTCTGGAACAGCTATGCTCAGCTTGGACCAACTACTGACCATCCTGAAACAGCTATGGCCATCTTGGGCCAGCTATAACCAGTTTAGACCAGCTAGTGACCATTCTGGAAAAGCCATAGTCAGCTTTGGTTCAGCTAGTGACCATCTTGGACAAACTATAATGACCATTCTGGAACAGCTATACTATATAGCTTACTGACTGTCTTGGACCAACTAATAATTAGTAATGACCATCCTTGAACAGCTATGACCAGCTTCAGCCAACTAGTGACCATCTTGGATAACCAATGTGTATACATTTATGGACTAGTTACTGGTTTGGATCAGCTAATAAACAGGTAGATGGAACTTCCATGTTCCAAAACAACTACCAGTTTCAGCCGGATTTCCCAACAGGGAATAGCATGTTTATTTCATATTACTTATTATATTATTGAATTATTACTATTGTTGTTATTTATGTCATATCAACCTTGGGGTTTAATAGGCTATATATCAAGTTTTTACTTAATTTGCAAATACAAAAATATTAGCAAGAAATAAAAATAAGGGTAGTTTAATGGAGCTGGGAGATGGAGCAGAGCTAAACAGGGAGCGCGTCCCTCTAGACGTTATTAGGCTACATGGAGGCGCACTTCCGTCCCGCATAATTCGCTTTAGGGGAGCAGGTGCAGGGAAGGGCACTGAAGCGCCACCTCACATAAGGCAATAAAGGCCTATTTGATTTACAGTAGCGTTTATTTTATACCTGTACGCTGGCTCGGAAGATGGTAGCAAAACAAAGAATCCGTATGGCAAACGAGAAGCACAGCAAAAACATCACTCAGAGGGGGAACGTGGCGAAGACCCTGGTAAGGCTGTCGTGCGTCGTCCGTATGCATGTAAATGAATGGAGATCGTGGAGATCTTTTCTATGTGGATTTCGTTTTTACGCGCATGCTTTGGGTTATCATGAGACACGATGCTGATTTATTCAAACATCAGACGAGGCGAGTGTAAGTCTTAATTCTTCACCTAATTCTTTTCGGTATCGGGGATCATCTTAAATTAGGCTTAATTCGCAAGCGACGTAAACGCGCTATTGTTTTACATAGACACAATGAGAATGATGTAAAGCAGATTTAGTTAACGTTGACGCCTATGTTGTTGCCATGGCCACAGATGCACTGAACTAATCTGACCACTGCTGACCCTCCCTGCTGAAGGTGCAGTTTAACCGGGTCACAGCAGCTGTGTTTTTGGCTGTGTTTTTGTTCAAGGGTTAATGCATGATGAAGATCCCATGATGAAGAATGTTAATAATAAGGTGTATAAATATGGGCCATTCTACAGAACTGGTTCAAGGTCTGTGTCTTTTCCTCACATTTTTTATGTATGCAAATTGTATAATACATAATTGTGCAGTTAATTCTCATATTGATATCACATACTGGTAAAAAAAAATGTATAGCCTGAATGCCCTGTAAGTCGCTTTGGATAAAAGCATCTGCTAAATGCATAAATTATTCAATTATTATATTGTATTTTCAGAAAGTTTTGGAATATTTTTCCTCTCCCCAAATTCGTCACGACCGAAACGCAATAATATACCATTTAATAAGAAGGGCAATAGCCTACTGACCTATTAAGAGTTTGTTTACATCTACCTTGTAAATATATATTTTTTGCTATTTTATTAAAAAGTTTTTAGAGGTAAATCAAAAACAATTACAATAGTATCAATATTTCAAGTGTGATTTATGAGATTTGTTCTATTTTGAATCCAGTCGTTCTTTGTAAAAGGCACAAAGTTGATCATACTGATATCAAAGTTAAGGATCCATTAGTTTGAATATACATTGAACCAAAAACTACCATCACATCTTAGTTGATAATTCAGTATACTTTATTTTTGACAGAACGTCCCATGTTCTGTCGTTGGTGACAGTAATGTTTTGGTAGCGACCACATCAAATTACAGAATTTTAAAACACTACTAAAACACTACTAAAACATACTAAAATACAAAAAAAGCATAACTGTACTAAAATATAGTTTATTTCCCCCAAATAAAGGATTATGTGTTGTCACTACCGAAACAATGGAACATGTTTCGGTTGTGACAATTTTATGCAATAACAGCCAAAAAAACAAAACAATGTCACTACCGAAACTTCATCAAATGTGTACACACACACACACACACATGCAGGCACTGGTTTTATGGTTATGGGTACTCTCATATGTAATGCCTGTTTTTATACTGTACAAACCGTATTTTCACCAACCCTACCCCTAAACCTACCCTCACAGGAGACTTTCTGCATTTTTTAGATTTTCAAAAAAACTCATTCTGATTTATAAGCCTTTTGAATTACGGAGACACTGAAAATGTCCTCATAAATCACCTCCTCGTTGTAAGACGGTCATACCCATGTCATTATACACAGGTGTGTCCACACAAACATACACACACACACACACACACACACCCACTACCCATAGATATATAGATAGTCAATACTAGTAGCATATATTAATTAATCAATAAAACTGTAATATAGTATTTTGTGTATAACAAACACAACTCTGAAAAGTCTTCAGGTGTTTGTTTCTTTCTTTTACGGACACTATGAGCCATTTGTGTCGTGCAAATGTAGACATTCCAGACCATACTTTATGAAATATATTTAGTTTATGAAACACTTTGACTTTCACTGTTCCAGCGACCACAGGAGGAGAAATATCCAGTGGGGCCATGGCTTTTGGCACTCTTTGTATTTGTTGTTTGTGGATCAGGTAATATTACATTTGTATTTTATATAATATACAGTTTGCTGATTGCTATTAAGCTTCCCCTGTTTTTTGTATTAATAAACTGAATACGTTTATTTTTTGTTTGTTTGTTTTCAGCCATCTTTCAGATAATTCAAAGTATCCGAATGGGAATGTGAGTCCCAGCGTTCCTCACGTTCCCTGTCCTACATCTGAATGAGATTTTTGGGTGACTGGATACAATCTGAAGAAAGACTGATAGGTGAAATCCTGTTTGTGGGTCAGAGGCTTGTATGCTGAGCTGGATCTAGTGTACAATACTACACGACATTGTCACACATGTTTACAGTGTCCCTGGAGGAAGGGGGCACATGCTTTTCTACAAAACCATTGTTGCCGTTGACACATCTTATATTTTTTTGTGATTGATGATTGCCATGATCTATTTCTCTATTAAACCGTGTTTGCGTGAGCCTTTTTCAAATAAATGTCAAACACATTTGGATAATGACTCGTAACATATGTTTTGCTTTTTCAAAACCAATTAAGTTTTTGTTCTTTTTTTTTAATGAACTTTGATGAATGTTACAGATGATGTAAAAATGTAAATTTGTTGTGTAAAATCAGTAGACAGACCACTAACTGTATAGACAATCCTACTGGAGCCGATAACAACAATCAGAGATCTTTATGAAATGTATGGGTCATCTGGATTTTAATCTGCAACCTTTGATAAATCTTGATCCTTGTTCTTTGAACATCAGTTTTCTAGCTTTGTAGTCTATAAGAAAACATGGATGGAGTAAAGAAAGCAGTTCAATCAATATTTAGATTTTTTAAATCATAGATTCCTATCCATATATAGCCATTATGCATCGTACAGTTTAAGATTAAATTATGAACAGTACTATGAAGACCAACAAAATGATCCAATTTGATTAACTTTTCATAGTAATGCTGTCAAAATGGGCGTGAACTGAAAATTATCCCCATTTTATGATCGAAGAGTGAACGATTCATGCATACAGTACATTAGTTTTAATGTCTTCATATATCACTTTAATGTACATGTAATTAATACTTACTTCATGATAATCAGTTACACTCAGATGTATGCCAATATGTAAAAGATCTGTCGATTCGTCTAAGTAAACCGATTTTTCAGGTTGCTACAGATCTAAACTAGAAAAAAAACCCAGCAACCACAATATGAGAATATGATATAAATACTCACCCGTCTGTATAAACCCTATTCTGACTAGCATTTCTACGGTTTCTCCAGCATCCCCGGTCCACCACATAAGAGAAAGCATCTCAAGGACTTTTCTCAACCGTGTTCACAAACATGACTTTATTGAGAGCTGTGAAGTGCAACTGCAGTACAATTACAGCATTTTACAACTTATCTCCTGGTTTTGAGAACATGCACAGATAACAGAAGCATACAAGTTGTACACAATGCAAATCCATGTCAGCTATATGATAGTCGAGAGTAACTGGAAGTTAAAAGACTGATCGAGAATACTTCACTGTCCAAACTGAAAACAGAAATCACATGGGTGTAATACTTCAAAATCATCTCAAGGGAACGAAGTAGTGTACAGTAGGTGTTAGATGAGTAGTTTCCATCTGTCAGATAAATATCGAAAGACTGATCCCGCTTAACAGCATTAAAAAAAAAGGAGGATGATGTCTCTTGGGTAAGCCAACTACCTTAAATCTGTACAACCTATATAGTGTCTCTTTAACCGCTTCACATGATATCGCTATTTTACAAAATACTTACACTAATCATACAATAATATACAGCCTGTCCACCTCGCAATTCAGCTCATCCGCCATTCTCACCGCACAGAGAACGAACGAGGATTCGAAGCATCATACCTCCTCGTTTTCTTCATTCAGAAACAAAGCATCATGATTACACCAATGCAACTGTGGAAGTCATTGCGTCTGCCTTCCCCATGCCAGCTGGGGCACAGATCGGCAGCTCTTCAAAGTCTCATCACATTCATCACCATAAAAGTGCTTGCTTTATTAGAAGCTCACGGTCTACAAAGACCGCCGTCAGCATGTACACTACAAAGGTAAGGGAGACACTTGACTGAAAACCATCGGGACTTCAGACACAGGCACAGTGATTCTTTATATCGCGTCCTCCAGGATTATTTTCCTGACGATCACATTCCGTGGATTTTGGCAACGTCCCGCCTCAGCCAACTGGATTGTCACTGGTGTATAAATCACCTTGGTACGACATTTGTCAAGTTTTGAAAGGTGTGCAAATTTGGTCAGTCTAACATGTGAGTGAGGCATGTTTGTTCCTTTGCGTCTCGAGCCACTCATCGCCCTTAACAGGAACTTTTGCTGGGTGCTACGCCGACGGGCCTGAGTTCTGTGCTGCGAGTTGGGCCGGCGGGGCAGGCGGCTGCGCTCCCTGCATGGACGGCGGCGGCGAGCCGCTCTGGACTTGCGCCTGGAACTGTGCGAGCTGCTCCGGACTGGCCAGGTTCTTCAGCAGGTTGTTTTCCTGCTCCAGCTGAGAGTTTCTCTCAATCAGTTCCTTAATCTGTTCTTTCAACACCTCCACCTCTTCACGGACCGCGTACATCAGGTGACTCTTCACCAGATCCTGAAAGCGGGGACACAGTGTGTTATTTTTCACTCCGTCTAAGTTTGTTTTTGTTTATTCAAAAAAGCAAAAACATTTGTGATTCACGTTATAACAGTATCCTAATGGACCATAAAGGGTCAACATAAAAGGGTCAATTTTTCAAAATTGAGATTTCTACATCATCTGAAAGCTGAATAAATAAACTTGTTAGGATAGGACAATATTTGGCAGAGATAACTATTGGGAAACTGGCTGAGGAGGGTGCAAAAAAATTAAATATTGAGAAAATAGCCTTTAAATTTGTCCAAATGAAGTTCTTAGCAATGTTTATTACTAATCAAAAATTAAGTTTTGAATTATTTACGGTAGGAAATTTACAAAATAATTTCATGGAACATGATCTTTACTTAATCTCCAAATTATTTTTGGCATAAAAGAAAAAAAATAATTTTGACCCATACAATGTATTTTTCGCTATTGCTACAAATATACCCGTGCTACTTATGACTGCTTTTGTGCTCCAGAGTCTCATATTGTGCAAAAACACCAATCTACTGTGAGATGCTGGTTCACCATTTGAAGCAAAGCCTTGAAAGGCTCTAACCTGCATCCTCCTCCTCGCTACCCACAATCCCTCCCTCCCTTTATGCCGTCAACAAACCAACAAAATGGCCGTCCCACAGCGCGTCGGGCCAATCAGAAGCCGAGATATTTTTAACTAGGTGTAAAAGCTTTGGGGTTTGCCTAGCAACAGTAACAAGGCGCACAGATCGCGTGAGTACGCAGGCAAGTCGGCAAACAAACACCAAACGCGTCGCTCGTTTTCTTAATAGCTTTTTACTTTCAGCTAAACTCAGACTAGCGCGAATGAACAATGAAAGCGGCAAAACATCGCCGCGGTCACAATGACAGAGCAACAATCATTTGATAATGATTACATAATTCATTCCAGCGACACTGACGCAACTCCAAAGCCTGCTTACGGCATGTAAACTAAATATCTGTTCGGATATGCAAGGGTTATGATGGGAAAGGCAGGAGGACTTACCATCGCTTGCTCAATTTTGTTGTCTATGGCCACGACACTGGCACCCGACGAGCTGTGAGGGAGAGAGAGAATCGTTACTTCACTGCTTAAATACACCAGCAACACCCAAGAAACCATGGCAACGCCAACAGAATATCGTCACAAACACATGAAATGTCGACAATCATCGTGTAATAGTCCACACTACTATAGAAATCTCCACAGCACGTCTCTTTACTCAGAAAGGTACGTTTTATACATTCAAAGCTACCTTCAGCATCATCTGAGTGAACTGACAGAGCAGGCAAGCTGCTTACAGCTTAGGCTTTTTACCACAGACCAGCGTTAAAAACGTCCAGTTATGATATTAATGACCCGAACTCTCCAAAACAGCGTATTTCGCACTGACCGCAGGCTCTCACGCATCAGCTTTAGCTTATTGACGGTTTATTACGAACACGAGTCTGACACGTTACCTATTGTCGAGCTTGACGGACGAGGTCTCGGTCCCCAACAGCGACGAGAGGAAAGAGATTGAGAAATGTCTAAGCTGACAAACGCCAAGATCCATCGCCACGGAGTAGCATGGAGAACTCATGCTATTGCGTCCATAAGAAATCGCGCAGGGGAGCGAACGCGTGTCCTTCCTACAGCCTCTGGAGCTTTACATCCTTTGTGTGCGTTTGCAGGAACACTGTGCGTGAGTCCCCAGCAGAAACCTCGCTTTATCAGGAGTCCGTACATCCAGTGCCGCAGCACAAAGAAACTCCAAGGTCAGCTCATCTCCGCGCTGGTGAGTATCTGCAGCCTGTGCTATTTGCATAATTTATTTCACGCCAGCGCTGCTCGGCGCGCTATTGGCGGAGAGCGAGAGGCATTTGACTAATTTATGTAGCCACGCCCCCATGTGCCGCTCTTCCGACTCGCTCTGGATAATTTATTCAAACTCGACTTGCCTTATAAGACAATCCGGTTGGAGCGAGTTGATGTTATTTCCATCAAAAGTCTCAAGGCACCAACACTTTTAACAGCCCATTTCTATTACGCAGCATCTGTATTTTACCACAGAATCCAAGCAGGAATAATAACCGCTTCTTCATGTTGTTATTGCAAAACCTTATGTGAAAAAAAAAAAACTACTTCCACCAAAAATCTTTTCCCAGTCTGTTTTGCTTTACTATATAGACGGGCAAAACATTATTTGAAGGGGAATGCCTTTAAACACAGTGATTACATGTCGCCGCTTATCGGCAAACAGCGGAACTGCAGTGGAGTGGATCCCTAAAACAGGCGAGTTTAACCTTTAAAGCATGCAAGGAGTCCCAACAGGACCACCAGCCATCTCAGGCACCCCCGATTATAAGAAAAAGATACATCTTAGTCTTGAAACTACATGACTTTAATTATTCACTTCATAAAAGTAATACATGTTAAAGGAAAAATAGTCATCTTTTGTATTACACGAAAAAAGTCAAAATAACTGTATAATCCAGATTAAAATCATTTTATTTATTTATTGTTATCTTTAAATACTAACGTTTGAACTAGAAATGTAACGGATTATTAATGCACCCCATTTAGAAAATTATTTGTACACTTGTTTTCGGTGTTCATGGCCCTCCAGAGGTACGTGGAGCCGTGACTGAAAGCTCAGATCCTAAAGCAGAAAGCATCTCCAGCATGTTTAGATGAAACTCAGTCCCCTATGATTTAGGTGCAGCTAACTAATCTCATGTGAGCTTTAATTAATGTGTTTAACTACACATCAGCGTGCTTCATATTATTTGAGCATGCACATGTGTTTGGTTTGCAAGGCTCAAGAGTACAGAAGAGAAATGATCGCACTAAACTCAAGCGCACTTATTCAACATGACAATTATATCTCTCAATCTATGGTGATGAAACTATAGTATATCTCAAAATGAAATCTTTATCTTTAAATTATAACGAGCTTTACATATACAGCTTCTAAAGCATTAAATACAAATTCACCCAATCTATTTTCTAAATGCATGTTATAGATCTTATTGTGAAGAACTCATCCATGCATGTTCCTTTCATTTGATATTTTTTGACCTCATAATTCTTAATCAAAATAATCTTCCAATGAAACTTCAGACTTCTCTGGTGATGTATGCCGAACAATCATTTTGTTTATATAAACCGCCCTTTTCATATAGTAAATGGCAAGCTCACATTCAGATCCCCATTCAAACAACAAGCGATATCTCTTGCATAATCCATTTCATTCGGATGTACATCACAATATGGAAGAAAAGATCCGTTGATAATTGTTATATTGCGACTAAACTGTATTTACAAGCATAGCGAAGCAGACTAGGTGGATGAATTAGAAAAAAGAGAATCTACAAACTTTAATCTAGTAGAGAGATGAGGATATATATTCAGTTTTTCAATCAGCTGGACATTACAAAATAAACAGGGTGATCAGGTCTTGTATCTTGAAAGGGTTTCTTCTGCATTATTAATCATCTGATTGTATATTATCCTGCTTATTAGACTGTAACCTACCAAATAAATGACACTGATATTTGATATTTTATAACATGAGAAAAGATCCCAGAATAATCAGTTGAGAGTCAGTTGAACAGTTTAGCGGTCATGATTCCAAAAATTTCTGATAAACAGATGTGTAATATTTCATAATTTGCATATAAGATGTGAATATTTCACAGAACACAGTTGCGTCAGTTTTGTTGTTTCAACATAATGTCACCTTGAGTCATGATTGTGGTTAGGTAGGTTTCTACATAATTTCGGTCCTGTTGTAAAGGGGTGTACCCAACATGCCAATCCATAATAAAGGTGGTGCAACACCCACCCGGTAAATGCAGAGCAATGTTCATTACAAGGGCTGCTCTCGACTAAAGATTTTTCTGGTCGACTAGTAGTCGTTCATTTTAAGCATTAGTCGACTATTAGTCGCACTTTTATTTATAAACCATATAAATCATAATAATGAGCCTTTAATTGCCTACATAGCCTAATAAGCGCTCAAGCGCACGCAAAAAAGTCTTGCCACAGTGCACCGGCAAATATAATAATCATGAATGTGTTAGGGAAAAACAGCAAGTACACTGCATTAACGTTTTAATAACTTATTGATGCACTAGTGCTTATTTTTTTCGGTTTAAGAGATGAAGTCGGCGACACCGACTCGTCATCTCCGCAGTGTGCACCTGTACGCATGTTTCATACGGATTACATAATCTGAGAATATTTGTTTTCTATTTGAATTGGTTCATTTAAAAGTTTCACTCTCTATAGATATATTTTTCATGTCTGTAATAAGGCAAGAATACACAGAGTTTCGAAGTGACGCGCTCAAGTTCACAGAGTCCGAGACGGCAGAAAGCGCATCCTGTTTGCTTTCATTATTTTACAAAAGCACAACGTTTCATTGTTATTCTGAGTGCACACAAACTTTACAGATACAAAAGATGCATTTCTCCTGTCTATATGACCAAAAATGACAAAGTATTTTAAGAGCAAATGATCGCACTGCTGTTCAGTTTTCACACTCCGCACAAACACGTGAATAGTGCACTTTTTTCTAGGCTAACATTAGATTGAGCTGCCATGTAAAGTTGCTACTACATACATATTTCAGACGATAAGCCATATTTGAGGTCGATTAATGTTAGGTGAGGTTAGGTGTTAGGTTAGGTCCTGCCCCATGTATTATATTACCACATAGACCAGCCGTTAACGATTTGTCCGTCACGGACTCTGTGATTTCGCCACTTCGAGTGGATAATTTTTTTTTCTGCGACTAAGCAACTAATAACATTTTGGTCGACCAAGCCTCTTCTCATCGACTAACGGTTAGTCGACTATTAGGGGGCAGCCCTATTCATTACGCTCACTGGAGCACATCATTTCCTGCCAAATGACAACCGATATCCTCTTCTGAAACATTGCTTAAGTCCTGCTCATGATTGACACAAAGCTTTGAAAACATGAGTGGGGTTCAGCACGGCTGAAACGTTTCAATCAAGTGTACACTTGCATCCAGTAAAAATAGATCACTTATCCTAATTAAGTGCAGCAGCGGCACACCAAATGAAGCCCAAACCTAAGCAGCTCAGGATGCTGTTAGCTGTTCCAGGCTCTTTGACTGGAAGTGGATTTAAGCAATTACGGAGTCCAAATATACCTCTGCCGTCCATGACCTGACCTCACACTACCACCATGCAGAGTGCTCAAATCAACACAACAGACTTATTTACGGACGTCTTCGTGCTCCATTCGCCATCTCGGTCACAGCCACAATTAAAAGGCAATGGCACACAACTCCAGCTATCTACCTGAAGATATTACACAAATTTCAAGACCTGACTGGACCAGGAACAGGTTTTCCGGACAATACGTACTCACATAGTGAACATGACGAACAAGTTCTAAATGATAAAGAAGCTTCTGTCCAGAAACCTGGTGCAAAGCTCAACAGAACAAATCATCCATCTACCATTTACACCAGAAGTTTGACACTAGCTCAGGCCCTGTTTATACTAGTGCGTTTTCGTTTTAAAACCGCGTTTTAAAATGAAAACGATCCTCGTCTACACTGGCGCTTTTCACTGCATTTCAGAAACGATCTCAGTCCACACTACACAACTGAAAACGCACGTCACATGACCATTCATGCAGGAACCACCATAGATATGTAGAGGTAGATGCCCTATTATTTAGATGCCTGAGAGGGGTGGTATGCATCTACGTGCTTGGAGCGGTCGAATGAGGCTTCTACCTATACATATCTATGGGTACAACGATGAGAATGATGTTATGGTTTACACGGTCATCAAGGATACGCATAGAGTGAATGTGGGCAGCCACACCAGTTTTCAAGAGTCTCCGTTTTGGTCCGTTTACACTGAAAACGCAACCCCGGAGTTTTCAAACTAAAATGGGGTCTGCAGCGTTTTCTAAAGTCTCTGTTTTCGAGGGTCGAAAACGCCGGAGTAGTGTAAACGATAGGCGTAACTGTAGCAAACGTTATGCGTTTTAAAACGTAAACGTACTAGTGTAAACGTAGCCTCAAACGCAGAGCATGGCACTAGCAACTCTAAGGTCATTGGTTCGATTCCCAGGGAATGCAAGAACTGATAAGACAACGTAATCGTTTTAGAATAAATCATCTGCCAAACGCATAGGGTAAACGTACCTATTAAGCTCACGTATCCATTAAGCACACTTCCCTTTTTGAGATCAGATTATAAAAAGAAAAAGTAATTTATTATCCTACTTGATGTCTTAACCAATTGAGGTGTTTGTTAATATATACCTCCTGTAATTTCAAGTCAGTCAGATCATTGCACACTGAGATATGAGTCTCTGTGTGTTCACACTGTCTGGCGGCCATTTTGAAATCTGTCTGAAAACTTTCACCAAAAGAAGAGCCCTTAAAATATGCATTTTTTTTAGATGTTTAAGCCTTTATTTTGGGCAAGTTTCACTACTTATTGTAACATTAAGAAATTAATGTTCAGACTTTTGCATATTATAACCTAGAACTAGTATGTGGGAAATAATTACATTAGATCCAAAAGATAGTTTTAGCAGCATAGCGCAGATGCTACAGAACACAGTTAGTTGACTAGCTGTATAAGGATTGGTGCTACTAGGGATGTTCATTTTAACCGGTTAACGGTTAACCGACCGTGAAGAATTTTGACAGATTAACGCACTTCACAGGTTTTTTTTTTTTTTGTAGTCTCCAATAGTTAAAAGGTTTGCTGCATGGTTAAAATACGCTACGCATATTTAAAAAATTGCGTTTTTTTAGAGAAAAAAAAAAAACAAGTCGCATTTTATTATTTCTTTCAGAAATAGGCCTAATGCCGACACGAAATGTTTACAAACATTATAATAAACACAGCTAGCCTATTTTAGTTCCCCTCACTTCACAACAAATCCTTTCAATTAACAGTATTTAGAAAAGAACAAGAATTAAAAATATAAAAAGCTATAGCAATAGACGACAAGCCAAAATGAATTAATTTAGTCTAAAACGAAACTGAAACCAACGTTGGGTCTCTCATTCGACACAAAATCAAATGTTTCCGTATTCGCAATGTATTTGAATGGCAAAATATTATTTATTATGTAGCCTACTTCACTCGCATTCCAATATCCACGTAAAACAAAATGTTTTGCATAACATCACGGCGGTACGGTGATAATGCTTAACGGCACAGATTTTACTACATATTTAATCTGAGCTGTGTGTTTTTTCCATATGTTTGACTGTCTGTATTTTATTATGATAATGAACAGCTTGCATTTTCAAGGTAGCAATGCTTAACTGTGTGGGCACATGCGGCGCCGGCGCAATTACTTGAATTTTTTCCTTCTAACAGTGGAAGCAACTACTCCTTTTAGTCCTAAAGATAATCGGAATTGTAAAAGTGTTCCTTATTTGTGTACATTCAAAAAAAAAAAAACAAAACACAAAAAAAACAAGTTCTTTGTAAAATAAGCCTAAAGAAAAATGTGCCGCTTTCTGCGTCTGGTTTTCACTTCGCGCAGCACAAGAAACTGAATTGTATACTAGGCTAACTTGTTGGCAGTTTTCTTTTCTTTCGTTTTGGTTAATTTATTATTTAAGTAAAATTTATTTCTCGATAGGCCTATTTATCGTTATTATATATATATATATATTATATATATATATATAATATTAATAATATATATATATATATATATATAATATAGATATAAGAGAGGATGCCATATAAGCCTACTTTATTATGTTTTTCTCCGCTGGCAGAAGCGCTGCAGGTGCGTGATGTGATATGAAGACCATGTGAATCCTCATGTTCTGTTGTTTGCTGCTTTTTGCGCATGTAAAATTAATCCCCGGGAAACAAATGTTAGTATTTTTTAACGGGTCACAGACACGTATCCTTTCTAATTTAATTAAATTCGAATTTAAAATAATCTTGTCGGTTAACGGTTAATAATCGGTTAACGAGCATCGGTTGGGAAAAATAACCGAAATGAACATCCCTATGTGCTACGCTAATATATTACCTCTCAGGCATTACTGGCTTGTACTTTTACATCCATAATATTCTAAATTGACAGTTTATTGCTGGTCTGTGGTTTTACAGTGCTGTAATTTTTTTGAAGATTACACTACTATGAAAATCACACAGCTTCAGTGTGACATCAATAAGAAAAAGTATATTTTCATAGATATTGTTAATAATAGTTGTTCATATTAAAATATGTATGAACTTAATACATGACCTAGACTATTTATTTAGCAAAATCCTGTCATTTTAATAAATATTACATGAAATTTATTACAAAGTGTTGCTGCTCCAATTAAGCTCAGTGTGCTCTCTTTAAGCTCTTCCACATTGAATGTCTATGTAAATACTTCATAAACATACTTTAAATATTAACTGATGGTTGTCACTTTAAGTTGAGTTAATTGATTTTCTATAGATTCTGTCAACTCAAATCTGCAGACTGGCTCTGGCCTTCAGCAACTAGCATCAACTTCTTCAGAGTGTAAATCAGTGGAAAATCGGGGCAAAAATCATGTAGTGTATTCCAGCCATAAGAGACTATAGAAAAGTTGACATCCATTTAAAAAGAGGTTTCATAATGAAGCTAGTTTCTGTGTTCATCCCCATGAATTAAATGTTTTATTGGTTTGTTTTATTTGATTTTTGAATATGTGTTACTTAGCTGAACGTGGACTAGTCTAGATGTTGCAATGTGCTTAAATGACACTTCATTATGAATATATAACTGATCGACTTGAATGCCTTGTTGCTTGATTTTAGTGTTGTTTTTTGGGGGGGGATTGACTTTGTACCTTCAAAAAATATTTTTTCAATTATTCTTTAAAAAGGTTGTTTAAAATAAACAAGACATTTTTATAAAACATGATGTGAGCTTAATGGGAACAGGGGTGTGCTTAAAGGGTACAAAAGTTTACCCATTAAGCACAGCCAGACTTTTTACATTTAATTATATATATCTTAATTGAAATGCTTTTGTCATTTAAAATAAAATATAAAAATTTTATGTGTGAGATTAATATTTTATTTTAACAACTTTTTGTACTGAAACCAATATCTTGTGCACTAAAAATGTCTCACTGTAGATTTTGATGAGCTTAATAGGTACGTTTACCCTAAATATTATAAATTAATTCCAACAGAGATCAATTGACATCTGACAGGAAATAATACAATTCTGGAGATGCATAGAATGTCAAAGCACCAAATACGATTTGGAACTAAAAACACTTCTTTCTGTAACTCAAAATGTACTTTGATTTCCTCGATTTTTATTCTCTACATGTACAATGGAGAAAAAAAGTGAACACGATCTCCTCATTAAAAGGACCAGATTAATCTGACACACACATGATGCTCAGAGGAACAAAGACCTCCTGAGACACTCCAAGAAATAGAGGCATACCTTTCATTCATGATGTCAAATGAATTTGCATGCATTTTCAATCTTTCCACATCTAAAATATCTTCCAAATAAAGCATATGAACAGAAAATGCTGTATGCAGATTTAAGTCAAGGCAGTGTAAAACACACTTTACCTTTTCAAATGCTGCTCTAACTCCCAGAACAATAGCTTCATGGCCATTTCGTCTCGGCCGTGAACTCCGAGGACTGTTTCTCTCATTGATGTGTCAATCAACGGTCCTTCAAACACAGAACTTGCTCCGCTATTCCTCACATGGCTCAAACACACACACACGAGCACATGCACAAAGAGGCATGGCCACCGTTTGGCTCCCTTTCTTTTCTCCAGCAGTAGTAAAGGCTAAACAATCACAAGGCCTGGTAAACGCTCAGTGGTCCTTTCCCCCATACTGCCTTTGTGCATCTTACAGGGAGATTCGTGAACGATTGAGTGAAAACAAGAGTAGGGTAAGCTGTGATGTCACGTCATTGATGGGTCACGTGACTGTTACATAAACCAGCAGCGGAGATTAAAATATTCAATGATGGCTTCTCGCACGCACCCGTGCTCTCGGGGAGCCTGCCGTCCTCACAACCCTCAATGGCTATCCTGTCCCGATGTTTTTTTTCCCTCTTTTCTTTTCCCGGCACAGAAGCGTGCATTTCTCCCCTGTGGAGAGAAGAGACGGGCCCCTGCACTTGAGCCGGGACTTATCTTGTCACTTCTCATCAGTATCATAGCCTGATTCAGGCTTACAGCGTGTGCGGCTGGTGAAACACGCATACAAGTCTCTGCAGCTTAGGCTGCTCGCAGTAAAAAAATATATATATAATACGGATCCCAACAATGGCAGGGGTTTTACCTGTTCATATAACACTCAGTGAGAGCTCTGAATGGCACTGAGGCTCCTGTGCTTACGTGTCTTTCTGTGGGCTACAAACAGCTGATCAGAATGAATACTTGACTTGACTGACTGAAGCTCAGAGACATTAAAATCAAGCTTTCATAATATTTCAGATTCTAAAATTTTTCTACTTGACGTTTAATTCTGTTACTTGCCATTTTGGTGCCATTTTTTCTCCTAGCAAATTTACTAATTACTAACAATTTCTGAGTGAAAATTGTTTCTATACCTTTTTTTTTTTTCAGTGCACTCGTCTCTGTTTCTAGTGTTATGAGTGCACTCCATATGACCTTCAAGTAGGCGTGTTTTAAATTATTTCATGTCCACAGTGCATCTTGTCATATATATACATTATGCACATGATGCAGTATGGGTTTCGCCTTTTAACATTTTTGCAAACATTCTTAGCCATTACCAGATACCATATGAACATGACAGTGCTTTCCAAAAATTAAAATTTTTGAAGAAAAAAATATTTTTTAAAATGTCAACGTTTAACTTTTATTATTATTTAAATGAAATAATAAATAACCACTAAAATGTGATGGCCTCCAGTATATTTTGCTGTATGAATATTTGAATAAGCAACACACCAAAATAAAGATCAGAGCCTCTACTTTTAAACAAAAAATCAGTTTTATTCTAGCTTAAAGCATTCTTTTTTTTTATTAACACTTGAATATAGGCAGGTTTCAGAAAAATGCATAATTGAGCAAAAAGGTGAGAATCACATTTTTATCAAAAACTACATCTGGATAATATTCAGTATGATTATCAAAGCATAAATCCAGTAAATCGCTTCCATCAACACCTCCAAAGCTTGCACAGACATATACCACTTCCTGGATCAACATTTTACTCTGTAACATTATGCATATTATTTTCATTTATATGCTGTCTATTGCTGATGATCGCATAATTTTTTCATATGCATCCGTTTACATAAGAGATCGCTAGTTTTTCCATCCCGTTCGCGTGTTTTTGTTCGGGAGGTTTTGTACTCATTCAGAAGATGCGTAATAGCGCCCCCGATTGTATAACAGTGAAAACACAAAAAGCCGTAAAAACTCGTCTTTGGCGGGGGAAGTGTTTTCTTCTAAAAGACGAGATAACTCGTCAAGAACAAGAATTAGTTCTATAGAACAAACATTAACATGTAATTTTATTAAACTGATATTCAGGCCAGTCTAACATGGTTAACGTGTTTACAAAGCCTTACAGGAAATCATACATCTCGTGCGTTTAAATTCATTGTAAATAAATTGTGTATGTGTATTAATTTTGCGCTGTAAGTGACATGAGTGACCATTTATCGGCAGCAAGTTTCGTAATCATGACAGCCCTTGTCTGAGAACTGGCCAGCCTCAATATTTACATGTAAAATAGGCAAACATGATTTGATTAAGTGCTTGGAGAGTTTCGCAGAGAGTTGGGCTGAAATGGAGACTGTGCAGATGAGGACGGCTGCTTGCAGAAGCCCTGCTGTCAGCAGCTCCCGAGACTCACGAGTCACAAAATGTATAGAAAGGTTACGCGTTTCAAATAGTGCATTTAGACAGGCACTAGGCAACCGGCCACCCTCAGTGTCTGTAACTTATCTGAGAGTCAGAGTGCAGATGCCATTCTCCACAGTCTTCAACCTGAACCTAGTTTATGATTTTGCCAGATTTACAACACAATGCCTGGATTTGTCCACCAACTTAACACATCAGGACTCTGAATGTGTACCCTGCATACTGCTATACAAGTTGGCATTATAAATTGACAAAAAACAATCATTATTATGTAAGAACATTGAAGTTTGCATCTCATGAACCTGTGAGATCACATTGTGGGATTTCGACACGAACAAATGAAGGCCACGTTGCCACTCTGCGTGACAGAAAGTGCCATTTTGCCAATTGGGCTGACAGCAGCAAGTTGCACAACAGAGCTTCATCCTGTATTCTCCAGCTCCAACTCTGACAGTGCAGCACACACAGAATAGACTGGACAACCTCAGCAAGTTTCACTCCATGAGCAAGAAAAGAAGCATGTGTGCATTTACTGCGCAATATGACTTAATACAGCAGCGCTTTTCTAAGAAGAGTCGGCTGTGCATTTAAAAATTCCACCATTCACTCCTAATGAAATGATTTTTAGCAGCGATTATAGGCGTAATGTGCCTTTTAAAATGGAAAATGCAACAATAGTTGCTTCGGTTGGTCCCACAGGTTTGTGAGCAGCGGTTTTATTTTCCGTTGAGTGGCACGTTCCTCCAGCGTTTAGGGATGTGTGAACAATCGACAACCTCCTCATGCATTTACAATTATGTAACTGTGCTAGTAGTTTGCACACAGAATAAACCGGTATAAGTAATGTGGAGTGAAATCTGGAATTATCAGGATTAGCCCAAAAGCAAAACAGGCACAGAAAAGACCCGGGATGATTCATTGAAGTCGTTTCCACTACAGAAAGCACGAAGGCCTGCGGCTAGAATAGTAGAAGCCTTCTTCCCTTGCCACGGTTATACGCACAAAATCTGCACTGGTCCGCCCTCTCCTTTTGTCTGGAAGCACTGTAGCCTTTATATAAAGTGACAGACGAGGCACTGTCGAGACGTTAGACTCTGGGAATTCACGCAGTCGTTTTATTTTGCATTGTGCGATACTTATAGCACTTTTGCACGCAATATATTGTAGCATTAATGGATTCGCCGCTGTATAAGAACACTTTTCTCAAGAGAACACTTCAGAAGTAGTACACTGAAGACTGTCGGAGACAAACAGCCATTGATGGTGCAGTTAAGCTCCAGTTCGTTGGGGCTGATCGAGTGGAGACAATAGCTGGGATGTAGGCGAATTGAGGGGGATTTGAGAGGGGGGTTGTTTACATTGTACATGATGTTCTTGATGCAGACGGCCAGTCAAGCACGAGCATTACTTCCACTCGAGCTCCTAATGCGATTTGTGGGCTTTTTGGTATGTTTGCAGACACTGTCAAGATGTGGCAATATTATGTCGGACTGATACCATAAATGAAAACTTGGTATGTCAAAGTTGTCCTGTTCTTGTCACTACACTTTCACAGTTTCCCACTCCAATTTCCCTCTCCAAAAAAAACAAAAAACTTTATTGAGAATTAAATTAGTTTTATTTAATTTTAAATACATTTATTTCATTTTATTGAGGACTTTTTTTTTTTAGATAAGTAATACAAAATAATATTGTGGGTTTATTATTAAAACACGATAGAATTGAATATTCCTAGAGACAAAAAAAAAAAAACTTGTGCTGTACCATAAAAATCTAAATACAACAAACAAACTTGAAGTATGTTTTTAGGCATCTTACAGTTTTTTGCGTCCAAGCAAAACAGCTTATCAAAGCACCCAGCAGCCTTCCATCTTTTCATGGAGTGTTAAAGCTTCTGTGAACGTTTTTCTTTGCTTTAAACCACTTTTACAAATGAGACTTCTTACAGCATGCAAAGAAAGCATTGAGGCTGCTGCCTGATCTAGTTTAAATTGCATTATGATCACTGGGATAATCGGAGAAGGTTCTCGCATCATCTCAATCCATCCCACTGTTATGTAGAAGCGGTATCTCCTCACGACTGCACTCGGGAACACAACGTTCCTACTGCAACTCTACAGTATATGTAGTGTGTGAACAGCACAGGACCAAAATCACACGGTTCTCAGGTGAAGCAGGGTTCATGTTCACAGACTGAGCAGCAATTACCCTGATGTAACAAAAGAGATAACAGGCCTGCCCTCAGCTCATGATTATTTTGGTTAAAAACATGAATCATTCTAGATTCATGTGCAACTGCATACCAAACCAACAGCAAACAAGTTGTTTTTTCAATTATCTCCAATAGTGTTAGGCTGATTAATATAATTTTGCCATTTTATTTTTTATTCTTGGCAAAGCTGAATTTTCAGCATCATTACTCCCCATGGTCCTTCAATTGTACATGATCCTTTAGAAATCATTCTAATATGCTGATTTGCTGCTCAAGAAACATTAATGTTGAAATCATTGGTGTTGCTTAACATGTTTGTGGAAACGGTGATACTTTCTTTTTTTCCAGATATCTTTGATGAATAGAAAGTTAAGATAAACAGCATTTATTTGAAATACAAATCTATGTGACATTTGAATGTCTTTACTGTCTTTTATGATCAGTTTAATGCATCCTTGCTAATAAAGGATTAAAAAAAATATATAAGTTTTACTGACTCCAAACATGGTTGTGTGTGTACTTTTATTTATATTTATTTGTTAGGTTAGTAAACAAACATTAGCAGGTTAAGCAAAAAATGTGATAGAAGCCCAATCAGGCCAGCAGAAAGAATTGTTACTGTACCAACATATATTAAGCATTTTAGGTACTAATATGTATCTGTAGGACACTAATATGCACCTTTTTACGGGAAAAAAAAGGAACAAAGGTGTACCTTTTGTAAGGTTCCTGCCCTAGTGACAGATTTTGTACCTTTTTCTCTGAGTGTACAGACTTTATTATCAGCAACCCTGCTCTTTAGATATTGTACCCGTGGTCCATCCATAACCCCCCCCCCCCCCCCAGTTTTGACCACTAATCCCAAATATTTCCATGTTAGACACCTAGGGAAATGCCTTATGTAAATGCACAGTGCACACACAACACTGGGGCCAATTATTTGCCCAATAATTTAGCTCGTCTCTGTTGGCGCTTTTTTTCCTAAACTACACTGCCTGTTTTTCCAGATTCACTGAGCTGACTCCCCCGCCTGCTCCCTCTCTCCATCTGTCATGTCAGCCTGTGACGAGTGCTCCTCTCTTTCTGCTCTGCCCTAATTCTGAGAAGAATATATACGCTCAGCGCCAACCGGCAGAATCCAGTTTGCTTATGGAAAAGAGCCCACGATGTGAGCCACGCAGTTGTCCGGGCAATGAGGTGGGACAAATTCCAAGCCCTCCATCCACGAAAACATCAGAAGCATCTCTGCAGTCGTGTGCTGGCCTGTGTGAGCAATCACACCTGCAGCAGCGCTGGAGCCGCTCTAAACGCTTGGCAAAAACAGAAGCGTGACTCACTGTATGGCGACACTGACTACAGTCACAGAGACACATGAAGCAACTGCCTCGAGGCATGAAGCACTACTTTTCATCACGGTGGCATTTCTAAATGATAGGTGGCAGTCATAATAATACAGTTGAAGTAAATGGTTTGGATTTACTTTGCTGACTTTGGCAGGATTAAAAGTGCATCCTGGTTGCAACATATTAAGCTGTGATGTTCATGAAGTCGTGGCAACCAACAGACATAAGACAAGCGATCATATGCAAATGCGGAATTTTTAGTATCCGAGTTATTGAATGTTGAATTTTGACAATTTTGGAATTTGAACTTTTGCGGTTTTAATTTAATCAGAACTATGACCACAAAGTGAGAATGACCAATTCTCATTTCTCCATCGAAACATTATACAAATACTATTTCTGAAAAATAAGCGATCATTAATTATTTATCGACAGATATTATTTTTTTAATTACTGTATTTTTACCTTGATTATTAGCCTTATTTAAAAACCTACTGTTTTGTCTTTTGTTTTGTGTCGATATAAAGTAGTCAACATTTGTGAAGTTCTTGTCTTGTCTTAGGACAACTTTGATTAACTTTTTTGATCCACTTCAAATGTTGACTACTATATTAATATTTTGAGAATTTATTAATTTTTAGCATTGGAGTAATTCTTACATTATTAAAAAAAAAAAAAAGGAATTCATTTAAATATACATACACATCATTTAAATGTACAAATTATATCTTACATTTTACATCCTTTTTAATAATAAAAAAAACTATTTTGGATAATCATTACTTATTAAAAGGTACCTGATTAAATTAGGGATGCACCGATACTGATATCGGCCCCGATACTGCACTCCTGTGCTCGTAAAAATGCCTCGATACCAAAAGCCGATACCAAACAGCGTGTGAATAGCTGTGTCCAGAAAAAGAAACACTGAAAACAGAACAACAGAGAGTAGAATTGAGTTATTAGAGATTAAGGATGTCTATGAAGTACATCTAAGTAATTATTATAATGTTAAACATTCAATATTCACGTCTGTATTGCGGATGTGCCCGAGCTGATAAGCAGAGCACGCTGAGTTGTATTGGCGCGCGGCGCACGATGCCGCGAGCTTTTCGATGAATATCTTACAGACATCACTGGAAAGTTTGTAGTTTCGTTGTGGATTGTCAAAGCAAGCAATTAAACTGCACAGTTACTAAAGTTATTTGACGGTAAGGAGAGAGCGAGAGAGTCCGAGAGCGCGCACTTGTTGCATGATCTTGATTGCCCGTTTGCTCATTATGCAATGCATTTGGATTCAAACTAAAAGCGTAAATTCAAACCAACAAATTATAGGGGAATTCACTATCAACAGCATTTATTTTAAACGTCAAGCATACACAACTTTATTTAAAGCAGAAGTGAAACTAGCAGACTCTCATTCTGCACCAATACAAACATGTGCGTGCTGCATATGTTTAGCTTGCTTTAAGGCCACAAGTATACTTTGGTTTTTACTCTTACGCGAGGGTCCGTGTACACTGCGCGTGACGCAAATTACTTCACCAAAATAGCACTCGTATAATGTATAATGAGTGGTTCCCTGCATTATTTTAGGAAACGCTTTGTGATTACATTATTGAGCTGCTGCAATGGACTAACATGATTCATATTATTATTATTACTATTATTTTGTTTCTGTACCCAATATTTACAAAAAAATTACAAATGTTGTTTAAATACAGGTATCGGTAACGGCGAGTACCAAAAATGAAAGTATCGGTCTCGTTCTGAAAAAAGTGGTATCGGTGCATCCCTAGATTAAATTCCAAATAAAAATAGAAAATAATCAAATAAGACGCAACCCGAAAGTATCGCATAGCTGTTACACAGTATCACACCGCCCAGGCCTAGTGCTGGGTTTAAGAAGTTGCAAGTTTAAGAAGAGCTTGTGTCATTGTTATCCGCTCTTCTGCTCAACAACTTCTATTTTCTTTATACCCATCATATCAATTCAAATTAGGCTAAAGTGCAAAAAACAAAAAGATCTGCATCTTGAGAAAGCAAAATGATGAAACGGCTATGCTGAATTTTCTCCGCTATGCAAAATCATACACAGACAAATATCCTGCATGTAATTTAGTTATCAAAAATCTGCAGTGGAATGCAGTGCGTGTGTGTAGGAGCGGAGGCCCTGTGTTCCTCTGTCTCTGTGGAGACTACAGGAATCTCTCCTCCCACCCCATCGACCAGCATGCATCCCTCTCCCGTATCCCTTTTTCTCCATTCAGGTGGAAGAGAACGTGAGGGAGCCTCGAGCCTCGCCTGTCCTCATTGTGCATTACATAACCACCGTTACATTTGGAGAGGGGACCCCCCGTTCGCACTAATCACTGTGCGGGAACATGGCTCCTCTCCCTCTGCCAGTCCTCCCCTTTGTTTAGACAGGAAGGGGGCACGGGCGCAGAGCAAAAGAACCCACCGCCTCCTTCCGCAGGGCTGGCAGCACAACACGTGTGCTGTGTGTGGTGGAGCACAGTGCTGTCAGTAGAGAGGGAAAACCTGATCAAAGACAGAAGTGACTGCTGCATTTATGCACTGACCTAAATATCAGTCAGTAGGGTCTGATCATGATTATATGCGATGACCTCGTTTGTTAACCACGTTTGCGATTTAAATTAGATTTGGATTTCAAGTGTATAAATGGCTTATTGTGCACAAAAAAGCATTTTGAGGAACAGCATCAATACTAGAGCCCGACCAATATATCGTTTAGCCGATATTAATCGGCCGATATGAGCCTGTCACAGATATATCTGTATCGACGAATATGCAGCAGATATTACATTTTTTTTACAGAACATAACGCAGATAAAATGCTTGAAATGGTGTAATTACTTAGTTTGTCCAGCAGAGCACGCTCCATTGTTTGCTACTGGCGACCTGGATGAAACGCTATGGAAAACCATTGAAACTTTGAACGGCCATATCTCCGTAAAGGCGTGGCGAATCCGCACCAAATTCGGGGGATCCCTTCAGCTCGAGGAACCCTCTCGAACGTGAATTCGAGTGTTCGTCTTGAGGCCCTCTTTCGAATGAGACCACCCCCGCGTTGATAGCCCCCGGGGTTCGGGAGTTACGGGTGGTTAAATTCGCGGTCCGGCGCCAACCGATCTAGCGATTTCCGGGGGGCTACCGACACTCGAGGGTGGCGTTTGAGAGGGCTCCGCGAGCTGAAGGGATCCCCCGAATTTGGTAGGAGTCCGCCGGCGGCGTCGCGAGATAAGTGCACACAGCCAACACTTTCACGTCAGTATAGATCTCGTTCAGGCCCGCATTCAAGCGTCGTCTTACTCGACCGTACGTGCCCATGCAAAGTGGCTTCCACCATGTCCGTTCCAAGGAACGTACAACGTTTCATTCAAATGGCATTAAAGTGTGCGAGACGTGAATTTTATATTGTATTTATTTACAGAGGTATATTATGTCACACTTCTCTAGTAAGTTTCGTCTGTGTGTGAAGACAGTAGCGGAAATTTGTGAATTAATTTTCCGAAGTGAAAAATTTCAAGGGAATAAAGCTGAAAGGAATTTAATTGAATTAAAGTTGAATAAACTTAAAATTTACTGTTCAGTGCACTGATGTCAAACTAATTTTGGATAATAAAGTTTATTGTTAAATTGTAAAATGCCCTGCCTCCATCATTACATATCTTTGTCACATCATTATAAGTGTTTGATCACAATATTTGAGTTATCATTGCAAAAAATGTTTGTATATATATTTTGTTTATGTTTATACTGTATTCTATATATAGTACCACTCAAATGTTTGGACACACAAATGGGAAAGTGTCCAAACTTTTGACTGGTATCGTTCTATAATATACACAAAGAATATCGGCATCAGACTTTTTTTTACCCCCTAATATCGGTATCGTATCGGCCCCAAAAAAACCCATATCGGTCGGGCTCTAATCACTACTCTTGCTATCCGCAATACTTATCCTGACCAGATCCTTTTAACATGTCCCTTTAAGCTGGACGATAACCTAAAACTGATAGTTCACCAAAAAATTTAAATTCTGTCATCAATTACTCACCCTTATATCATTCCAAACCCATATAACTTTATCATTAATGGAATATGCAAGCCGGCTGAGTTTTCCTTTTACCATATTCGATTAGCTCTATATGTATGTGCGTTACTCAATCTCTATGTGAAACACAACCTAAATCCACCGAGAAAGACTCCACCCTGTTAGATCGCAAATTCTAGCACTGCATGCAAAGGATATGCAACCAAAGCACTAAACGTGAACACTTGCAGAATAGCGCTGTGTCCCAACGTTTCTGCACTCTGAAAGGGGGGAGCGACTAGTTATAAAAGTGTTGTAATTTTTCTACAATAGTGAATCCAAATGCATGTAAAAAAAAATAATGCTTTAATAAACGAGAGACTGTGAATTTTAACTAACCACTCATGAGTGTTGATTACAATCTAAAACTTAGAGCGCAGAGCCAAAGTAAATCAAGAAAAACAATCCTTTGTCCCCAAAATTATGTACGTTAAGCCCGTAAAACCATTAGTTTTTAAATAATATACAATTTAATACCTGTTTAATGTAAAACACAGAGCTGAATTTTCAGCATCATTACTCCAGTCTTCAGTGTCACGGGATCCTTCAGAAATCATTCTAATATGCTGATTCACTGCTCAAGATACATTCCTTAGTATTATTAATGTTGAAAACAGTCGTTTTCAGGATTATTTGGTAAAAAGAAAGTTCAAAAGAACAGCATTAGTTTGAAATATAAATCTTTGTAACATTATAAATGTCTTTACTGTTGCGTTTCATCAATTTAATGTATCCTTTCTGAACAAAAGTATTCACTTCTTTAAAAATACATAAATATTACTGACTCCAAACTTTTGTACAGTAATATCTACCATGATGATTCATACAAATGACACTGAGAATTTCAACGTTTTTCCAGCAGCGTAGCCTTGAGTCCAAGACTAGCACTTTTTAAGACTGTCAGTTCTTTATGACAGTTTTTCAGGAATCACACGAGTTTGTTGATCTGTCATTCTTGGTATTTATGATGGAGTGAGCATGTCTGGTCTTTGAAAGATTCCTGTTTCATCACTCTGCGCTCCTATGATGACAAGCGAAGCTCAGTCGAGTGACTCGGGTAATGCTTAACATTACTACTGGGAATTCAGTTGACCTCTGACGCTAACAGTGCCAAGCAAACTGTGTTTGTTAATGAAGGCGACCTATGACCGGAACACAATGAACCATAATGCCGTTTCAGAGGAATGTTTTAAAGCAATTGTTTGTGATGACTTCTTAACCTCACACTGTGTGATTTACTGCTCAAGCCGGCCTATATTTAACCCGTTCGCTCTTCTCTTCCTGCCACGCTCTATGATCATCTCATTAAACGTTCACTCACAGAAACCAATATCCCAGATTACTAGTCTACGTCAGATGCGAATCCATGACGCCCACGTCTTGACTGTAATAAGACTTAATCTCTAGGCGCTGTCCCGGGCCTCAATCGCTGTTTGACTGCGTGGTGGTGTATAAAAAGCTGGTGCATTGTCAACATTTTCCTCAGAATATGATAACATTTGACATCAAATTATGATGCAAAAGTTATCAAAAGTCGCATGTAGCAATAAATGGTTTGACAGCACAGAATTTGGGGCTGAGAGAAAGACACGCTACACTCTTAAAAATAAACGTTCTTGGTTGGCATCGATGGATCTATAAAGAACCTTTCCATTAGGGGTGTGCGATATTGACAAAAAATCATCTCTATATTTTCTGGGATTTTATCGATAGCAATTAGACAATATTTTGCTGAGTGTGTTATTGTGATACCTTAAGGACTGCCGTGGAGTTAAGTTTAAATGTTTTTTTTTTACATTTTATGGGTATTTTTACCTTTATAAAGCCATTTTTTCTTAGTGTCCATTATCTTTTGAGTGAAATTCTTACATTTAATCAGTGAATTAGAATAATAAGACATTTGGGCTGTTACCAAGCAAATGAAATCAGTATCAACAAAATTCTTCTTTGCAAAGCAGAGGAAACACAGAAGCTGCATCTGAAGTAGCATTTAGATGTATTTACACACTGTTTAATGCAGGAAATGACTGCATTTAACCTGCAATAACAAATGCATAAATAATGTTTTGATATATTAAACATAAAACGTTAAATACTGATATTTGAAATTATTTAAATAATAAAAAGATACTTGAATTAACTAAAACCACCAGTAGGTGGCAGCAAGTCACTGTTAATAAGGGAGTCATTGCGATTAAACCGAATCATTTAAACAGTTGTGTTTGGAATTTCTGTGTTTGCCAAATAGCGTAAAACAGGAATATGTATCTAAAACGTAGTTTCTTACTTCACTCGTATTGAACGGTTGTAAAAAAAAAAAAAATCAATATCTCATTTGTAATTAATGATGGTCATTTTTGGAGAAAAAAAGCACTCCTCGTGTGAAATTGATTAACTATATGAAGTGGTATAAATATATATACGCATTTTCTGCCCCCATGTCTTGAATTTGTGATCATCCTAAATGTATTTTAATAGACTGAATCGTGCAGTGAAAGAATGCAATCTAAATGCGTACGCACACTACTCTAGACTTCTCTGTAGGGGTGTTTTGAATGGTTTTTGCAAAATACTCGATAATAATTTCAAATCGCACATCGTTAAAACAACAAATTACGATATTAAAAATCGCAGACGAAATATATCGCACATCCCTACTTTCCATTGATTAAAATGTTCTTTATAGTGAATTATTAGAATGTTTCTAAGAACGTTTCACTGAAAGGTTCTTTGGGAAATGGCATCTCTATGAAAACCCCCTTTTGAAACCTTTATTTTTAAGACCGTAGCTGGAGAGAGAAAGAGAGATGGTGATATGGAGGGGGAGTGGCAGAGCCTAGCCGGTTATAACCGGTCCTCTTGACTCCGAGGAGCTTGCGGTCCCTATAGTACAGTTACAAAAAGACAGCTGGGTTTGCCTGTTCAAATACATCCTTTGGTTTTCTATTCGTCTTTGTCATTTGCACCCAGCTCTAGCGGCTTCATTTCAAGGACTGAAAGTTCTCAAAGGCCCAACAAAGGTCATACAAAAAGCAGTGCTTAGATGATGACAGCAACACTAAAGCTAAAAACAACAAACAAAGACAATAAAGGGCTGGGCGGCATGATGGTATAATACGGCTTGACAGTAGAAATATATCAACCGGTAGAGATTTTTGCTCCATTGTTTACAGATGGATATATTTGTGCGACTTATTAGTGGGCAGGATCGCTTTACGTAATTTACATGTGAGGGCGACGAAAATGTGGAGTGAAAATACAGAATGTGATATGCCCAAAAAAAGACAAGGAAGAACTTAAGCAACATTATTGCCAAGCTGAGTTTAGTTGTTGCCAAGTAATGATTCAACCTGTGCTTTAATATGATAATGCAGTCACATTTGTGAGTATTTCATATTTCACAAAGTGGCTCATCCAGTCAGATTTCAGAGTGGAGACTGTTTTGTAATATTTGTAACGGTTTTTTTTTCAACTCGAGTTTTACGTAATCTAAAGCTGAAGGTGTTTTTGCACTGACGCTGTCATCATGAATAATCTCATGCTTTTGTTTTTAATCCATCCCAATAATAATAATAAGAAGAAAATTAAGTACCTTAATTATGTAATGTATATCTATTGTTTTTGTATTATTCTGTAGTTATTATTACTCATTTTAATAAATCATTATATTACCAGCAACAATATTTACTCAACGTTGCAGTTGTATAAAACCACTCTATACTGTGATGTAACATTTTACTCATGCCAACCAATTTATGAATGCATATCTAAAAGCTGCTAGTTTATAAATTGAGGCACAAAGCAAACAAAACAGTGCATATGCAATATCTCACACAAAAACCTTTACCTTCATCATCTTCACAGCCTCAGACTGCAAGTAAAACTGAATTAATCTAACAAAAATTACACTATTATAACAAATGCGAAATCTCAAGGAAACAATTACACATTAGGGTTGTGACGGTGAGGAAATTTTCCCACCGGTTAATCGACGTGTGACAACACCGGTAACACCGGTATCAACGCGGGGGCGGGGGCGTTCCCTCTTTTCCTCGCTTTCCAATAGCTTGAAAAAGCGGCATGCGCATTTTACTTTCACTTTCAAATAGCGGCAATTCGGCATCAATTGCTTGAATGCAACAACAAATACAACGTCAAACTCACTTTAGCGTATATAAAACATAGAACCTTTTATTAATAAAACGAATAAAAATACACCATGCTATAGGCAGGCTATGCCTAATATAAAATAACAAATAACTTACATAAAGTTTATACAAAACTGGAAACAAGTAAACATGTATAATGCATAACCAAATAAATAAGAAACGTAGAACGTTTATTAGCAAAATGAGTAAGAAAGCTTGGAGGCACGCCATACACCTTGATGTCAAATAAAGTAAAAATCAGCAAACACTGTGGTACATATCAAATAAGAAACGAATGTTTAAAAAAACTTCCAAAATCACCTTAGATAAACGGCAAAAGTCAACAGGCTTTTCAAAATCCAAAATATTGCCAAACAGGTGTATTTGCATTCTTCGAAACTAAATCCTCCGCGATCGTCTTGTCTGTCTCGCCTCACTCTTCTTGTCAGTCAGCTCGACTTACTCTCCTCACTGGAGAAATTAAATCTGATCTGTAATGCGACTGTCCGTTCGGCACGCTGCATTGAGCATCCGCGTTCAGTTTTTAATTGTAGTGTCTGTTCTTTTACTGAACCAAATGATTTTTATTACTATATAAAAATCAAAACGACGGTGGGGGTCGGTGACGCGGTGGGCAAGTGACGTAACCGGTGCTGCCGCTATCATCGTCAGCACCGTCCATCGCGGCAAGCCTATTACACATGCCATTTGTAAATGTAGACTGAGATGGATAGTTTCTTTAATGTAGGCTTAGGGGCTACAAATATCCTGGAAATCCATTTCTCTTAAGGATTTACCCAACAAACTCACTTTTTCCACTTTAACATGAAAAATCATGAAGATCAGGTTCGCATGCAAAAAACAACAAGCATGAAGTTTGCACAGCACTTCTAGGAACTCCAGTCTAGTGAGGTGTCTCTACTCAGAAGATGCTTTCCCTGAAGACAAAGCTGGAATTGCTATGACTTCGAGGAATAGATCCAGGCAGGTACGCACTAGTAAAACACAGATCTAGATAAGGCTGTAAAAGGAAGGCAGTGTAAAGTAACTGACGTTATTTTGGTCAAAGGCAACACTGCAGAAGTAACCTTTCAGTCGGTAACTCGACTCTCAAAAACATCTACAGTATCTCTCTGCATGAGCGAAAGTTGACACACAGGATCTGAAGCGGCACTGTTAAAATGACCTTAGAGCTGCGCTGGGGAAGGTAAACGTCATTCTGTCAGTGAGTATATGTGATAATGTGAGGGATATTTCATTTCAATGGACTTTCCAAATGGCACGGCTTCTGACATACCCGACGAAACAAGAAGAACGCCGTCTTTGGGGATTAGAGACTTGATACAAAACATTACGAAAAAATAACGTACTGTTCAAAACAAATGTAGGCTTACATAGAGTTATTTCTATAACAAAACAGGTTCTAGAAGAAATTGTATACCTTATTAAATTTTTCCCCCATCAGAAAATTAATGAACCTGCCAGCTAACCGTAAACAGCACTCCAACATCTCACTGACTCAGCACAGCATGAAGTTCTGCCACAGTGCAAGTCAAGACAATGAGGCGCACTGGAAAACAACCAAGCGTTTCCATACACAACATCAATCTGACATCAGCTGAGCTTTTTCTAAACGATTCATCAATATGACATCAAGTCAAACAAAAGTGAGAAGAGAGAAAAAGTAGTTTTCTCTTTAAGCCTCAGTCTCACCTGATATATATCAATTTGACTCAATAGGCCTGCAAAGACCATGACTGCTGTAAGCTTGCCTATTCAAATTGCTGTACAAAAGCTGTATGACTGTCTGCTGTTGTGTGAATTACCCATGCTTTCGTATGCAGCTGTCTGCTGAACATTTGCCCATAAATGAGGGTTTTCTGTACCGCCATATCTGATTCAGTCATAAACTCATATAGAAGTATACAGGTTACTACAAAGACTCTGTACAGTCGGATCCATTTAGCCAGTGCAGCGAAGACATTTTTAAACATGACCTCACAGGCTTGTGCACAGCTAGAGTGTTAGGCACTACACTGGTTTGGATGGTCACATTTGCCCTCTAGTGTTCATTTGTGGCAACAGCCACATAATACCTATATCACAATATTTTTGAACTGTATACCATTAGAATAGTTTATATATCTGTACACGCATACAATTAAAATGGTTTGGGTATATATATATATATATACACACACACATACACACATATACACACACACATTTATATTTGTATGAATATATTTTATTATATGTTTATAGAACTCTCTATTCCATCTACTTGTTTTCTTTATATTTAAAAAAGAAACTTGGCCCTCTAAAAATAGCTTTCTCCTTCCTTTTTCTATTCTATGTACTTGTTTTATTTTTAATTACTATAAAAAAAAATAACATGACCCTCTACCACTAGCTTCTATGTATTCTATCTCCTTGTTTGTTTGTTTGTTTTATAATAAAAAAAACTTGCTGTGTGTACTGCCTTAGACTAACTTGTCAAAACACTTACATATTTATATATTTTGATTGTTTCTATTACCTTCATTTTAGTCGCTCTGGATAAAAAGTATCTCCTAAATGATTAAATGTAAATGTAAATATATACAAGGGTAGGGTAGAATAATGTGAACATCTTGGAAATAGGCTATATAAAATATTTATTTATTAAGGTGTTCTACCACCATTTGCCTTTATACAGCTTTCGACCTTTTTTATAATAGACCTTCATACACTTAGAATAAGTTTGTTGCCTAGTAGACAATAAAACCAGGGCCCGTAGTCAAAAACATTTTATCTTACCCACCATGTTGTGATGGTGAGGAAATTTTCCCACCGGTTAATCGACACTTAACAACACCGATAATTCCCTGTTTTTCCTCGCTTTTAAATAGCTTGTAAAAGCGCAGTGCGCATTTTACTTTCACTTTCAAATAGCGGCAATTCGGCGTAAAGCAATTGTTTGTTTTTAGTTCGTTTGAATTTTCCCTATTTTCCTCACTTTCCTTCGCTTTTAAATGGCTTAAAAGCACCGTGCGCATTTTACTTTTGAATTAGCGTCAATTTGGCGTCAATTGCTTGAATGCAACAACAAAATACGTCAAACTCACTTTAGCCTATATATAAAACATAGAACTTTTATTAACAAAACAAATAAAAATACACAATGCTATAGGGCAGGCTACGCCTAATATAAAACAACAAATAACTTACATAGTTTAAATAGGTATACAAACCTGGAAGTAAATGTGTATAATATGTAACCAAATAAATAAGAAACATAGAATGTTTATTAGCATAACGAATAAGAAAGCTTGGAGGCACGGCATACACCTTGATGTCAAATAAAATAAATTACACAAAGTTTAAATAAAGTAAAAATCAGCAAACACTGTGGAACCTATCAAATAAGAAACAAATGTTTAAAAAAAACTTCCAAAATCACCTTTGATAAACGGCAAAAGTCAACAGGCTTTTCAAAATCCAAAATATTGCCAAACAGGTGCTTTTGCATTTCGTTTCGAAACTAAATCCTCCACGATCGTCTTGTCTGTCTCGCCTCACTCTTCTTGTCAGTCAGCTCGACTCACTCTCCTCACCTGAGAAATGAAATCTGATCTGTGATGCGTCTGTCGTTCGGCACGCTGTATTTGAGCAGCCGCGTTCAGTTTTTAATTGTAGTGTCTGTTCTTTTACTGAACCAAATTATTTTTATTACTATAAAAAAATCAAAACGACGGTGGGGGTCGGTGCCACGATGGGCAAGTGACGTGACCGGTATTGTGGGTTAACAACGGTCAGCACCGTCTATCGTGGCAAGCCTACTTACTACTAAGAGTTCTTTTAAATAGCACTAAGAGTTTTTAGCTAAGAGTTTTTTCTTAAAACCTATTCATAAAGCTGCTGAGACCAACTTTTACTAAGGAATAGAGAAGTCTTAAGCTAAGAGTAAGGGCGGGGTTGACCTCGTTGCTTATGGATGATGTCAGCATGCTTACTATGCATACAGTGATTGGCTGATAGGGGTCTCTGTCAGAGATTTATTCACAGAAATATTGTAGAACGTGATGTGTTACCATATTCAAATAAAGGTTAAAAAATACAAATGTTAATTGCCACATTCAAATAAAGATCTTAATGCAGGCTAAGTGTCAATAATTAAACAAGTATATGTTCAGCTAATTGTATGTATGCTTCTCGTAAACAATTAGTAAATATGCAAATAAACAGCCTTTTAATTAACAGTAGAATAATCATGGCTGATAGTAAGAGATGCAAACGTAAAAGAAAACCAAACTGGACGCAAGAACAGCCGTTACTTCTTGCCCAACTGGTCAATGAAAACAAGGATATAATCAAATAAATCTGGAGTTGGGATAACATCCAAAAACAAATAAGATCCATGGGAAAACATGTGTGCAATAGGGATGCTCCGATCGATCGGCCGGACGTCGGTATCGGCCGATAATCACATTTTATGACTCGATTGGTACTCACTACACTTGGCCAATCTCATGAACCGATCGCAATTTGATGACGTCAACGCTCTAATGCTTGTGTTTCTTAAGTGGCTCTGCACGCTGCTTGGCTAAAAATAGTCTTTTGTGAGTTGTCACAGCGTGGAGGACGGAACAAAACCTCGTCGGAGCGTAAGGGATAACGGTAACATAACACGCTGATCGTGGGCTGCTTTTAAATGAACATGTATTTATAAAACAAATTATCTTCTTTGGTCATATTAGCCTACTCAATAGCATTAACACAGGCTTTACTCCTTTCAAACTTTATCTGGAATGTCACCGTTTCTGTCACTGCAACTTCCCGATCAGGCGAACGAACACGCACACACGAAATCGTCTGCCTCATGAAAAAAATTTATTTAAAAAATTTATTTAATATTTGCATCATTTATGATTTATTTTATCTACCCATGACCCACCCGCAAATAATCAGAATGCATTTTTTATTACACGAGCCATGGATTATCCGCAGCGCCATTGGATATAGGAAAACTAAATATGTTTGCTGCGTAAATCAGACAGACTTACTGTAAATGTAAATTAATTCTCTGCACAGCTGAAACACAGCTATACACACAGCAGCGCTGAGCTCACAAACGCTGCTTTATCAGGCATATAACATGCAAGATGAAATGAAAATGACATTGAAAATTTTCTAAAGATAGTCTTCCTTCAGAAATACAGTGGTTTTGATTTTTAAACGTGCAGTACGCCTACCTGCTCATGTTTATTCAACTTAGCCTTTTGGAAAATTAGTCAGTTTTGATATTGTGGCGAGTGCCACAAGTAATAAATGTATGGGAAACACATCCCATAGAACAAACACCTGAGCCCAACTTCAGTCTACTCATCACCTTAACTTTAACTGCATTTGTAGCCGGTGCCATAGCCAGACTGATAAACAAACAAAGACCGGAAGTTAACTTCGGGCCAGGCGCGTGTGCCCGATGAAACCGTCTATATAAAGCTTGAAGCATCAGAATCGGTATCGGCCGAGCACCATGACAAGAAATCGGTACTCGTATCAGCTGCAAAAATCCTGATCGGAGCATCCCTATGTGCAAATACAATGCAGTGTGTTACTAAAATGTTTACGTTCCGAGGCAGATTGCCGGCAACAGCCACTTCACTACTCCTAACGTTTCACAGATTTAGGAGTAGTTTTAATGCTAAAATGCTTTGTCAAATACTTAAAGAAAAATTTAGGAATCCTAAAAACACGCCCATTATTTTTAAGATTTTCTCCTAAATCGGCAAGCTATGAGCTACTTTTAGCCTTAAGATGTTTTGTGAAGATGGGCCCTGTTCTAAAAATTACTGAAAATTACAATATTTAATTTAAACGCAGCAGTACTAAAACAAAGCAAAACATCAAATCAGCAATATTACTATAAAAAAAAAAAATAAAATTATCAGAAACAAATTTGAAAAGTGAAGCCAAAGGATTTTGTGCTTTTCTCCGTTAGATTAAATTGACTAGCCACTAAACCATTTGACATAGTAAAAAGTTTAAGACTAAAACAAAAAAAAAATTTGACCAACTAAAGTCCTAAATCAGGTATCTGGGTCATCATGACTTCAGATGTTTAGATGAGCTGGGGCCTTTCAAACCATTTGCAATTTTTTGTAAACTACAAAGATAATCTTATCACTAACGTCTTGACCATAAAATTCAAAATATTATTCACATCGCCTTTGCAAAACTGGAAACAGCTATGAAAAATGTAAACACTTTTAATCAGCCAGATTAGCAGACTCTCTCTTCATGAAGCACTTAGCATGATTTTATTATTACCAACATTTTCTTCCTAATACTATTTTGTTATTACTTTATGGTTAAATTTGTTTTGTTTTATAAATCATCACTAGATGGCGCCATAACACCCTTCATTTGATTTGACTACTTGCCGGTAAAAGCACTTTGAATGCTTTTTGGATGATACAGCAAGAACCGCAGCCATAATCCATATCCAGCTCTGAACATGAGCAAACAGTCACACACGCTTCAATTCCTTGTAAAGGTTACAGTATGAAGGGTGTTGTCCTGCTCGCAGAAATGCAAATGCTAAAGATCATTTAATGTGAATTAAATCACACTGTGTCCAAGAGGTTCGAGTTTGGCTGGTTAGCACAATCTAGTCTAGTCTGTGAGCATTAGGTGGTCTGTGGAGGTACTGCAGGGGTTTCACCAATTACTGATTGTGTTTGACCCTACATAAATTTGAGCTTTCTTCATGCAATAGAGGCCTGCTTAGTTGCGCCAATGTCAGAAAACAGCCATCAGAGGGCAATGCAAGCAAACACTGAAAGCAGAGCTACTAACTCACTCATTCAGCTCAGTGCTGCCACATCCACATATTGTGACAACACTGACCCCTCCTGCCAAAACTCCCCATTTATCAAAAGCCAAAATCATTGTGTCCACCATTCCCAATAATGCCTCTCAACTCTTACATAAAGCGTGGGAGTGGCAGCTCTGTGAGAGTTCACGTCAGGTAATGTGAAACAACCGGCCCCAAAACAAATAGAGCTCCTTCATTTGTGTTTGGGTGCAGAACCGATCACAAAAGCAGAAGAAATCCAGTCAGACATACAGGAATGCCTTTAACCCGAATGCTTCATTTTTAATGATAGGTGAAGTTCATGTGAACGTGACCTTGATGCCGTCATAGTGTGATGCATAACAACGCTTTGATAAAACTCGTTTCATGACCTCAGCAATGAAAGATATGAGTCAGTCACTGTCATAAGAAAACTATGCTGCCTGCCGAGTAGCTAGCGAGCACGACAGCACAGCTCAACCACATTTAAAGGGAAAGCTCACCCAAAATGAAAACAGTCACGTATACTTCCTCATGAGTAAAGCTTTTGGAGCTTGAAACATTTGGATCCCATTGACTATTATAGGGGTGCAACGGATCGTAGATGATCCGTACGGACCAGGCCCCATGGTTCGGCACGCATGTGATTCGCAGATTAGCTGTTAAATTTAACCATCATAGAGTGAAAGTTTATCATTTACACATTCAAGCAATTTAAACTTGCGCGAAGAAGTGCGCACACGCAGAGAGAGCCACCGCGTGAACACCAAATTGATTCCTCTTTCACATACACACAAAGTTATGATACAATACTCGTTTTGGCAAGTATTCTAGTAAAAACAGTCAGTTATGTGTTAAGTGAATGTAAACAGCTGAGAAAGAAACCGGATGCGTGTCAGTATTATGTCCGTGCATTTAAAGAGACAGCAGCCAATAAATACCTGTCTGCTAATCAAATAACACCACAGCTGTAACAAAGATTAATCTGTATTTAACTTGTGCAGTGAGCACTATTGTGTTATTTTACACTTAGTTATTACATTTCTGCACTTGAATACTACTGTTACTGACTTTATTTGTAACTGTGTTTTGTTGTATTCATCTATGCTTGCAATTTGTGTACTTGTTCTTGTTTTATTACTAACTTTATTAGTTAAGCTAGTATTTTGTGCTGTGGTATAGAAGTACTTAAAGTAAGCTTTCACACTTTTTTTTTTTGCTGATTCGAAACATGATCCGATCAGTGACTCAAAATCCGTATTACAATCCGACACCGCGAGTTTTGTGATCTGTTGCACCACTAACTATTACTGTATTGACAAAACAGCTTAAAGATTCTTTTGTGTTCAGCAGACGGCCTTACAGGTTTGCAACAACATGAGGGTGAATAAGGGTGCTTTCACACTTTGTTCACTTGCCTGTCCCAAACCCGGGTTCGATTGGTCCCCCTCCCGAACGGTGTTCAGATTTTATTTGGGTCCGAACCGCGGCTCGTTTGCATCAAGCCAGCAGCTGAGCATTTACCCCCCAATTTCGTGATTTGGTTGATTGTTTCACATCATACCAGAAGTTCACATGAACGTACCCCAGACCTACACTTTTAAGCGGACTTGGGTACGTTCGAGGGTGCCCACAAATTAAAAGTTTTTTTGGGGTGAACTATACCTTTAAAATGTCTCTAAGTTGGTGTGCATTTTCATTTATTTTGCTTAAGTTTTCAAAATCTACAGCTTTTTAAATGTTAACCTCAATTCCCAAGAAATCATCTAGCTCTGCTAATGAACTAAATATCCACATGACCTAATAAATCTGCTTAAAAGCTAATTAAAAGTATTACAAATACCAAAACTACATATAAAAATAATAAAAATTTATGTATTAGTTGCTATTGAAAAGGGGTCATATGATGCGAGTTCAAGTTTTCCTTTCTCTTTGGGGTGTTACAAGCTGATTGTGCCTAGATAAGATCCCTGAAGTTGCAAAGACTAAAGGTCTCAAAACCAAAGAGATATTCTTTATCAAAGTTAAGACTCTGCCACGCCCCCCTAAAGCGGCTCGTTCTAACACGCCCCCACATATCTACCTCACTATGTGGAAATATTTGCATAATGCGGCCCAAATGTGCACAACATTCATCTGCAAAGAAAGAAGGTGTGTTTTCAGTAACCGCAGTTAGTGTTGAATCAGCATGTCAGGGAGACGCTGTGTGTTTCTAGGCTAAAGCAAAAGTACTTTATTTGGCCTTCCGAAAGTAGAAATTTAGAAATTTAGAATCTTTAAGATTACTTACAACAGAACAGCAGTGCATTTTATGGACGATTCGTGAACCTAGGAGAGGAGGTAATTCTGACTTTGCTATGACAGTCTGGTGCTTTTCTGAATCAGCTACTGTTTTGTTATTTTTTTAAGTATTTGCTATTGACTGTTCAATGCGGAGTTTTGCGCATCGTGTGTGTGTTTGTTTGTGTGTGTGTTTGTTCGAGAGAGAGAGGAGGTGTGGAGTGGGGGTCACATCACAGTGGAGTCAGCTGTCCTAACCGTGACTTGTGTACTGCAAACACATACCAGACGTGTCTGTCACGTGACTCTGTTCCCCTTTCAGACTCTGTCTTTACATTTATTTTGAAAGATGTAGCTCGTGATTATGGTAAGGGGCGTTTCATTTCCGATGCGTGCTTGTGGTGTTTGGCCAATCACAATGCACTGGGTCAGCTGGCCAATCAGAGCAGACTGCGCTTGTCGGAAGGAGGGACTTTGTAGAAAACGAGCGTTTGAGAGAGGCGGGGCATAGAGGACCTACAAATAATGTACAGTATTTGAAAAATAATGTGTTTTTTGAACATTAAAGCATGTCAACATATTCTGTTACACCAAATACACAAAATAATGATCTTTAAAATAGCATCATATGACCCCTTTAAAATAATACATTTCTAAATTTAACATTTATTAATATTAAAATACAAAAAGTATTTAAAATATGAGTGAGAAAAAAAAAGCAACAAAGAACTCAAACAGAAAACTCAGGCACATACCATAATGTGAAGCATACAAAAATCTATTCACAGAATGAGTCGCTTCACCTGGCCATCGCCGTGGCCTGAAAGAGCCCGACTGTCACATCTAGTCCTCATTAGCACTCTTATGCAATACTGTCTGTCCAGGAGCCACAGTCTGTGTCTGTGTGTGTGTGCGCGTGCGTGCGTGCGTGTGCGTAGGCTCTCTACTGAGGCTGAAGGCACAGGAGGCAGACCAGGACACATTTAACCCACAGAAACGGTCTATTTAAAGCGTTATTCACACCAGACGTAAATTTTGGGCAAGAAAAAAAAAATTCTATGAACTCAACACAAAGCTCAACATATCATTAGAACTGTCTATTTTTCAATTGTTTGGTTGGCCAACAATTTATTCAATATCAATTTCAATAAATCCAAATATTGGATTCAGTATAAACAGCTGTTTGCAAATATTTTAAATTCACATGTGATTTAGGTTGTACCCTCACAACATTACTGTCTTTATATTACTACCAAAATGCAATGTTCCGCTCACTTTTACAATTTCTTTTGTCATGTGTACAACATCTTCAATACAGCCTAGTCATGTGCACACAAGGTGAACAAACTGGTCAATAAAAAAATATATATTCTCTCACAATTACAAGTGAAAGAGCAATTATTGGTGGGACAGAATTAAGCAGCTGGCTGTTTAAGTTTAGGGCCCTATGATTTCCACGTTGTGAAAAACGCTGATGGAATCGCGGAATCCAGACACAAAAATAACATTTACCGTATTATGCAGAAAGTCGAAGAATTTGTAAAATTGTCTTAATGTAATAATACCAATAATGTTCAATTGTTTAATTTTCATTTGATTTGAAGATAGATTTATGCCTTGAATAGAAAAATTAAGGTACACAACAGAATTTCTAACAAAAACTTTTTTTAAATAATGTAATGAAACCAATATATTAAATCGATTTTATGAATTAAATCAATTAGACATGATTTTTTTTTAATTGTTAAAAAAACATTTGGAATCTGGCAAAAAAAGTGTAAAAAAAAGTTTTTAAAAAGTGTAAAAAAAAAGTAAATGATTTTCATAGGGCCTTAATTTTCTTTATTTTTGTTCATTTTAATAAATTGTTGATAAATTGCAAAAGATTCAATTAATTAGACATGCTTTTTGATCATTAAAAAAAATAATTGAACCATTGAAATGGAATCTGGTAAATGTAAAAAAAATCGGGGGGAAAAAATGTATTTCATAGGGCCTAACTTTATTTATTTTACAATTCTAATATATTGTTGATAAATTGCATACGTTTCAATTAATTAGACATGCTTTTTGATTACAACATTTTAATTTTAATTTAACCATTAAAACATTGTGCAGAAATGTAAAAAAAAAATAAATAAATAAGTGAATCAGGAAAACACAACGTAAGATAATTTCAGAGGGCTCTATTTAAGTCAGTGTCAGAAATGAATTAGTTTTACTCTTTGAAGTTTATTTTCAAAAATGGTTTTACTTGCATTTAATAAATAAAATTCAAATGTAAAAAAAAAAAAAACTTAAATATGATTCAGATTTAAATAATTAAAAAAAAACAAATATAAATAATTACAGATTTACCTATTTTTGTTTATATTGTAATATTATATATGTACTTTTATACTTCACTGGACATTTGAGCACCCCTCTCTAACAAAATGTTGCATACGTTTCAACAACTGCTAAAAATAGTGCCAGAATAGAAACGTAGATGAAACTTATATATAACCTATATAACTGCCAAGTGCAGTAAAGCATTAAATAAATGCCTCCTCACAGACCACGACAGCTGAGGACATGGTGATTCATCACAACAGCCACAGGGGTCGATCAGTCAGTGGGGCCAAAAGCCATCTACACAGTCATTAAAACATCCAGCAGCACCTACATGCTGACTTGCAAGACTGTGGGCTTCAATCACAAGCCTGCTTCATTTGAAGCGCCGACGAGGAAGGAACTGATGCTTTTACGTACTGGCCAGTTCTGTCCATTGTGATTGTGTGTTTGTCACATGTAGCACACAGAGCGAGGAAACACAAGTGAGGGAAATGTGAGAGCAGACCACATCACGTGTGTATGCGTCCAGCTCACTCTCTCTTATTCACACACACTATCTCACATTACTCGGTGAATGAAAGGCCTGTGTGAGGGCCTAAAGGAAAGTTCTCCATCAATACTGCATGGCTGTCACTGGATCCGTGCCTTCTTTGCGTTCATGCTCCCCTGAGAAAGCTGCACACACTTGTGAGTGTGAGCGGCCTGTAAACAAATCAACTCAAAACTAGGGCTGTGTGATATGGACAAAAAAAAAAAAAAACTATTGCGATTTCTTTAATTTTGCGATTTCGATTTTAATCATGATTTTGACACACACAGACATGCTTTACAGTCATTAATGGATTCAGTGTTAATTTGAAACATATTTCCAAAAGAAAACCAATTAGAAGTTTATCAAAAAGCTGTAACATGTCTCTAAAACAGACTGGCCTAAAAAAAAATCCCCCCCAAATTTTTTTTGCCATGCATTGGTAATGGAGCTCTTTGTGGCGTTGCTTCATATGTTGAACTAGATTTGTTGCGCCAAGTTCACACGTACTCCATCTGCAGTGCGTATACAGAGCAGAAGCAGCACGGACTCATTTGAATTTGAATTGAATTTGTAGTCACTGAATTTATGACTACAATCTCTACAATCCTACAACCCCCTTAGCGGTTATAAATTCACTGTAAACCACGGCTTCACTGGCTTTTACAAAACGGTTAACCATATACGCGGTTTACCACAAACACAACATTTATCCATTACTTTGATTTCAAATCCAAACATTGTTTCTGAAAATGCTTTTTCAGCATTGTGATTCTCTTTTATCACAGTACAGTAATACAATCTTTCATAGACACATTCACGTTTAAACTCAATAAATATAACTTTGTTTAACTACCACCACGAGTGCCATCTATTATTGCCTTGTTTTTCTAAAAGTGCACTTTTCCTTGTTTTAAATCTAGCCAAAAAGCCATGTGTTGACTGTGAAACAGTAGACTTTAATTATATGCATTTATGGTGTAATTACTAAATTTGTGTCAACCCATGTTAATTTTTTCCGCGAATAATGCGCTGTCACTTTATTTCAGCGCGTGCAGCACAGCAGAAATAGACTCTGTGCGTAAACGATAGCTGCACTGCTTGCAGACGCACCACTCTTGGAGCGCACTGCCGGACCGCAATCGCATGCAGTGTGAACGCTCTGATCCGTTAACATGGCGCGGAAAAAATACGCACCACAGACGGAGTGTGTGAACCTGGCGTTTCATTTGTATGACCGTCCGGTCTGTTCTTTTCTCGTGCTCAATTTGACACTGCAGAGCACATTTTGAAAGGATGCCATTCACTGCCAACACACTCCCATTCACTGCGATTTACACACAGCCTACCTGATACGCCTGTACACATCCACTCACTGAGCCTATTCCAACACTGACGGCTTAAAATACTCTCTGCAATTTAACCAGTAATTCAAAGCATCAGCTTCACCACAGCCTAGATGATAACCTCAGCCACTAAGAGCTTCAGAAGCCAACAGCCAACACCAAAAAGCCCATGATGACAGCTTCTAATATAAAGAGGAGTAATCTCTGTATCAGCTCCACCTGTGTGGTACCACACACTACAAAACAAAGCAACTGCATAACACGGCATCTACATCAGATGAGAAATCATTTCAGCATTCAAAATGAACCTATGCAAATGTTTCTTTTTTTCTTTTCTTTTCTTCCTGGCAGAAAATGTAACACTCTCCTTCAATAAATGAAATGCATTAATAATAAATCAATACCTTGATTAAATAGCTAAACAAATGCTAAAAAAAAGATAATAAAATAAATAAATATATAAAAAAATATATATAATAATATATAATGTATATACGAATTGATATTTTATTTTTCATTATATTTATTATTTTTTAAATTACAAATAAATGTTTATAAATTTATTTAAAGAAATTCAAATAGAAATTAAAGCCGTGAGAAATTTTATTTACTAAATAATTAACCAGAAATGCATAGAAAAAAAAAATTATATAAAAGAAAAAAAGAAGTTAACTACCAGAAATGATAAAAAAAAAAAGGAAAAAATTAACTGTAATCAATGAATAAACATAAATGCATCTAAATAAAATAAGTCATATAATAAACAAAAATCAATACATACAAATAATCTAATATCATGTATATAAATGTATACTTTATGTAAAATTAATAAAAAACAATTGCATTAAAGAAAAATACAAATAGGAACTAAGCCCTAAGAAAACGTATTTCAATACTAATCAGAAATACATAGAAAAATAAATAAAAAGAAATACAAACAGGAAATAAAAAGAGGAAAATATAAAAATAATGTAAAATAAAATAACTAAATAAATAATATAATAATATATACAAAATAAAATCTATAATAATTATAATAATTTTATTTTATTTCCAAATTATTAATTAAATCATGTTTATAAAATTATTAAAAAAACCAAAATTATCAATTAAATAACTAAAATAAAAATTACCTTATCAATTAAAAAAAAATACAGATTGGATTAAAAATTAATTAAACACAAATAAATATCGTAGAGTCTCAAGTCATCTCTTAAATAATAAAAAAAAAAAACTCGACTCCAAGTAACTACCCATAACACCCTAGCAACCACCAAAACATGTCAAAATCTAGTTTTAAATTTCAATGTTGTTCAAGTCTAGCTGACTGGTCTGTTGTTAGTTAGCACTCTGAGGTGATGGACAGCTTCAGTGCAGACAGCCTGAAGTCTGCCGTATAGACACGGTCTGAATGCTATACAGAAGTTTGTAATGTTTGCCTCTGGTCTAATACAGGCTCTGTGTTACAGTGTTTCAGGTTTGCAGTAAGTGAAAAGGCAGGATTCTTGATGCATGTGGGTGGGTTGCCTGAGGGGACATGGCTCGAATTTACGAGAGCCAAACCCAGCGCAGTCAGGGAGCTTCTGGCACTGCGCATTCAAAACAAGCCACGGCAGAAACCCCAGTCATCTGCGGCCATCAGAGAGGAATGAGATCTGATCTGACATTTCACAGATAGCAAGATAAAACGCAAAATGAAAATCATGTATATCATTTATTCTATATCAGTGATACCGGAAAGATAATCTGAGATCCCTCTACAATTTTGACTATACTCTTTAAAGTCAACTCTCTTAGTACAGATTTCAGCTTTGCTGTCATATACGCCACTTTGTTACATTTATTCTTTTATTTCCTGGCCACAATCCAACAAGTAAGTCAGGCCTGCTGAGGATGCTACGAGGAAGCTAACCACGACTCTGCCACAACCACATTATGTTTGCATATGCATCACATGGAGGACAGTGGGTACAAACTTCCAGTCATCTGGAATAAGTTCTACTCTGTTCTGTCTTAGAACCATTGCTGTTTATCTTACACCTAGAATAGGATTATAAGGCATCCAAAAAAGCCCAGACTACATGACATAAAGGACAGCTTCCCACTAGCCAGAAAACAAGGACAGAGCCTGATTTGTTAAAGGGGCCGTTCCTGGAAAGTCCCTGTTTGAGACGAGTACTGCAAATACAGATGGCCACAGGACCCATGGGACAGTGTAGCAGGAGGCTGTGTGAGAACCATTTCAAACAGCGGCACTGCCATCGATTCACGCCGCACAGTACCAATATCAACACTCTGCTGACTCCTGGGATAACTGCACCATGCATGAGACAGAGAGAGAAAAAAAATACTAGGTTTGTGCAGTCAATCAGTGCGTAAAAATAAATAAATATAAAACAATATAAGGCACCATGGTACAATACCATAGTTTTATCAGTTGTATTGAAGTACCCTGCAGTTAAGGTCATGTGACACGAAGCGTAAAAGTTAATGCACTGATGTGTGAAAGTCAGTAAAGTACTATTACTACATGTATCAAATTGGACATTGTAACAGATCTATAAATACAATCCAGATGGTCAAAGTAAAGTCATTTGCACTTTTTATAAATATACAACCTCAAGTGTGAAATACATATTTTAACAAATGTTAAGACCGCAACAAACACTGCATTTTACAGGAAATACTGGTATTTTCATACTTTATGTCATTCAAATAAATGGGAATATCCAAGACTTACCTGTTTTTGTTTTTCTTCAAAAAAAAGCAGGAAAATAACATTAAATCAATTGCCAAAAAAAAAAAAAAAACCCTCAACTAGAGGTCCCCGGCTCAAATTTTTGATTTCGTCAATATTTATACTGAACAAAGATAAACATCTATAGTGATTAAAGCCAATATAAAATTTCACAGATGTATATGTAGAGTAACACGATTTTTGAGGGACTTGGCTAAAATGAGGGGGGGGGGGGGGGGGGGGGGGGGGGGGGGGGGGGGGGGGGGGGGGGGGGGGGGGGGGGGGGGGGGGGTTTGGGGGGGGGGGGGGGGGCGCTCAGTAAGGATGGCAGTCTCATAATATTTTTTACACGGAGATTGGTAGATCTATTAGTAAAATCTGTTGACTTTTCTGTGTGCATTAAGAAATGTACAAAACCAGTGGTGACCATTCAAAAATTTATTTTTCTCCAAAGTTTGCATGCCTGTAACTCAAGAGGTTTTAAAGATCCTTAATGTCCTTTTAGACATTTTTTCTTAATTTTTAAGGCCCTGTATGGTTCGGTTCCAAAGATACTGAAATCTCTATGGCTACGTTCACACAGTCGGTTTTTGGGATTGACAACCGCATTTTCTTTACAGGTGTGAGTCTCGAAATGTAGCATTCACACAGCAGCTTACAGTTGCATTTAGAATACTGTCTATATGAACGTGCAACGATAGTCAAGCCCGTATTCCTTACCAGTAACCATAGTGACAGTGACCCAAGTAATATCAAAGATGGCGACGCCTATAAAACTGAAAGACTCATCACTTTCTGACAACAGTTTAATCGAGCCGTGAGTTCATCCGTCAAACCTTCATTAACCGACAGCAGATTTTATATTTTGGGTGGAAAGCAGAGCATATGAGTCGCACACAGAACACAAAACTGACGGGAGCGGCTCCGGTGGAAAACTGACTGGATCTAAAACTTTCAGATGATACACAGCTCATTTCTCCGTCACTGTAAGTTACCGAAACCACAATAGAAAACATGCAGCACACGGTAGACGCACGTTTGTGCAGCAGAGCATCTGGACTAGTTGTCCAGTCCTGGTCCGTTCACACAGCGCGTGTGCGCCGAGAATGCGGTTGTGAGTCCTGAAAATTTACGGGTGTGAGTTCGGTTACAGAATGCAGTTGTCACTCCCGTAAACAACCGAACTGTGTGTGAACGTAACCGTACTAAGGACTCAAATACAGGACTGACAACCGAATTCTGCTGCTGTGTGAACGTGGCCTATATGGCTCCAGAAGTAAATTGTTAAATTGTAGAAATTTTCAGTGGTCAAAAACCAAATGTGGGTCACTTTGCATCCAGCGGATTCTTTTTTTTTTTTTTTTCGTTTAAAGAGGTAGGTCTGAAGAACAAATAATGTTGAAACTAGAAGCATATCTTGTTTTCCTATATCAAAATAATTGCATTGTACATACATGACCGGGTACTATTAAATACTCTTTTTCCTAAGTGTGAGTTTTTAACTCAAGAGGTGTTAAAGATATCTGAATATGCTTTTAGATTCTGGTTCTTAAATGAACCTTTCTTTTGGAATCTTCATTTTCAAGGCCCTTTTAAAAAGTAAATAAAATTTAAATATATATAAAAACGAGATTATTATTGACAATGACTTATTGACACTGAACTGTTAAATCTACTGACAGCCCAAATTTCATTGTTTATCTGTTGTCCAAGTAATAAATAGATTATTTATACAGGTATTGCACAATGCTAAATGTTATTAATGATTCAGTCCTGGAACCAACATAGCCCAAAAGTGCCCCGGATGAGAAAGCAACCCAGAATCCTCTGTAGGGATTTGTTCTTTATTCATGCTTCCTTGAAAACCACCATGACAGAGCACTGCACTGCCATTCTGCCAGACACGGAACCAAGGCTAGGCATAAATTTGCATGTATTCCACAGCTAATCCTCAAACTAAAGTCCTCTGATTCCGATTTTCAGCACAAAGAAGCGTGGCGTTGTTTTTAAAATGGGAACTCGCAGCCCCTGCTGAATTAGAGCAGCTTCTCCAGAGCCAGTGTGAGAGTGAAGAAGACACAATTGGCTCTGGAAGGGCTATGCGAGGGGTTTTAGGGCTGCCGGTTGCTATAGCAGCTCAGTGGCAGCTCAGACGAGCGGGCAGACCGGCGCAAAGGACAGGGATGGGCGAGCACGCGGGGGTCTGCACAGAAAGAGCGAGATGGCCGGCGGCCAGGCGACACTGGCAGTGTGGCTGAAACAATGACTCCGTGCTAATGGTTCACAGCGGCATGCTGTATGCTAAATACAGAGCCCGGCACTCATTCAGCCTCCTCGCATGAGAGAGAGGGATTACTTTGGACAAAGTGTTGGAAGAACAACGATAAACCCCATCGTAACCAAAGCATACTTTACCATCGGATGGGACTGCGTTAAATAGAGACTGCAACAAGGTTCACGCTCACATATATCAGAGCACTAAGAAATCCATTTTATTTTTTCCTAAATTCCATTTAAATGATTAAATAAAATTTCAGTAATCGAAAATGTACCCAATTAATTCAAATGATGAAACTTCTACAATTTAACAACAATTTATTACAAGTTTAACAAAAATTCGGTTTTATTATTCCCAGATTTCATGTTTTTGTTTTTAATTTTTATGGATTCCATTTCAATGGTTTAATTTTAATAATCAAAAGGCATGTCTAATCAACTGAATTCATAAAACTTTAACAATTTAATAATATATTCAAATGTTTCCAATAATGTTTTATTTTTTCAGAAATCATGTGTTTTCTGTTTAAATTTTTTCTGGATTTATGATTTTAAAACTAATTTAATACCAAAAACTGCGGTAACCAAATGAAGGCATAAAACATTAACTTAATCTTTTAAAATGTAAATCAATGAAAATGTAACAATTCTTTAATTTTTTAATATTTGTTGCTGCACAACAAAGGTTTACTGTTAAAAGGAAAACATGGAGGAAAATGTTTGACAATCCTTACAAATAAAGTTTTATTTTATTAATTATATTAATAATAGTGCTGTCAAACGATTAATCGCATTCTTATAAATAAAAGTTGTGTTTACATGGTTGTGGGTATACTGTGTATATTATGGATGTATGTATGTATGGTATTATATATACTAATATATATATATCTATATATATATAATATATATATATATATATATCTATATCTATATCTACACACACATACAGTATATACTTTGAAAATATTTACATGTATATTTACATTCTACTGAGCATTAGTAATATGTTTGCCACAATTGCAAGATAAACCAAACTTTTATTTTGACAGGTTGGTGTAAAGATTATCTGTGCATCTGCAATAGTTTTATCAAAAAGAAATGGAATACTGGTGAAGTGACTCTCAGAGCAGCTCTGGAGATTAAGTTTATGTCCTCATATAGTGAGACTGCAGATGCTGAAAGCACAACGAGCATCACACATGATTCAGTACTGCACTGCCTACACAAAGGCACAGAACATGCAGACTTCATATTTAAATAGCCGTCTTTTTGCACTTTAACATGCACATACCCTAGTCAATGTCGAAAAATTTCAAAAATCAATTTACCAAATTCCATGACATTGCAGGATATACTGTAAATTCCATTTTATGACTGGATTCCACGATTCAGTCCACATCTGCCTTATCGCGAAAATCATACGGCACTCAAATGATGGATGATCTAGACTCAGGTGGCTGTGGATTGCAGCAGCGATTAATTTGCGCACCAGCCCAAGCGGTGTGCTCGTTATCTAGTATTAGGAGTTTAGAATTGTGCAGAGGTGAGAACTTGACTGGCAGATAATCCGTGGCACACATGGTGTTTGTGGCAGGGATGGGGTGGAAGTGGAGATAAGACACTCCAAACAGATGGAGCAATCCCTCAGGAATCGAGCAAGGTGCTGGGTGGGAAAAATGTTCCACTGTCAAAGATCATCAATCGTTCACCTGACAGGCTATTAATACAGTCTGTAAAAGTTTGTTAAGCACTAAAAAAAAAAATCAAAATGAAAGTCAGCTGAAAAGACAGTTTTGCGTTTATCCCAGAAGAAGAATAAATCCTATTTAAATTAGAAGTTGTCCAATTAAATGTGTTGTGCAGCAGCCGCCATGTTTTCCACGGTGACCTCATTTTACCTCATTTCACTCCGTGTAGCCTGGTGATACAAGAAGAGGAAATCTCATTGTACATGTTTAACAGTGCAAGAGCGCGGCATGGGCACATGCTCAAGGTTGCACGCGAGATTTCCTGCCCGGTCTGAAACCACAGCGAGAGGCAGCTTTCCAACTCTGCTGACTCACGTGCCGACTGCTCTTAGAAAGCCAAAATAGGAAGGGATCAAACTTTCTACAGGCTGTAGCTCAGGCATGAATAACGACTTGGGCTGGGGAGCGGTTTAATTTCAGAGCAGCTATCTGGATTTCTTTGTAGGCATATTAATCAGACGGCACAGGATTGACCTTTAAGTAAAAAGCATGCATCTTTATCATTACGTGTCAGAAAACAAGAACACTGGAGTTTGGAAGATAGATAATACAACATCTGTGCAATAAAAGCATATGCTCTTTTTCTTTTACATAATTCCGTCCATTCCACTAATTGCGGATGATAAAAGAGCAACAAAACACGGACAACAAGGAAACACAAAAAGGCAGAGGGCTTGGTTATGCAAAACCTCAGCATTTAAAAAAAAAAAAAAAAAACTACGACGAGAAGAATAAAACAATACACATCCCTCAGTGATCTGTGAATGCAAAACTGATAATTCCTCTCACTGCTGAACAAACATCATTAAAGTGATGAAAATAAAATTAAAGGGGCCATGCACTGCAATCATTATACCCAGCAGATCAAAGGAGGTCATTAATTGTCCGCTAAACCAAGACAATGCAACAGCCATGATGTTGTTTTGCTTGGTCCCCGTTCTGCTGTCCTGAGAGCACTTAAATAGGGCTGGCTAAATGGGCCAGATGAAAATACCCACTTGGCAAATATGCTTTATAAGTAATAAAACGTGTTGCTGCGCCCTGGCACTTCCCTGTACACTTTGTGTCGAGGCTTCAAAATAAAGAAATGTTTACATGTGAATGTGCTGCGTAGCAGCTGTCCAGATGAGACTGTCTGGACAAATGAACAGAGCAGAACATGGTTAAAGAAACACTCGACACAACAGTTCCACCAGATGTGATTTTACACTTTTCATAACTACAGTGTTCATTTGAATAGGCAATATCAGCCTAGTGTGTCTTGAGATTAGAGATTTACCAGAGAAAAACAATGTCAATTAGGAGATGCAGGAAGCAGCAAAGCGTTCGAGGATCATATGTCGTCACGTCTGGGAAAGAATATGAAAGGCAGCAGATTTCAAACCTGAAAAGAGTTGAGACCAGCGCAAAGGCCTGTTGTGAATGTGTTTGAGAAACCAGTTCAGCTGAGCTCATGAGGTCTCTGCCCCTATTAGCTTTCAGTCCCTAAAGTACTTTGCTGTGCTCTCTGCTCTCAGGTTTGGAAGGACAGGTTCTAATCCAAATTACATCATCCTAAAAGAGAGACGTGCGTACAAAGAGCCTTCTCTGGTCTAAAAAGACTTCAAAGTACAGGATGTCGTCTTGGATTACAGATGCAGAATGACCCTTCTGATGTTTGATAATGATGCAGCTAAAAACCACATTAAAGGGAAAGTGTGTCCAAAAATGAACATTTTATTGTTTACTCACCCCCTCATGTCATTCCAACCCGGATTATTGTTACCCATCCATGAAAAACAAAAAGAGATGCTAGCCAAAATATCTGAGCAGTTCGGTTGCATTCAACAAAACAAAAAAAATCTTGATTTATATCAAGTTTCAATAAATAAAATAAAAGCACACATAAACATGGTCTATACACCTTATGTTCTATATTTCAAGTATTCGGGAAGCCATTCAATGGCTTAGTGTGAAGAACGTGTGAAGAAAATCTTTATTAGGGCCCTATGATTTTCATAATGCGGAAAACCCAAACAGAAATGTGTAATCCAGTCATAGAAATTTAATTTACAAAATAAATTCACATAATTTTGAACATTTTGGACGAATTAGTAAAAAGTATGGCTGTCCATTTAATCAAATCGCAATATTGAAGCATATTGAAGACATGTGACATCTGCATGTACTGCATGTCTCCATGTGAATGGTGTTATTTTGTCTTGTCTGTCTTAAGAACTAGTCTGAGCAACTAGCAGTTAGCCAAAGTGTAATCAGTCTGTTTTTGGATTCAACTTAAACAAATCTATGTTTTTATCTAACAATTTGTAAAATTGATTAGTCTTAAAGAAAAAATACATGAATAACTTGTAGGACAAGCCTACACTGCTCTGAGTCTCTTCGTGAGCATCTTATGGTTTAATTTGATGAAAAAAAATCATGAATGCAAACAAAAACTCACTCGGTTTGTTGCTGCCGTGTTTTTTGAGTTTGAGCTCCGTCAAGTTAATTATGTATCGTCTATTTTTTATCTTAAAATCAATTTTATACACCATCCTTTTTCAGTTTTATAACGTGTGAATATATCCCCTATCGTATTCTACAACAAAAACAATCAGAGCGCCTTGTTAGCACTAGTTCTATTTTTGACTTCCCGAGTCCGCTATTAGCATATAGCCCGCTAGCATCGCCAGCGTGGTTGCCGCTAATCTCGCTTACACTAATACTCTATTCACACACATTACCATTGTTTTACTCACTGTTACTTGCTTTAATGGCGGATGTGTGTCTACCTTTGAGTGCAGGTGAGGACACGTTCGAGCTGCATTCGGTGCAGCTCGAGCTGGAGGCCGTGGAGAAGCAGATCCGGGACCTGGTGGCAAAGCAGACCCAGCTGAGAGCGCGGAGAGCCGCGCTGGAAACATCCCAGGCTGACGCTCACAAGTCCGAGGTAAGTATACAGCGCGCTGCTATCTCCCCCACCACCTCTACTCCATGTGTTTCTATGCACAGGCCCGGTGCACCCAGGACGCGATCTTCCCAGATGTCCTTCACTCCGGCGCCGGGACACCACAGACCCTGGGTGCACCCGCAGCGAAAGACGCGAGCCAGCCCCCGGCGAGGACTTCTCCCCCTCCGGTCTTCGAGATCTCCACCCGGAACCGCTTCGCTCCCCTCCGAGAGACGGAACGACGACGCTGTGATCATCGGAGACTCCATCGTCCGGCACGTCCGTGCTACATTAGCTGAAGGTAAGGTGCACACTCACTGTTTCCCTGGTGCTCGTGTTCTCGATGTTTCTGCGCAGATACCCGCGATCCTGAAGGGTGACGAGAGCCCCGGAGCGGTCGTGCTTCACGCGGGGGCTAACGACACCAAGCTGCGGCAGACGGAGACGCTGAAGAGGGACTTCAGGAGCCTGATCGAGACGGTGCGCCGCACATCGCCCGCGACGACGATCATCGTGTCAGGACCGCTTCCCACGTATCGACGAGGACACAAAAAGTTCAGTAGACTTTTTGCTTTAAATGAATGGTTATTGTCATGGTGTAAAGAACAGAAACTGCTCTTTGTTAATAACTGGAATCTTTTCTGGGAGCGTCCTAGGCTTTTTCGCGCTGATGGCCTGCACCCCAGCAGAGTGGGAGCGGAGCTCATGTCGGACAACATCTCCAGGACGCTGCGCTCCATATGACTAGTAAGCCAAATCTCAAATAACTGCCCTGATGACTTTTGTTCTACCCGCTTAAATGATAGAAGTACTTGCGCTGTCCAATCTATAAAGACTGTGTCTGTTCCCCGAATAGTGAGGTCAAAATATAAATTTAATGCAGGATCTAGAAAAATCTGATCGTGATTAAACCAGAACAATTTAAAATAAATGAACAAAAACAATTTTTAAAGTTTGGTTTGGATCTAAACATTAGATCACTCTCACCCAAAGCAGTTATTGTAAATGAAATGATCACAGATAATCGTTTTGATGTACTCTGCTTAACTAAAACCTGGCTAAACACCTAATGATTATATTGGTCTAAATGAGTCTACTCCACCAAGCTACTATTATAAGCATGAGCCCCGTCAGACTGGCCGTGGCGGCGGTGTTGCAACAATATATAGTGATATTCTCAATGTTACTCAGAAGACAGGATACAGGTTTAACTCATTCGAAATACTAATGCTTAATGTTACACTGTCAGATATGCAAAAAATCTATCGTATCTCTTGCTCTGGCTACTGTGTATAGACCACCAGGGCCTTATACAGATTTCCTAAAAGAATTTGCAGATTTCCTCTCAGACCTATTGGTTACTGTTGATAAAGCGCTAATTGTCGGAGATTTTAACATTCACGTTGATAATACAAATGATGCATTAGGACTTGCGTTTACTGACCTAATAAACTCTTTTGGAGTCAAGCAAAACGTCACCGGGCCCACTCATCGTTTTAATCATACGCTAGATTTAATTATATCGCATGGAATTGATCTTACTGATATAGATATCGTACCTCAAAGCGATGATGTTACTGACCATTTCCTTGTATCGTGCATGCTGCGTATTACTAATATTAACTATATGGCTCCGCGTTATCGTCAGGGCAGAACTATTGTTCCAGCCACCAAAGACAGATTCACAAATAACCTGCCTGATTTATCTCAACTGCTCTGTGTACCAATAAGTACACATGAACTAGACGAAATAACTAGCAACATGGGCACTATCTTCTCTAATACATTAGAAGCTGTTGCCCCCATCAAATTGAAAAAGGTTAGAGAAAAACGTACTGCGCCATGGTACAACAGTAATACCCATTCTCTCAAGAAAAAAACTCGTAGTCTTGAGCGCAAATGGAGAAAAACTAACTTGGAAGTTTTTAGAATTGCGTGGAAAAACAGTATGTCCAGCTATAGACAGGCTCTAAAAGCTGCCAGGCCGAGCATATCCACAAACTCATAGAAAATAACCAAAAACAATCCTAGGTTTTTATTTAGCACAGTGGCTAGATTAACAAATAACCAGACGGCACCCGATCTAAATATTCCCTCACAGTTTAATAGTAATGACTTTATGAATTTCTTCACTGATAAAATAGATAACATCAGAAATACAATAACAAATGTAGATTCTACAGCGTATAATACTTTAGCTTCATTCATCGCACCAAAAGATAAACTGCAGTGCTGTACAGCTATAGGACAGTAAGAGCTAAATAAACTTATCACTGCATCTAAACCAACAACATGCCTGTTAGATACTGTACCCACTAAATTACTAAAAGAGCCGTTACCTGTAGCAGAAATATTCTGCTTCTCAATATTATCTCGTCGTTGTCTTTAGGTCACGTCCCAAAACCATTCAAGCTGGCGGTCATTAAGCCTCTTATTAAGAAACCACAACTAGATCCTAGTGAACTGGCAAATTACAGACCCATCTCAAATCTTCCTTTTATGTCTAAAATTTTAGAAAAAGTTGTGTCTGCTCAATTGTGCTCCTTCCTGCAAAAAAATGATCTCTATGAAGAATTTCAGTCAGGTTTCAGGCCCCACCATAGCACAGAAACTGCACTTGTTAAAAATACAAATGACTTGCTTCTTGCGTCAGAACAAGGCTGCATCTCATTGCTAGTTTTAATTGATCTTACTGCTGCGTTCGACACTATAGATCATGACATACTCATAGATCGATTACAAAACTATACAGGTATTCAAGGGCAGGCTTTAAGATGGTTTAGATCCTACCTATCCGATCACTACCACTTTGTTTATTTAAATGGGGAGTCATCTCAATTATCACCAGTAAAATATGGAGTGCCACAAGGACCTGTCCTAGGTCAAATTGCTATTTTCAATATACATGTTTCACTGTGGTAATATTAGAAAATACGGGATTAGTTTCCAATGTTATGCCGATGATACTCAACTATAAATCTCAACAAGACCAGATGAAACTTCTAAATAATCTAAGCTAACGGAGTGTGTTAAAAATGAAAAAGAATGGATGACCAATAATTTTCCCCTATTAAATTTGGATAAGACAGAGATATTACTTATTGGACAAAAAAACAGTACACAGAATCTCTTAGATTACAATTTGCAACTAGACGGATGCACGGTTACTTCCTCTACAGTAAAAAATCTGGGTGTTATATTAGATAGCAACTTGTCTTTTGAAAATCATATTTCCCATGTTACAAAAACGGCATTCTTCCATCTTAGAAACATTGCCAAGTTACGAAACATGATACCTGTTTCTGATGCAGAAAAGATAGTTCATGCATTCATGACCTCTAGAATGGACTACTGTAATGCACTGCTAGGTGGTTGCCCTGCATCTTCAATAAACAATCTACAGATAGTCCAAAATGCAGCGGCTAGAGTCCTTACCAGGTCAAGAAAACATGATCATATTACCCCAATTTTACAGTCTCTGCACTGGCTACCTGTTAAGTTCCGTATCAGTTACAAAATATTATTACTTACCTATAAGGCCCTTAATGGGTTAGCTCCTGCGTACCTAACTAGTCTTCTACCACGCTACAATCCATCACGCTCCCTAAGGTCGCAAAATTCTGGACTTTTTTTTTGGTAGTACCTAGGATAGCAAAGTCACTAAAGGAGGTAGAGCTTTTTCGCATTTGGCTCCCAAACTCTGAATAGCCTTCCTGATACCGTTCGGGATTCAGACACACTCTCTCCGTTTAAATCTAGATTAAAGACACATCTCTTTAGCCAAGCATTCAAATAATGCATCTCATAATCTTTTACTGCAGTCATAATCTTTTACTGCAGCTATATCTAATCAAATGCACATTATTATTCATTAGTTTGGGTTAAACAAATCATTTTTGCTTGGTTGGAACAGCAGCTACGCTAATTATGTCTCTATTTGTTTCTCTGTTTCTGTCACGGGATTGACATCCCGTGGTAACTAGGATTTATACAAGCTTCAGTCTGGATCCAGAACACCTGAGAAGAGATGATGCAACCCCTCAGAGGACCTCAGATGATGCCACTGAAACAACATACAGAACTACCACATCTTGCTATAAGTCTGATTGCATCATATAATAATTGCTGTTAATATTATTCATCGTCTGTTTTATTACGTCTTATATTGATTTTTCCGTACTGCTGGTTCGTCTGGTCAGAGGAGAACTGGCCCCCCGACTGAGCCTGGTTTCTCCCAAGGTTTTTTCTCCATTCTGTCACTGATGGAGTTTTGGTTCCTTGCAGCTGTCGCCTCTGGCTTGCTTAGTTGGGGGACACTTAATTTCCAGCGATATCGTTGACATGATTGCAAAGATATTATTTAAACTGAACTGAGCTGGATGTTGACATCACTAAATTCAATGATGAACTGTCTTTAACTGAAAAATGAGTGTTAACTATTGCCCTTTTGCATTATTGACACACTATTTACCTAATTAATGCTGTTCAGTTGCTTTGACACAATCTGTATTGTTAAAAGCGCTATATAAATAAAGGTGACTTGACTTGACTTGACACGGAAACTTTTAAAAGGGTTAAACAGGGGTGAATAAAGGCCTTCTGTAGTGAATCGATGCGCTTTTGTAAGAAAAATATCCATATTCAAAAACGTAATAATCACTAATGTAGCTTGCGCCAGCAGTTGTACACGGAAGCAGCTCCGGGCGCATGACGCATGGGGTCAGTGCTGCGCATGCGCCGGTGAGTCTCGTGAAAACCAATGTTTGTTAACAGGAGCAAAAGAAGCAAAGTTTCCTTACTTTAGCAAAGGAAAACCAGTCTCCTCTTGGCTTATATCGAAATCCTCTGACATTCTTCTTTACAAATCATCGTTTTGTACTTCTAATTCGTGACCATAGTTTTGTTTTGATCTTTCCCCTGTGCTTCAGCGTGCATCACTTCTGAGCGGTGCATGCACAAAGCCGACCTCATACGTCATCCACCCGGAGCTGCTTCCGTTTACAACAGTGAGCGCAAGCTAGATTAAATAGATTATTACGTTTTGAATATGGATATTTTTCTTACAAAAACGCATCGATTCGCTACAGGAGGCCTTTGTTCACCCCCCGGAGCCGTGTGAGACACTTTTTTTTATGGATGGGCGCTTTTTATTTAACTTCTTTTGGACTGATGCACTGCAACACCCGCTGACTGAAATGATAGAGCTTGGAGAGCCAGGATAATTTTTATTATAACTCTGATTGGATTCGTCTGAAAGAAGAAAGTCTAGGATGCCTCGGGGGTGAGTAAAAGCCAGCCTAATTTTCATTTTTGGGTGAAACTAACCCTTCAAGTACAGAATCCAAAAATTTAAAACTGAAACAAATTTACGGGAAAAAAGGATTTCATAGGCACTAATTTGTTTAAAACTTAACAAAAACTAGCCATTCATTTGTAATGTGCAACTCATCCCAAGGTGTGGCGTCACTGAGGGCAAATATCATATGTTCTCACGAGTATTTCGGTAAAAGTCTAAAAAGGTAAAAAATTTCAGTCTGTTCTTCAAATATAGTTATTGTATGGCTTCAGAAGAAGGACCACAGCACCAAATTAACACTTTTATGATGCTTTTTTTCCTTTTTGGAGCTTGACAGTACCATCAACAATTTATGAAAAAGAGCAACTCTTACATTATGGCTAACATCTCTTTAAAAAAAAATAATAAAGCATATAAAACGATGCGTACATAACGATAGTTTTCATTTCTGGCTAAATTTATCCATGTAAGAGAGACAAGGAGAGCAATGAAAACGATTCTCACTGAGGGACCCAGAGAGAAAGCACACATGTACTGCCGCTTTAAGTTCTGCCATGTTATCTGCTCTGGCCCGATCTGGACGAGTGAAAGCATTTCCTCTCCTCTCCCACTCCACAGGGTCATTAATTGGAGAGATAATCTACTTTATCTCTACACAATGAGTGATTCATTGAGACTCCCATGTGTGGCTTTTATCATTGCCAAGAGCAGATTACATTGAAAAAAAGCAAATGTGAGATGATAATCTTTCTATACGAGGCTGCTAGTCAACACTGTGACCTAAGAATGGCAAAAAAAACGGATTAAAATAATTTGTGCTGACTTAATCTGCTATTGAGCAAGAGCAAAATGCGAGAAAACTGAATGATCTCATCCTGTATAAGTGGCCTCACGCTCTACACCAAAACAGCACCAACTGATAGCCTTTCACAACAAAGAAATAAAACCGGTTGAAATTAGATTGTTTGCTCACTGAGGAGCGAATGTCTGTGTTATATTTGAAATGGCTGGCTCTCGAGGTAGTCCTACTGTCCGTCACCCAAACACAATCACACCAAAAATAATGGCACCAGTCAAAAAGGACAGCCATGATCCACACAACAAAACAGATCTCACAAGGATAACAAGCCTTGAAAGATAGATCTGAATCCAATAGAAGTTTTAGTGTTCCACGTTACTTCAAATCACATGACCAAACATCAAAAAAGCCTCAAGCTGTCAACATGCCAAGTTAAATTTAACAGTGATCTTGTTCCTGGCTATCTGGGCAATACATTGACTGTTCAGGATGACTGTCCCCTGGTCATACAAAGAGTGACATTGCGGATATGAGGAGTTAAACACGCATAGATTTGGTCAATAAGTTCCCTGAAGAGTGTTTCATTACACTATTTTCACAATTCATCCCCAACATTTAACTTGTGAGCATGAGTGCATTGACTTAATGTTAAGAGCTTATAAAATGTTCATGTTGTGCATTTTATTTTAGGGAACCTGGGGGAAAAAGAGTTTGTTAAAGTGATGATGCTCTGATAGAAAAGAGCCTATACTATTTGAGAGCAAATACATACATTTCAAAATATAGCCTACACTGAATCTCGCCAAAAGACTGAAAGCTACATCACTAACACAGATATATCGTCCAGATATTGCAGGTATACAGAGGACTATCTAGCTGTGGCTGACAGTTAGTGCTGACCAACAATGTATAAGGTCATCAAGTGTAATACAACTGTGATATTCATCCTAATAAGGGTCTGATGTTTTGGGAAGACTACATTTTACTTTGTCTAAAACATAGATCTGAACAGAACAGAGGGTCTCAGTCTGGTCTGTGATATTGTTATATAGTAAAGCCAGACAAATAACTAAGTAAGATTATGACTAACACCTGAGAGAAACAAGCAGTGCCACAATGACGTGTGTGTACTGTGACAAAACTGTCGGTTTCATTAAGGAGTGTCAGATTACAGAGCACTCCGTCATCCCTTGGACATTTGTTAGACAAGCTCTGTCAAGCACAGGAAACTTCATTTATGAACAACTCATAAACATTGTACAGCATAAACACACACGCCTGTTTCTTCTGAACAGCTCAAGACAAATTCAAACATATGTCACAGTATTAGCAGAATGTTTAGCAGTATGTAAGCAATCATTAGGTTATATTCTCGGCCTTGCCAGGAGAAAACTGTGAAAAATGGACTACACCGAAGCTACAGCTTCTGAGTCTTTAAAAAACTTGGAAAGACTATCAACAGAATGAGAAAATATTTTCAGGTATGTTAATCAGCTCGCATCTACTAAAAGAGTATAGTGCTGTATCTGCAATAATTATAAACAACCAAAGAGCTTAAACAGATGCACTCCAGTGATCTTTTGCCCTTAATAGTTACAGCTAAGCAAACATGTCACAAATGATAACATTTTTTTTTTTTTAAATTGCCTGCAGCAAGATAAATATAGTCGCAAAATGCCTATTTTTTCTTACATTTCCAGCTTTTAGTCGATAAAATATTAGCTCAGATGCCACCTAAATGCTAGTATACACATATAAAACAGATATACACATTTAAAACATCCAAAATTTTTCTTACTAAATCTACTAAAAATAATGTTGACTCATCCTGCACTCACTTTTTTTGTCCAATGAAATGTTCTTTAGAATAACAAAGCCCCCCATTAATACAACAAGCAACAGCTAGGGGGGTGAAAAAAATCATGTTTGTGGATGTGAAGCAAACAAAAGTCTACTGGCTCTTTATGGGGTCTTTAAATGCAGGCTGGGATGCTTTGCAGAGCAAAGCATTTACATTTCTGTCTATAATACCACAGTACAACAGTCTAGCAGTCTGCAGTTTTGTTATATGAAGAAAACACTCCTAACTATGCTGTAGAAGCCTATAGGCCTCCTTCTGTAACCGGCCTGCTGTGATATTTAATGCACAGCACCATTTATGTTTATAGCACTACATCAAGCCATACCACTGATCACCCACTGCCTGCATGTGTAATTTTTAATGAAGCTATTCAAGCTGTAATTACAAAAGCAAATGAATTGGAAACAGTAAACAGACAATGCACTGAAAAAAAAAAAAATTGTGAAACTTACCCATCCTCTTCTCCATCCACAGGTAAGCTCTTCAGCAGGCTGGCCGAGGCAGTTAAGGCATTGACTCCACCGCTTCCTTCAGTACCACGGGCCGTGCCGACCTGGGAGGAAACTTCAGCACCGGCGGGCTTGGGTTGCATGAGCAGAGCCGGGTGCTGTAACAGGAGCTGGGCATCCTCCTGCAGGGTGGGCATCACAGAGAGCAGGGTGCTCACCGCAGGCCCGGGCTCCTTCGAGCCATTCTGGATCAAACTGGACTCACTCTGAAGGTTCGGAGGCACGTTTGAGGAGGTCAAGGCCGGAATGAACTGGGTGCCGCGGCCTTGACTGCTGAGCTGCGACTGCTGCTGCTCCATGGAGGGCTGAGGGGCAAGCTGCTGCCCCTGGGTCTGCTGTATGAGACCTGCACCGGCGGGCTGCACCTGCTGGACCATCTGCGGGGCGGGTGACTGTTGTGGCTGTAGGAGCCCTTGCGGAGGGGGTTGAGCAGCAGGGGGTGGCACAGTCCCCACGGGCTGCTGCAAAGCTGCAATCAGCTGACCATTCCCCGCCATCGGAGGGATGGGGGCAGACAGGTGGGGAAGTGTTTGTGTTGACCCAGGTGGCACAGTGTTGATGATCTGCTTGGGTTGAGTGAAGTCAGGTGGCAAGCTGCCTCCTTGGCTTAAGGGGTTAATGTGTGCCAGCGCTACCTGGGTCGGTGCAGCCGCGCTGTGTTTGCAGGTACGCCCATCCTGCTGCTGGGTCCCCCCCCCCCCCCCCCCCCCCCCCCCCCCCACCACAGCAGGGCTTGAGCCATGGAGGATTGTGCTGCCTGGGCGTATGTCAGTTTAGGCATATGAGCGGGCACAGCTGCAGTCGAATGCCCGATTGTGGTCTGCAGTCCTCCCATGGCAGCCGGCGGCTGAATGCTCGGAGCAACCGCATTAGTCTTAAGATGCATGTGAACTAAGTCTTGGGGTTGCATCTGAGACACGTTATGAGTAGATGAGTAGTCGTGCTTCTGAGCAGCGGGCTGCTGGAAGGTCAAACAGGGGCCGCCCGTATCTCCGCTGCCCAGGCTTTCGGTATAATGGCTAGCCGCGCTGCTGACACTCTCTCGGTCCGGGCACGCCACACTCTCAGGCACAAACTGGCGGATGCTTTCCACTGTCCGGGTGCTGGGGGCGTTTTCAGAGGACACTGCGTTCGGGGCCTCCTTGTCGTAATACTCGGTGCAAGTCCACCGACCCTTCTTAAAAGGCTCAGAGGTAGAGTCCAATTTGACCACTCTGAAACGAGAGCTGGTGGTGGCTGGAGTAGGCACTTGGGCCTGCTGAGGCTGAGTGTTCATCGGCGGGACAGAGGGACCAGGCATTACGTGCTGGCCCATGACAGCTGGGCCCACCTGCCCTCCACCTGTTGAAGCAACACCACCAGAAACGGTGGTGATGCCCATGCCAATAATTCCACTAGGATTGTGTGTCAACTTTACAATTTGGTTACTAATACTATTCAAAGTAGGGGAGTAGTTTACACTGCTACTATTGGTACTCTTGCCACCCACAACAGGCACACTGGCAGAATTTAACATAGAAACGTTATTTGTTATAGGTTTACCAGTACTAACTGTGGCACCTGAAGTCACAGAGATCATTCCAGTTCCTGAGGCGACAGTGGCCAAAGGCTTGACAGCGGTTGTGCCAACAGAGGCACTCTCACTCAATCCTACCACATTTGAAGGCATTTTCTGGCCTGTGCAAGCAGAACTTGAGGTCACCGCAGACGTGACCACGGCACCCAAAGATATCCCAATCTGCATCCCACCAGCAGGATGGGCTTTTCCAGAGGAAGCGGGATTATGGTGATGATGGTGCACAGTACCGTTAACCATAGTGTCATGCAGGTGTGCTTGGGTGAGAATGGGAGGCTGGTTGGGCGACACTGCTCCCGGGGTCTCCACCTCATGGAAGTTATTTAGCGTCTCCTCCGAGGAGCTCCTTTCCGGTCCCCCCACATTGTTGGCCCGTGAAAGAGACACATCCATGATCTCGGAGGACGACAGGTCTTCGGTGTGGGACTCGTCCAAGTCGTCACAGCTCTCAGTGTCCTCTGTAATGCTGTTGTTGGTGCTGACAGATGTCTGAGCGGGAGTAACGCTGGTGATCTGAAAGCCACTCTTCTTCTTCATCTGAGCCACTGTGGTGGGCATAGTTTGGGGTAACAGGGTGGTCTGCACGGGGATATTCAGGCTCTGAGGAGGGTTCTGGGACCCGAGAGAGGATGCAGCCGGCGTTTGAGACTGAATCAGCACCGGAGATGAATAATCATCCCCCAGCATCAAGTTGTTGCTATTAAGACTGGTGCTTCCAGAAGTTGTCAATGTGGAGGAGCCACATACCAAGCTGCTGCCCTCCCGTTTGGGTAAACTCATGGGATAACCCATTTTTCGGGCGCTGCCGGAGTCCCCGGATCGGTCGTGGTGATTCATTTCTAGAGGATTGTCTCCAACAAAGTTATAAACGCAGCTCAAGTGAACAAGCTCTTTTTGGGAAGCAACTTGAAGCCGCTCAAGTAATTTCCACATAAAACCAACACTTTCCAGTAACTGCCAGGATAATTCCACTTGAGGTGCGTTTAAATGTCCACCATGAGGAGCAGGCTAACGCCGATGCTAGGTAACACTCGCTAGCGAGCTAGCTGACACGGATTCGCTTCAGCTGTTGTTTTCAAGCGTATATCCTCGCAAAACCATTCAGCACACACGTTTAAGCGTGAGGGCGTCGACACAGACGGCCGAGGCGAACGATATATCCACACTTACAACGACACAGTCTCTCCCATCACAGTTCAAACTGCCAGGCGCATTTTCAATTGTTGTATCGCAGTCACCAGAGCACGAAATCACACGAAACAAAGTGCTTCAGCCGGCGTCAGATGACAGAGAGAACCCGAGCGACTCAGCGCTGTCCTGCTTTATTCCATCCCGTGCTTTCTTTTGTTTTAGTCCTGTGTTAGTCTCTCTCGCACTCTGCTCCTATTCACCAGCTGCCTCCTCCTTGTAATGTAGCCTGTGCTCGTGCTATCAGCCCGTGACGAGTCCCAGAAAGGAGGAGGAGAGCGCGATAACATGGCGACCGCGCATGGCAGTTCCCCTCCACAGCGGCCAGACATAAAGCCCAGCGAGTCTGGCGAGGATCGGCGGAGGGCGGGGCTTCCTAGAGACGGCCGGCTGGCGAAGAGTTCCGAAAACACACGAGCGCAGCCGAGTACAGCCAACTGTGTTGGTGAGGGATGTTTCTTATTATAGCCTTCTGTAACAGTGGCAGCAAACACTCATAATAACATATTTTGTCCGCTGTGGTTATTATTATTTGACATTGAAGGAAGGGCATGGATTTCGTGGTGCAATAAGGCAAAACAATTGTTTATGAGGAAAATAATGTGTATTTCATTGATGCCGAGCTCGGAAATAAACAGTTTAAACCTGTGAAAGATTTAGCAAATACCTGTATTTTAGGTTGGGTGCTACTGTATGTTTTTCCCTATACAGGGCAGCTACATCAACAAGATGTAAACAGACACTGACAACAATGCTGTCAACATAGTCCAGAGATTTGTTCTGTTTTTACAAAGCAGCTAGTCTGAAAGAGGAGCCAGATATTTCCACAGACAGAAAAGAACAACCAAACACATCCACACTGACACAGTTATTTCACAAACGCTGTTTGTTGCTCACCTCGTGTCTAGTTTGGGGACTAGATAAAGCTCTAGCTCCAGCAGACACAGAATACATCCTACATTTTACACAGAATACATCCCTTACGAAAATTAACCATGGTTTTATTGTAGTAAAATTGTAGTAGCCATGTTTTTTTGGCATATTTTGGCACCGTTTTAGCCTACTACAAATACCATGGTTAACTATGATTAGCAAAACGGTGCTAATCATGGTAAATACATGGTTAATTTTTGGTTACCATGGTTTAACGATAGTAACCATGTTTTTTTGGTTTAATTTGTAGTAAAACCATGGTTAATTTTCATAAGGACTTATTGTCTGTTCATGTGTTTTACTTTAAACCGGTATAATTTTGATTATTATTATACAACGGTATAAAACCGGTGTTTTATTTCAGACGTTGAAAGCTAGGTTATAAAAATACAACAAGGAATGTATCTCATGTGCGCCGATCCAACTATATTTAGCTTTCAGCTGTGACAGTGAGAATAGCATCTTTGTTGTATGGAAGAAGATAAGTTGTCAAAAGTATGAACACCAGATATTTATTAACACTCCCGATTGCCTCCACAGCTACTGGTCGCTAATAGTGGTTGTACTTTACTTTTAACTCTCTAAACAATTTGGATGGCCGAAAAGGCCTAACGAAGTAATTGAAGAATACATTTAATATTTAGTTATATTTGATATTATAGTTGACTATAGTGCATTTTTATCATATTATCTGTATTTAATGTGTAAAAGCTGTTGTTATATGCAGTAATATATAGTATTGTTGAGAGTTCTGCTTGTGATTTTGCGAATATATACATTATGGGGATTTCTCATACAGACAGCACTCGTAAAGACAAGTCACCAAATGTCTGACACATCATCTTGTCATTTATTACAACAAATTGTTGATTTATGAGTGTCCCTTTAGAAAGGGCTGACACATCCCTTTGCCCTCACCGAACCTTTGCACTTGAACGTGAAATGGAATGACCCGAGTGAGAGATCGTAGTGTAACACATTAAGTATGAGGAAATGAGGTCTGACAGTCCCAAAATCGGCATGTGTCCTGATGTCCAGACCTAGCAGACAGGCTGTGCCCATCCATACAAATTTCAGAGGGAGAGAGCCAGCGAGAGCTGATTGCAATGTAAGCGTCTGGTGCTGTCAGCAGCTTTAAATCACACAGGCACTCCACAACAAAAAAACACAGAGAGCTATTGTGCTCCCGAACAATAATGGTCAATTTATACACTGGAGTCTGCTTTCATTTTGTAAACACTTATTAAAACAGGTATCTTTGGTGATATAGGAAAAAATAGAGAACCTCTATGAGAATTGCCATTGTTCTGTGTAATTTCACTCTGAAATGAAAGCTTATCCCTCCGGAGAATGCCAATGTTAGGAAGAGGTGGCCGAGGTTTACTTTTAACAAGGCTGCCGATCGTTTCAATCTGACCTCAACAGTTTGTGTGGAACATTTGAACTGAGATTGTTTTTTGAAACTGTCGTTAATGTAATACAGGCCTTGCAGAGAGTTTGCTATTGAATGATAGGGCAGTTATATACTGGAGCTGACAGCAAACCAAAGCACTGTTGCTCATTTCACATGCGAAGAGGGTGTTTACATACACATTTAATGAAGGGTGAAAGGATGGATTGAAAGGAGGTCCTTAAAAAACTAAATCATGTTTGATGTGAATTAGAAGGGTCTGATGGAGTTTGATTCCCTGATACTTTCTCCTTTGGCTTGGGGTTCAAAAGACACTTAATATTTAGTAATATTATCGACTTGACTGCACTGGCACTATCGAATGAGAACAAAACTTGAACTGAATAGAGCTGAATGATGACACTACTGTCTTGTTAGCCTGCCTTGAAGGTTTTTCTAATAATGGAACGTAACAACCGTGAACAGGATTCAAACTGAACTGAATCAACCTAAAACCAATTAGAGCTGCATGAATGATGACACTATTGTCTTTTGTAGAGCTGCTTTGTCGCTGAATAGAATTTGATTCGAAATTGGACTTTGCAACATCAATACTTTAAATGAACTCAATTCAGTCAACACTGAACTGACCTGAGTTATTGTTACTGTAGATCTGCTGAATTGAAATAGTTTCATAATTGATGAACTTTGCAACATTTACGCTGTTACTGAACTAAACTGAGTTGAATAATGACACCTTCTGTAGAGCTGCTTTACAGCTGAAGCCATTTCATTTCAATTTTGCAACATTCATTTTCCTGTCTATTTCTGTGAAGCTGTTTTGAAACAATGTGTATTAAATAAAGCACCATAAATGTAACTGGACTTGTTTTGATTAGTCTTTTTCTACGTGAAACCACTTATGCAGCACCTGAAGAGTCAGCTGTTAATACTACTGCATTATGAGGTTAAGAGGAAAGCTTAGCTGACTGTACAGTATTAAACAAAGCATCATGGTAAGGGCATTCATCTCTCATCTGCAAAATCATCATAACGGTTTGACCTGGACCTCCTTCTGGTCTCTATGAGGAAATGCAACTGTTTTAAAGTAGTTTCGCATATTTCTTCAAGAACTTTAAAGACAAAGCATCCTATACACACAAGACATAAATGCTATTCACGTGTTTGAGGCCCAGGAAGCTGTGTCTAGAAGAAGTCTCAAACAACAGGCCGTTTAAGCTGGAAGCAAAACAAGCAAATAAAGCAATTATGAAAACGATCATCTAAGTAACTTCTTAACTGCATGGAAAATTACTGATAACTGTGCACATACTAAAGCAGGTTTTACAAGTTTACTAACTTGCGCCGGTTTATTTATAGGACACGTGAATAGGCAAGGTAAGTGATTAGAGGCATTAAACGACATTATCCGATTTTGCTCGCAAACTTGATAAATTCCTCTCTTGTCAGGCCTGCTGGGTAACTTGGCAGGATATTCAAACATGTTTTTCTGTGTATCATTTATTCACATTGTTTCATTCCCAACTTCACTTGTAATGATGTTGAGTCTGCCAACGAACGCAGCTTGCTCCAGAATCCTCTACCTCATGATATCATGTCCTTGACAGTGACAGGAAGGACGGCGCTCCCTTCATTTCAGCACTCTGTAATATTATGTGAATAATCTTCGCAAAGCTACTTGTTCAGAAAAGGTTTGAATTCACATGAAATATGAACATGTGGTGAAAGGAAAGCATTTTGGTCCATGAAAGATGTACTTTGTGTAAACCATCTGAGTCAAACGTGAAACCAGATAGATTTTAGAGCCTCTTTGACCATCGGGTGAAATAATTATATAACTTTGGATGGGGCTTTAAGCGTTTCTTCAGTTTATATAGGCTATTTCATCGAACTATTATTAGTATAAATAAACTTTTTTGATAGATTGAAGTGATATGAGGTAATACAAATCTAGTCCCTATTAACACTTCACTTGCAATTTGAATGGTTTTATAAATGCTAAATTCAGTTTAGCTGTGTTGATCTCAGGCCTTTGGAAACAGGCCCTAGTTTTGAGGACTGTGGAAACAAAAGAGGGTCAAACAGCTTCATCTAGTGGCGGCTTTGACATGGCTGCTTCAACCCGAACTGCGGTTTCCTGAACACGCCTTCTTTCCTTTTGCGTCACATTTGGGCGGCATTTTGCTAATATTTCCACATATTGACGTAGGTATGTGGGGGCGTGTTAGGACGAGCCGTTTTAGGGGGGGCGTGGCATAGTCTTAACTTTGATAAAGAATATCTCTTTGGTTTGAGACTTTAGTCTTTGCAACTTCATGGATCTTCTTTATGCACCAAGAGCTTGTACACTCCAAAGAGAAAGGAAAATTTGAAATCTCATCATATGACCCCTTTAAAATACAACTAATATATAATGTCAGCTAAATTTAAAAAAAAATTGTCATTCAACATTTTTAGCATGGTGGGTGGGTGCATAGATTTTTCTATTTTCAAAGGGAGAAATCACTAAAAAAACATTGAGAACCACTGGCCTAAGGTTTGTTGCAATGGATTGAGCAGCCAATTTACACATGTATAGGTATGTATAATGGAGCAGCAAAGATCTGGTGATGGAGAGGGTAACCTGTGTTTGCAGGGGCATGAATGATAGTACATTGTTCATGAAAATGTCCATTTATATTACATACATTTTAAACATGATAAACACAATGGCAGTCTTTTGTGTATGAAAAGGTCATTTGTATCATAAAGTTTTTGAGACAGAAACTGGTTTTATAGAAATGCATTTTCCACCACCTTTGGGTGACTTCCTGTCTAGAGGACTAGAGTACATACATTTTTGCCCATACGATTAAGCACAGGAGCAGAAATTCAGCATTTCCCCATAATAGATCTATTGGACCTGAAGTGAAAGTAGATGGGACTCCCTATGGATTTGCTTGCTGTCTCACTGATAGCTTGTGTGTTTTGCTCAGTTGTGGTACTTTGTGCATTTTACTGAGTGGGTGGACATTCTTCACCCAGTGTAGACCTCAACAAATAAAGAAAGTGCGAATGGGGTTTGTGCATAGAGTTTGTTTAGAGAATGTCTCCCCGCACTGATTTGTATTCAGTGTTTTTGTCTAGATAGTAAAAATTAGTTGTCCTTATACATGTGTATACATGTGTGTAACAGCCTTTTTAACTTCACACTTAATCAACACTAGTTGTACTAATGTCATATCTACATGATGGAGGTCTCCTACTCTAATCTAATGTAACCTAATGTAGTTCAACTAATTCAGTGATGTATAATAGTTTATTTGAGATCTTGCCTTTTTTGTAGATCACGGGAAGTGGGTATTGTTGGTCAACTATTTTTCAGTGTGTCTTACAGCTGTTTTTGCATATTAAATTTAGGGTAGTAGGTAAATAGAGATTTTAAAAGTGAAGTGTGTCATTTTTTTATGTTAAAATACTAAGCGTAAGTCTCTGTCTGTACATGTTAAGCTTCGCTGAGGTTGAGTAAGGTGGGTCACCTAAAAAGTACCTATTTAAATGTACATGATGGACCAGGATTTTGCTAAAGAAAGAAAGAGAATAGCTTGAGATGTGAAGCAGAAGCACTGACATATCCTGAAGTCTTTCTTTTGAGTTTAAGAACATTTTCTTCGCCTCCTCAAGTTCCTGGAATTTGGTTTGTTCTGCACATTGTACGCTGACACCATATCTTTGAAACAGGCTTGTTCTTGACAAGATAGACTTTGCTGAACAAAGAGAATCAAGCGTGTCAATAAAAGCCAGAGCTTTATGGAGCTCAGCCCAGAATATTAAACATAGCTAATTCCAGCTGTCTGCATGAAGCCCGACTGTTTCATATCTGAATGCTCAGTTTTTTCACATAATTAGTCATGCTTTTGGTTGGAGTTTATTGAGGATTGCTGATATGTGTTCAACCCCAGGTCATAAATCCGTGTCAAACGTTTGGCTGTGGGTGATGTTGGCCGACCAGAGTGTATTGGTTTATAAAGGCATGGGATAATCTAAGTGTGATCAATAAGGTTAAATGAATTTGACCTCATCAAGTGTTTAACCCAGATGCCAGATGTCATAATGACTTTGAAACAGATTGTCATTACCCAGATGATGACAGATGTGCTGTGTGCATAAACATATGCATATGAATCTAGCATTTGAATGGGTGTGCACTCGTTATCACCTCTAAAGAACATGGTGTGTGCAGTGAAACTCTGTTATGATTCTGCTAAGTAACACAATTACATTAATTGTGTGAAATATGTTATTGCACCCATACAGTGTGTATTTTAGGAATCTCTCACTTCACCCATCACATATTCAATAAACACTCAACTAATTTGAACAAACTGCAACTTTCTCTTTTCGAGTCGAGTGAGAACGCAGCAGAAAAGATCCTTCTGGAATGCTATTATGATTTTTTTTTCAGCATTTACATTTAGATGGAAGAAGTTGTTGAAAGAGAAGAAATTTTCCTCTTTTGAGAATTCTCAGAAAATGGTTTGCCAGTTGAACACTTTCTCAGGTCTGTGCCAACCAAAAAGAAAGTTTCAAAAAACTGATTCAAGCCCGGAGCCAATGTACGAGGTCCCAAATGATTTTATGTCTGACACTAGATTGAATTTGGCAGCAAAACAAGGTCTTAGTAATAGTGGTCGGTCAATCTGGATTCCAATGGCAAACAGAATTTAATTAAAGCAATTCAGATGTAGAAATATATGCTAACATAATATATAAATATATGAGTAAAATGTATAAAATATTTATTGACATTTTTACTTTTTTAAATTTTTTAATTGACATAAATTTATGTACACACTATTTACTTTTATATTTATTTATTATGTCCACAGTATTTATAAATATAAATAAATGTAGTAAAATAAGTATAAAACATTATCATAATTTTTTTATTTCTAATATAAAATTATATATAAAAATAATATTTATGTAGTATGTAACCGTTTCCATGTTTTTATGTTCTCTCTCTCTTGCTCTTTTATTTATTCTCACTCATTCACTCTTAAGATTAAGGATACCAGAATCTATGTAGGCATGATAAACAAGAGTTTACATTGCCAAAGCATTAATAAACATTACACATACACCCGCACACATATGTGCACATAATAGAGGCATCAGTTTTCTGTTGTTTAAAATTTCATGTTTGTTCAATGTATATCAGTTTCTTATAAAATCAGCACCTGACCAATTAATACTAGTACTTAACTATTCTATTCTATTCTATTCTATTCATTCTATTCTATCGTTTGTTTTAATTAATTAAAAAAACCTTGCTATGTGTACTGAGCTAGACTAATTGAGACTTGTCACATCACTTGTCAGTCTTAAAAATAAGGGTTCAAAGGTTGCAAAAGTTTGCCATAGAAGAACCATTTTTGGTTCACAAAGAACCATTCAGTCAAAGGTTCATTAAAGAACCATCTATTTCTTACCTTTTTGTAATCTGAAGAACCTTCTTCGCCACAAAGAACCTTTTGTGAAACAGAAAGGTTCTTCAGATGTTAAAGGTTCTTTATGGAACCATTTAGACAAAAAGGTTCTTCTATGGCATCGTGAAGCACCTTTAATATTAAGAGTGATACTGTTGCTCTCTTGTTGGTCTGATTACTTCTATTGTTCTCCTCGTTTGTAAGTCGCTTCTGCTAAATGATTAAACGTAAATGTAAATGTTATAAATATTTTATTTATATACAAAGCGAGCAGACCGCTTTCATGGCAAGATTTATGATTTTAAGATTTTACTTCAGCTATTGGAGTTTTTCCATTGTGTTTAAAAAACAAGAATGGAAAGTGCTGATAATTTGCATGTAGTTTTTAAATGGGCATGAGGTCAAGAAGAGAAATAACATGTAATATTGTGTTTTTCTTTTTTATAGTGCATTTTGTGTTTACTTTTCCAACAGGTTCTTGAGCAGGAGCCCTGCATTTCACTCTGTGGATATCGAAGTTGCCCTAGTAAATGTGAACATAACGTGATAATAAATTGTGGTCACAAAGCTCTAGAAACTCAGACAACTTTTGTGTTGTTGTTGGTGGTGTTATTATTATATTAATTTTAGCACTTGTTTCACACTAAGTTCTCGAAAAAAAAAATCATGTCGCCGAAGGTATAGAACTTCAGGCCACTTCAGTAGCATATTATGAGTAATGTTATTATTGTTAAAATATCACTTAACAGAATTAATATGCAAAATGTGAGTTTTTACACTTGTGGCTTTAAAAAAAATTCAACAATATCACAAACATTAGAACTCAGACAACTCTAATATTATTTTATTTATATTATTATTATTGTTAAAACAATAATACTAAAGGGACAGTTAACCCAAAAATTTAAAATAGAGGTCATTAATTCTCTTGTCGTTCCAAACCTGTAAGACCTTATTTTATCTTCAGAACACAAATTAAGATATTTTTCTGACCCTCCATTGACAGCAACACAACTACGTTCAAGGCCCAGAAAGGTAGTAAGAACATCATTAAAACAGTTCATGGGAATCAGTGGGTCAAACCGTAATTTTACTTTTTTTGGCGCAAAAGAGAAAAAATTGTTGAATAAAGTTATTTTTTGTTTTCTTTGCACAACAAAAAGTATTCTCATAGCTTCATAAAATTACGGTTGAACCTCTGATGTCACATGGACTATTTTAACGCTGTCCTTACTACGTTTCTGGACCTTATAACAGTCCGTGGCATGCGTCTATGCAGGGTAAGAAAGCTCTAGGATTTCATCAAAAATATTTTAATTTGTTTTCCAAAGATGAACGAAGGTTTATGGGTTTGGATCGACATGAGGGTGAGTAAACGATGACAGAATTTTCATATTTGGGTGAACTATCCCTTAGTACAATTATTTATTATTAGTAGTAGTAGTAGTGTAAGGTTGGATCTTGCATATAAATTATATTAGTTATTTTTTATTTTTACATGGTTTTTTTCTGTAATTTATGGATTGGTCCAGTATTGAAAAGCAATCTGGTTAAATCTTTAAATTTGAGTTTCTATGTTTAAATGTGCGTTATACTTCACCCACACCACTGACTTAAAGCAAAACATTCTCAGACTACCTTCCGAGACCCTTGACATAAACCAAGTGTGAAAACACCCACAGGCTTCTTATAACTCATATTTCTTCATTGTCTCTTTTCCGCTCACTTCAGGGCACTTTATAGACCTGAAAAAAAAATCTCAATCTTTGTGTTTTTACAAAGATCTAGACTACCACTCTACTAGTGTGTTATTTTATTTCTGTAGTTTCTTCATTGACATGGTATTGAAAGGTGGTCGGGTAAATGCTTCTACTTAAACCTTAAACATGCTTGTGTTTCTATGTATAAATGCACTTTATACGTCACCCACACAGCTGACTTACAGCAAACAACGCTTAGACCACCTCCCGAGACCCCTGACATAAACCAAGTGTGAAAACACCCTCGGGCTCAGTATGACTCTCATATTCCATCTTTGTCTCTTTTTCTCTCACTGTAGGGCACTTTATGGACCTAAACCTGGCACAAAAATAACCAAATAAATCAATCTACCAACCAATTCGATCGAAACCTACAGAAACGGAAATGTGTCAACTGAACCCCATAAAAGCGTTCATCCAGCCAACACCATCATTACCACTTGCAGAATCCCAGAATCTCCTGCCCGCTGTGCTAGAGACTGCTAAACTGCTAACCGGCCCCTTCACGGCAAAACCACCAACACCGGATCTCTGGTTTTGGAAAACGTCTCGCTTTCTTGCCCCCTCTACGTACTCTGTGTTCTTATCGGCGTGTGTGTTCAGTCTGCGTTCTGACCCGGTCCTCTCTCCTTGTGTATGTAATCAGACGGAAGGAGATGGGAAAGAGGGGGCGGGGCAACACAAGGGGCGGAGTGACAGAAGGGATGGGGCATATGCGGAAAATAAGTAGGAAGTAGACCACACTTTGCAAACTGATCCAGAGGCCATACCTGTCCTGTCAAACGATGCTGATTATAGGGGTGTGGCAGGGGGTGGGGTTTCACACCTGGTTCATGGGAGGAGTTTTGTGTGCGCGGTTCACTCGTTAGTTGTTGGACAGCCGGTGGACGTAGATTTACTTATTCTGTGTGTGCATGTGTGTGATCATGTGTCCACAGGCAGGGAAATGTGTAAATTGTGTTTCCTGTTAGTGCCAGAGGAAGTCTAAGACATCAGCATGTGTGTTGGGATGGGGGTTTACGGTCATAAACGGAGAGAAAGATGCACTCTCGGTCTGTCTTCAAATGTTTACAATTCACAGTAGATGTCTTTCCCCTACGGATTCTGAAACGATAAGAAGCTCAAAGCTATTTTCCTAGTTTCATCTGCAATTTTTTTGGGCAGTTATTATGAAGCGCTGACCATAATATTCGGACAGTTTCCCTGTAAAAGCCTTGAGTATGTGTGTGTGTATGTGTGTGTGATTTTGGCTTCTGTCCATCCTCCCATGTTTTCTGTATGTGACCGACCAGCTTGCGTCTGGTAAGCTAATGTTGCTTCACTACTGTATGTAAAGCCCAGATATACTGGTGTGAATCTATTACAAGATCATTTCTATGATCTGCATTTACTTTTTATTTTTGAAAAATCTGTGAGAAACCTCACAAGAAATCTATTTAACCTTCAGGATGCCTCTGTCTACTGTATAAACAGCAAGCACTGTTAGAAAATAATGTTGCTGAAATAGTAAAAAATAAAAAAGTCAAAACAAATAAAAATAAAAAAAGAGAAAGGAGTAAAATGAAAAAGGTAGAAAAAAATAACCGCAAGAAAATATTTGACAACCTATTACCTTTTGTGTTGGATAGAAATATAGCATTTCTGATTTTTTTCTGCTTTGTGCCTGTAATTGAGGGCATACAAATACCATCCATCAAAACAATGGATAACAATTTCGCCTCACAGTGTAAAACAAATCAAACAAATAATAAAAAGTCAGGTAGCGTAGTACCATCTTGTGCAGCATGGGCTGCGGAAAGTGACTCGCCACTCTCGAAACCCATCCTTTTCTTATTTTTGTATGTTTTTCTTTTCTTTTTTTTCCAGGGACATGAACGGATGCCTGTTTTTAGGAGGTACAAACTAAGTGTCTGATGATTTTGATGTGCAATCTGTGGGACGAGTAATAATGATGATGATCATACATATAATTAAAACAAGATGAAATAAGATCAGATGTTGCTTTCTTTTATTAAGTCCACTGCAAATACACAAAAAGGGTCAAATAAATTCAAAAACAATCACTCAAGAAAGAACAAGAGACATTATTTTCAGTTTATTAAAATGTATTTTCTGCATCACATTTAGCTTGTTTTGAGTTCAGCTTCACAGCTTCTGTTTTTAGAAGCAAATATATCCATAGAAATAAATATATTCACAGAAATGTAGAAGGGCAAATGGCCCAACTAAACACAAATTTGTTAAGGCACAATGATTTCACATTCATTCATAATTCAAAGTGGTGTGAGATTGCCATGAAAAAAAGCAATAATTCTTTTTCAAGGCTCTGAGAAAATTCCGCCCTGTACATTAATACTGTGCATTCACAATAATACTACATAAATAAATTACCCTTTAATATTCACACAAGGAGCTTAAATCATATGCACTTTTCACAAAAATTATGTTTTGCATGTGAAGATTTTATAAACACTCAAGTCTAAACTATTATCATTCTTAAAATCTAAAACAAACCTCATTCTCCTGACATCTAGTGGTCAGAAAGCCTAGTGCAGAGTATCTTTTATAGTGTTCTGTGTTGGTTTGCATTAATTATAACACCTTTCCAGGATTCATGAGGTTTTTGGGGTCCAGGGTGGCCTTGAGGCCCTGCATGACCTCTATGGCCAATGGACCGACCTCTTCTCTGAGCAGGGCCCGCTTTCCTAGACCGATCCCGTGTTCACCAGTACAAGTTCCATCCATCGCCAGTGCCCTCCTGCATGGTGAAAGACAACAAGAGAATGAATTCATCCACTGTAATTGTTACTGGCAATAAATAGGGTAAACCAAGTAACACATCTGGCCATCTTGATCAATTAAGAAGCTTGGAATCACTAGATCTGGCATTGTTACCCCAAAAAACCTCAGTGTGGCTGGCAGACTGGAAGAACAATTTTAGCAGCCTGCAACCACTGAAAGACCAAAGTTTCCTCAGGAAGTAGAATCTGTGCAACTGAGCTGTCTGTCCAGTCCAATTCATATTCCCAGGTGTTTCCACCTCCACATTCTCCAACTGAATGATGAAGACTCCCTGGCGCAGCAGAAATCCAACTCCTACTCATCTTGTTCATGCAGGTTCCCACTGTTCGACGGGACAAGGTACACCTTGTATACTCGAACCACAATTTTTGCTGCAATAGGACAAGTCTGAATTATTTTTTAGCTTTATTAAGACTGGAATATGCGTTGTGATAAGATGGAACATGCCATTTTTGCCCAGATTTGCAGTCTGGAGGAACTGATGCTAGTTGCCGAAAATCAGAGCCAGTCTGTAGACACTGGGCAGCTGGGAGTTGACAGATTTGAGAGGAAACTGCATAGTTTATGATCAGTGTTGGGGAAAGATACTTTTAAGAGTAATGCAGTACAATATTGTGTTACTCCTTGAAAAGTAACTAATTGTGTTACATAGTTACTTTTTATGGAAATTAACATATTACTGTACATTACTTTTGCATAACAAAAGCCAAAAGTTATATTTTTGGCAACTGTAAGGGAACTTTCACACCAAAAGTGAAATTAATAAAAGTATATTTAATTAAAGTAATGTATTAGTTTATTAGTACTTGAAATAAGTAATCTGATTACATAACTAGCATTACTTATAATGCGTTACCCTCAATGCTGTTTATGATGGGCACAGACTCTTGATATTTTTTTTAGGAGAAAATCAAACATGATTAATCTTTTGATAAGATTTTTTTTATTTTAAAAAACATTGTTTTTGACAGTTTCTTGTGTTAGGAACGATTTTAAAGTCCTCAGTCGTTTAGTGTACGATGCCCAGTTTCCACCCTTTACTTGAACCCAGCACTTTCCTTTAACAGGCAGAATGGTATTGAAGTTAAATTGATTGAACAGGTTCATCTAACTTGGCCTGGTCAAGTTCCTCTATACTTCCAGGTAGTGAGCCTGAAATCAATTTCATCACATTGTTCTGCTTAAAGGGATAGTTCACCCAAAAATGAAAAATTCTGTCCTCATTTACTAACCTCATGTCGTTTCAAACCGTAAGACCTCTGTTCATCTTCGGAACACAAATTAAGATATATTTGATGGAATCTGAGAGCTGTCTGACCCTGCATAGACAGCAACGCAACTGAAATGTTCCCAAGTCCAGAAACGTAGCAAGGAGATCGTAAAATAATCCATGTGACATCAGTGAATCAACCGTAATTTTATGAAGCTACGAAAATACTTTTTTGCGCAAAGAAAACAAAAAATAACGACTTTATTCAACAATTCTGATAGAATTTTCATTTCTGGGTGAACTAACCCTTTAAGTTTCCACACAAGTTCAACTCAATAACATTTCTTCTTTCAGAGTATTCACTTCAGTGTGCAAACACTCCTTTGGCAGTTAATATAGCTATAGTTTTTGCAAACTTGTGCTTTTACAGTTATATCATGTCTGTCATTCACTAAAAGGGCAAGTCTAACTCCATTTGCTCCTATCAGGAAGAACTCTTGAGTATCAAGTCAGCCAGGTTTCATTGAAGCAAATGAGATTGCAGCTTTTTTCTTCTCTTTGGCTGCTGGTCAGCGCCGATCACTCGTCCATTGTATCCGACAGAGACTGCACTTTACCTGTAATGACTGTAGGCAGGTAGGACTTTTATTATTTGTGCTCGTTTCCAAAGCCAGACACTAGACCCTCTATGTCTGTCATTGTCAACAAACGCTCTCCAAATGGCAGAAGACACTTTGAGAAATAATCCTGTTATTGATTGCTACACAAAACAAAACTGACAATGTACACAAAAGCTGCAGCCAGTCCCTCTCAGCCGCCTCAGAAGATCATTGTAAGGGAGCAAAACTGCTGAAAGGAATTAAATAGAAGTACCTGGCTAGTCTTTCAGTGAAGGAGTGAACCCTTTGCACCTCGTCTGGGTCATTGGGATCCAGTACTATTAAACAATGGAAGTTTCCATCGCCCACATGACCTGCAATAGGACCTACAGTAGGAAAAATGTAAACATATTTTATCAGCAGTTAAAAGCAGTTCTCAACACTAATGAGAAAATCAAACTTGGTAAACTACCGGTAATATTGTTTCTGATTAGATCTTCCTTTGTCTCCACTATAATCTGAGGCAGTCGTGAGATTGGCACACAGACATCCGTAGAATATGCCTGTAAGAAAATGAGTACATTTTTGTATAGTGTTGAGTTCTGAATATGTAATCCTTCTCTAACTTGATATTCATAAAAAGCCATTTGTAGGCTGTTTTCTCTAAATAGATTTGAACTGTGGATGTGTGGTGCTTTCATAACATTGCTCTGTTTGCTTGAGCATTCTGACCAGCCCAGTATAGCAATAGGTTCAGCCAATGGTGTGAGTTTGGGGCGGAGCTATTGGTTTTGCTGACCTATGGCAGAATGTTTGGGAAACCAGTTTGAAACAGTCATGAATGATTTTTAAGCAAATAAATACTGTATGAACAGACTGACTGGAATAAGAAATAAAAATATTTTATATTATAATTATTATTTTATTATTTTAGTAAATTATAATATAGTTATTATTATATAACTTTTAGTAAATTTTTGCTAATTAGATCTTCTTTAGTCTTCACTGTAATATGAGGTAATTGAGATCACTCAAATATGTAAAATATGCCTGGAAAATGTGTGTAATTTTTTAATGTTAAAAAAACCTTGTCCTATTATAAATTTAAATTCATTCCCAACAATAATTAAGCAATTTGTTGGCCAGTTTTCCTCAATAAAAATGTGTTTTGTGGTGCTATCAAAACATTACTGTTTGTTTGAGCATTCCAACCAGCCTAGCACAGCAACCGTGGCTAAACCAATGGCTATCTGTTTGGTTGACCAATGGGAAACCTCTTTGATAACAGTCATTCTTTTTACACTGCACTATGCAAGACAGCACAAAAATTAAGCTCAAAAGCATAATTATAATTGCATCAAGATAATAAAAAGTCTGCAAAGTGTATATTCTAATTTACAAGAAGATAAATTGCACTTGTCGGAGTCAGAATCACGTTGCAGTGAATGTTCCCACCTTACATCCAGGCCTCAGGGCCAGGGCTGCGTACCACGCATCATGACGGGCTTTCCATAACCGGCCACGAGTCTCCTCATCTTCTGCCCAGGCGAAGTCTGAGCCTCCGTTATCCCGCGTGATCTCCTCTGAACACACAGAACATGAAGCTTTCCAGATGACACGTTCTTTCACATCTATTGTTTTGCTTTTGTAAAATACTGTTTCTGTAGAAATTTGTTGTTTGGGCCTATGTTTTATCCACATATACCAGTGATGGACACTTGCTCCTCCATGCCTTTGGAGCTCCCGTGGAACTCCAGAAAGAGGGTGGGAGTGACCGCATAGGACAGGTTGTTGAAGCGATTGCATGCGTTTATCATCACGTCGTCCAAGAACTCTGCAAATGGAACATATCAACAACGATTAAGTCTTGTGAAGCCTTTGTGTGTAGAAAGCCGAGGCTTCAAAATCGATGCCTCACTGCAGCCTCGATTTAAAAATCTAAGAGAGCGGTCATGCCTGATTACTCTTAAATTGGATGGAGCTACTGGTGGAATATTTTTCCCTGAGTGGACTGCAAAAGAAGAAACACATTGTGGTTCTGAGAACCAAGCAATTCATTAAACCCTTGAGTGCGTTCGGTGTTGACTATGAATAAAGGACGGTGTTTCCTTCTAAATTAATGTTTATGTTATTGCAGGAGGCTTCAGTGAATAGATTAGAATGAAATGAATAGAGTTCTGCACTAAATCGCACAGGTAGGCATGCATGTAGTTTCGAATGCCACAGTCTGTGACTTTACAAGTTCACAACACAGGAGACCAAGTGTTCTTTTGTTACCATGTGTGACCATGTGCTTCAAACAATGCTCACCGATACGCGCAATGGGCACTCCAGCTTGCAGGATCTGAACGGTGCTGTCCACTGCTGATTGGACGGATGGAAAGGAGCAGACAGCCGACACCATACTTTCAGGAATACCGAACAACCGAAGCGTGGCTTTGGTAATAATACCCAAAGTTCCCTCCGAGCCCACAAAAAGGTTTGTTAGGTTGTAACCGGCAGATGTCTTTCTGAAAGGGTGTTGCATCAAAAGGGGAAAAATCAAATGTAGACAACACAAGATTTAGTTTAAAATATACTTTGATTGTCATTTTGCAGTCATACCTTGGACGACGGCCCTTCCCTGCTGTGTGGAGGACCGTTCCATCTGCTAGAACCACCTCCAGGTTCAGGACGTTCACGCGCATCGTGCCATAGCGGACTGCGTTGGTGCCTGATGCACTAGTTGCAGCCATGCCACAGAGAGATGCGTCAGCACCTGGATCTGTGGAAATGCATTTCTTAAACATTAATCATTTCCAATAATATATGGCAAATATGGCTAAATTAAACATTTAATTAGGCTTGAATTATTCTATGTACTCGAACATTCAATCAGTGTTATTTTAATATCAGATATTTAGTATCCTATACAGGTTTTGTTTATTTTGAATTAGATTTTGTTTGTATGTTCTATTTTAGTTAGTTTTTTTGAGTATGTTGTTGAGTTTGTTCATTGTAGTACTTTTTTTTTTTAAATGTAGGGCTATATACTTTTATAATTGATTTATTAGTTTTAGTTATTTTAGCACTTAAAGTTAAACTAAATAAAAAGAGAAATGTTGATTTTTTTTTATGGTTTCCGTTTTAGATTTAGTTAACTATAATAACCCTGATATAATCATTGATTTATGTGGTAACTGTACTCATACTACACAAGGCTTTGACTGACCGACGGGAACCAGAGGCCAGTGTCACGCAGGTATGAGTTCAGCCTTTGCGTGTCACACTGGCTCCACAGTCACATCAAAATCCTAGGTGAAGATCAAGAACCTGGTCCTCTTCTCAGACTGAACACACTCCACCCTAAGAAACACATAGTAACAAATATGTAAACTTAGATATATACAGTATATATATATAGTCTATAATATATATATATAATATGAATGGGTGTTTACTTAAGAAATTGTGCAGAATAGCTAAAAAATATGGTCACACATAATTCTTTTTCATCTAATGAAGATTGGGCTGAAATCTGAAGACTGTAAAATTCTTGTGTCTATTCTTCTCAGGACAAACCTTCAGAGCACCAACACCTCCCTCCAGTCCTGTCCCTGTGCCAAACGGGATCATGGGTAGTTGGTGGTGGTGACAAATTTTGGCAAGAGCACTAACCTCCTCTACAGACCGAGGAAACACCACCACATCTGGTGGTTGGCATCTGACACAGCAAAGACAAACTTAACAAAAATATATAAATAACAACACGCAAATCAAATTTAAATCTAATGTAAAAATGTAATGTATTGTATTCTCATTTATTTGAATGGAAAATGTATTTTGAGTTGATTGGCTGGTTGTGAAATACTGAGGATTGATTGATTGTGCCTGAATATCATTGCTGTGGATGATTATTTGTGTCTGGGAGAAAAGAGAAGTGGGGAAAATTAAGTTTCTCTTGAATGCTGAATGGGCCCAGAAAGTCGATTTAATATTTTACTCACTGCTTTTAATGATTGACACAGACGCTGCAGTCGGTTTATTTGTAACTGTGGGCGGAGCTACTGCTGCACTGTTTGCATATGATTAAGAGGCAGGTGACACTGAGGTATGGCAGTGAAATCTCACCTGTGCACAGACTCGTCCCTGCCGTGCTGTTCTCGGACAGCTGAGCCCACAGACACCCCTTCATCTCCGCTAACAGAGCGAAACGCTGAAATGACCCGCTCGACGGCTCCAGCCTAGAATAACCAATGTGAGAAATACCTGCATGACTCTTGTAACACGTAAGTTAAATAATTAAAAAAAAAAAAATGTAATGTAGTTTTCATTTTTTATATTATAGATTTTAAAATATAATAAAAAAAGTATGTTTTAATTTGGAGGGGAACATATTTCGGATTTTATGTCTTGCACTTTATTATCCGCGTAAACAGACTGTAGCCCTTGGTGACCACGTCTTTATTCTATTTCTAAGAATTATGTAACAATAAACAGGAATGATCCCAGACTTACTTGAGCAGAATATGTCCTGCACCTCCCGCAAATAAACGGCAGCCGTGGAGAAGAGAAGCGTAGGGCTTGCATGAACAAGGTCATTTTCTACTCCTTACAAAAGTTACGAAATAACCAAGCTTTTATACATAGCGTCAGTTGTTATGTTTATATAAAATTTTCCTCCGGATCAGTATAATGGCGTCACGCTTCGTCTGAACCTCAAGCCCCGCCCCTAGATTAGGAATTCTACTATGGCGAACGCTTAGCTTATGAATATTAATTATTTAACATGACGTTCGCACGGTTGATCTGATTTGCTGAAAAGCCGAATACGTATGAATATTAATTAGCTTGACTTGGTGCTTCAGGGAATATTAGCCTAACGTAATTCGTATTCATAAGCTAAACCTTATCATAGATTCGTTAGAGAATACGTTTATTTTCTAGTCTCAGGAATGTTCTATCATGGTAAAGTACTGTACACGCGACAGTGCTATATAAAACCATTTAATTTTTGCAATGTAGTTTAAAAGTTATTAGAGAAGCCACAAGGTGGCAGTACTACATCACACAGGCTGTTTTGTCTCTGTTTTGACAATTCAGTAGACATCAGCATCATACCCATATATATATATATCATGTACCCAGTATGTCCAAAATGAAATAATGAAATATAGATACATATTTCTTAAGAATTTCTCACAGTTTATTTTATTTTGTTTGGCTACTTATTATAAAATGGTATAAAACGTCTCAGGTTACTTATGTAACAATGGTTCCCTGAGTAGGGAACAAGACACAGCATCCTCTAGGGGGTCGCTATGGGAAACGCTCGTAGTGACCCGTGTTGAAGCATACATTGAAAAAACACCAACTCGTTGGCCGGCGGCAGCCATGATGTCACTACCGGTGCGACTAGTATAAATAGGTGCCGGGAGAACACGTCATTCACTTCTTCTTCTGAAGCTTGTGTCCGCAGCATGGCAAGAAGCCTAGAGGGTGCAGTGTCTCGTTCCTTACTCAGGGAACTATGGTTACATAAGTAAACTGAGACGTTCCCTTTCATGGGAATTCGAACTGCGTCCTCTAGGGGTCGCTATGGGGAACGATACCCACGCCGCCATGCTGAGGGGAGTACAAGCCAGAACCATGGCGAGCACTAAGAACCAACTCTACCATATTGCCATGGGAGTTGCCCTTGGGACGTTAGACGGCTGTCAGTGACGTTTATTCCCTACGGCCAAAGGCCTAGGCTACATACCACAAATACTTACCTGTTAGGGCCAGACTCCTGGGCCCGGGGTAGAGCTCCAGGCTTGGAATAAAAAAAGATTTCCTTTAAGGGAATACGACCAAGAGCATAGAATCATACTAGTCTTGGCCTGACACACAGGGGCTACCGCACGTTTCTCCTTGCATGTGCTGAAGGAACTGTCTCAACATACCCCTAGTAGCAACACCCTGTTAAAAATGGATATCCAGAGGATACAAGGTGGAGTGGTGCCCAAGGCGGAACCGGGGTTTTAAACCACTCAAAAAGAGCACGAAGTCTTGCGCGTAGCTCTTACCATACAGGATTTTTAGAAAAGTGGGCAAAGCATAACGTGCACACTTACCACTGATGTGGATTTTAGAAGGGGGCAAAGCATAACGTGCGCACTTACCAGCTATGTGGATTTTAGAAAAGTGGGCAAAGCATAACGTGCACTACACTTGCATACCGTTCTAGGGGTTCTCATGGCACCCTGAAAAGGCAGCCTATAGATAAAAATAGCATATCCCCAGACACTATATCTACAGCTATAATGCTAGAGCGGCTAGTAGTAAATCTGTAGCTGGGGAAGCAACATCCAGCTCTCAATGGAGAGGGAGCTCAACCTACAGCATGTTCCCATGGTGGAACAGCTAGCAGTTATTCAACTGAGGGAGCAACACACTCAGTTCTCAAACCGAGACGGGGCTCGACCTGCAGCATGTTCCAAACTGGAACAGCTAGCAATAGTTTACTTAGCTGTGGGGGCAACACACCTAGTTCTCAGTCGAGAAGGGGCTCGGCCTACAGCATGTTCCAATGCAGTAACGCTAGCAGTAGTTTACCTTGGCTGAGGGAGCACAACCCAGCTCTCAACGAGAGGGGGCTCGACCTGCAGCAGGATTGTAAAAATCAGAGGGGAAGCATACTGCCGTCTAGACAGACTCTCATTCCAGGTAACCCTTTGATAAAAGGGGAGCATTGTCTCAATACTACCACGAGGACAGCCCATGGAGCGAGGAATCTAACTCCTCAGAGAGGATTAACGCTCGAAAGAAACATCATACACACAATAACCCTCAATGGTGAGGGGAGCGATGCCCAAGGGGATATCCTGGTGATCGGGATAAACCCCTCAGGGCGACCCGGATACGGTAGACCAGTCAGGGTAGCATGAAAGCGTAAACCCCAGCACGGACGTCCAGGAATTTTTTGCAGGGGACCACGGGGGCCTGAGAATCACAAACCTCCGCAGAAGCCGTGTTATGGGCAGCAACCAGGAAGTATGAAACCGAAACCTTACTTACCTTCTGGACATATATCGACGAGTGAAATAAACATTGCAAGTCGAGCACCCGGTTTCTGAAACCAGCACGGGAAACACTGCAAAGAAATTAGCAGAAGGGTACACACAACCACCAGTTCATAGCACATACTTTTTATATATTTATATACATATATTTAGACATGGATCGTACTCACCCACCACGGCTCCCGCGTTGGAGCTCTGTCCGGAAAAGCCTCTAGACCGGACCTTCAGTAAGGTGGTTACTATGATTAACCATAGAACCAACCAAAAACATCATCGGTCCAGAAGGAGAATGGTTAGCAGGAGAGATGGTGGTTACAGGGGGATTAGGAAGGGGAAGAAAAGGGTAGACACCCCTTGAGGGAAAGAGTGGATACCTAATCATTACTCTGATCCGGACGAAAGCGCTGACGCCTTGTCTGGATCACATCCCTCAGTTCTTGCCTACCTCCCTTTGACCCACAATACTTCCTACCCCTACCCGCAGGCGGAGGAGGAGCGCGAGTCGCGACACTAGCCTTCTGTGCTCGTCTCTGATCCTCAAATCGAGACAGGCCAGGGCCCCTGGGTTGTTCGGGCTCAGACCTGGACCTTCGTGGAATGAAGGTTTTGAAGGCCGCTGGAGCGCCTTAGCCTCCCGAACTTTTCGACGACCGTCGCAACGGATGTACCAAAAAGTTCAGAGAGCGAAACCGGGGCATCGAGAAGAAAGACCCTTTCTTTCCTCCCGATGTCTGCCAGATTTACCCACAGATGCCTCTCTGTCACTACCATCGCCACCATAGATCTGCCCATGGCAGAGGCAGCCTGCTTAGTAGCACGGAGAGCAAGATCCGTGGTGCGGCGCAGCTCAGCCATCTCATCAGAAGAAAGGCCCTCGCCTTTATCCAGGTCTTTCAGCAGATCAGCCTGGTATGCTTGGAGCACCGCCATCGTGTGCAGCGAAGCAACAGCCTTACCTGCTGCTGCGTATGCCTTGCCATGCATTTTAGATGTAGCTTGAAGAGGCAGGGATGGCAAGGAGGGAGTTTTGAGAGATGATGTCTCTCCCATAGAGAGATATCTAGCTAGCGTCTCTTCTACAGGGGGCATTCTCTCATAGCCGTTTTCGCGCATCGCCTCGATATTCGCATAACTGGTATGCTGAAACCGATGGATGCGTGAGGAAAATGGCCTCTTCCATTCCTTCTCGAACTGTGTGGAGATCAGGAAGAAAGGAAGGCTCAACTGAGCTGGAGGGTTATGGCCAGAAAGATAAAGTTCCTCGAGACAACCTCGCGACGCCACTTCCTTAGTCCACTTCCATGGCAAGTCAAGTCTTGCCGTGGCGCGATCCATAACCTCTAAGAGCTCGTCATACGCAGGGCAGGAGGATTGAGATGGCTCAGCCTCAGCTTCTTCGCTCTCCTCATCCATTTCCTGCTCTTCCTGGGCAGAACCCAGCAGAGCACTGGCCCCTGGATCCGATGATGTTAAAGAGAGAACATCATCCTCCAGTGGCTGTCTCTCGCCCCCCGCCGATGAGCGCGAGAAGGAAAGCCCCTCTCTAAACTCATCGGCCAGGTCCACCTGAGATTCCCACGAGCTCATTCTCCTCCGCGCCTCAGCAGCTACGGGTCCTGAATCGCGGGGAGCCAATGGCTGCCCCTCTTTCCTTGAAAAGAGAGACAAACGAGAACGGAGTTTTTTCATTGGAAAACACTCGCAGTGCACGCAGATTGCCCCCTCGGAGACATCGCGTGCGTGCTCCTCGCCCAAACAAAAAAACGCAGAAATCGTGTGTGTCATCAGGTGTCAAATAACAACGACACGGATGCACACATCTTCTAAATGCTCTACTAGTGCTCGCCATAATAAATAGATAGCTCTTACTTGTTCCTTGAAAATGCACGCTTCAAACAGAACAGTCCATGAAGACGAAGAAGAGAATGATGTGTAGCTCCCGGCACCGATTTATACTGTAGTCGCACCGGTAGTGACGTCAAGGCTGTCGCCGGCCAACGAGTTGGTGTTTTTTCAATGTATGCTTCAGACACGGGTCACGACGAGGCGTTCCCCATAGCGACCCCTAGAGGACGCAGTTCGAAGTTCCCATGAAAGGGAACAATAACTGCTTCTGCTTTTGACTTCCAATAGACTATAAAACTAATAGGCCTACTCTAATGCACCATTTCATAAACTAATCAAAATTAAAAACACGTCCCAAGACTTAAGACTATAATTAGTTTTGAAATTAGACTCAAATTTGAACTTAAAGATTTTTTTCTTCACTTATGCAATAAAATGAACAAAAATAGGCCACATGGGATGTTGTCATTGTTCGAACTAGCATTTTGACAGGTAATATAAATCCACAATACCCACATGATGAAATTGTGCAAGAGTATTCATATATTTCAAACTAGAAATACCCCCAGGTACTGTAAGGTTGAGCTAAATCAGTTCAGTTGACCTTTATTAATTTGTCAGTGTACTTGTGAATCTACATATTAATGAACCCTCATATGCAAGTCTAGATGAAGATCCGGTGGGTTTTGCAACCTGCGTAGATCGAGTTACGCCATTGGTTCCCATAGTAACCTGTGTGTTCTCTGCCATGTATGAACGTCATTTGTTCCCCATGGGGAGAGTCTGTCTTTCTCTCCCCCTAATAGTTACATCGTGCCCGTGTTGACTAACACAGATGAAAGCATACACTCATTGCAAAGAACTTCCAACTAGATCATTGTCAAACCTGTTTCTAATAAAACCCCCATGGATGTGGTTTGACCAACGCTTGTTCTTGACGTAGTAAATATGTAGAGATGAACAATGCAAGTAATTTTAGCTTATAAAACTGAGTTAACAGAAGGGCTTGTGTTATTCATTGTATGCAATTTTCTGATTGTTTAAATGAGACTCAGACAGACCTTTAGTGGTGTTTTGATGACAGCACAGTCTCCTTGACTCCAGTGTTTTGAGGATGTCAGTCAGTCAGCTTTAAGGAAGTGAGTGAAAGGAATCTTGATCAATTGCCCCAGTCTTTTGGAATCTTAAGAATGTCTTCTGTTCTGGCTTGTATATTTGCCACTATTAACCTTCATGGCCTGTTGAGACTGATTCTACGTCTGGAGTCCCAGACACCGCAGTGATGTAAAAAGAATAGTAGTAATTCCCAAATGAACCTCTTATGTCCCCTTTAAAATCTTTTAATATACTATTCTGACCTCATAAAAACCCATTCAGCTGCTGTCATTGAAGCTTTAAACTTTGTTGTATCACAAAGTTGGCATGCACTTCTGAGACGTGCACAGGGCAAACACAGTGACCTGATGAGTTTTCTGTGAAGCTCCATAAATCTGCACTATAAAATGCTACTAATTTTAGCGAATAAGATGGTAAAAGTGCCAGTTAATGGGTTTTTTACAACCCTTTTCTTTATATGAAGAAATGTATATGTAGAAATAGGAACTGACAGAATTCCACAAATCATCACATTTGTTTAGATTTTGTTTAGATACACTAGCCTACATTCATAAGTGTTTTTTTTGTTGATGATTTTGTATGCTCGTCAAGGCTGTATTTATTTGTTCAAAAACGAAGTAAAAACCGTGAAATATCATTACAATTTACAGTTTTCTAATTTAATACGTTTTGATTACTCCAGTCTTTCAGTGTCACATGATCTTTCAGAAATCATTCTATAACATGCTGATTTAGTGCTCATAAACATTCATTATTATTACCAGTGTTGAAAATGGTTGTGCTGCATAACATTTTTGTGGAAACAGTAATAAATGTTAGTGATAGATTCACTGATGATTAGAAAGAACACCATTTTTATTTTATTTCTTGTCGTTTTTGCCTTTATTAGTATAAGACAGATCAGAACTGAAAGGAAGTGAAGTGGGAGAGAGGTAAGTAGTGTGCGGGATTAGGAAAGGTCCTCGAGTCGGATTCGAACTCGGGACGCCCAACAGCATATTTTATAGTTTAACAAACTTGCAACAGCCATATTTTACTGTAAGCTTAACAAAAACTATTTTATTCTTCAGTTGCTCTCGCAATTTGCCTGCATCCTGCATGTTCATTGCAGGCATTCTAAGAATGTTCAGACTGCAAAAGTGAGTCAGCTTATTTGCATATACATTCTGACATTAAAGTGATCCAGACCGCACATAAATGGGCGGAATGTCAGTCCGAGTGCTGTTGTTCCATTCTCTCCCTTCACCTAATTATAGCCAGTTGAGTATTAGTGTTCTTGAGACTTCAGAAACATTTCGTGTGGCCCGGCCTCAACTCTCTCTCCCTCCCTCACTCATTGACGTCAGAGGAGGGAGAGCGCTCGAGCGCAAGAGCACTGCGGAGCGACGCGCGCACCACTACATGCCTCGTCCTGGTCGGACAGCGGGCATCATTTATTGATAAAAACAACAGTGAGCGGACGTTTGAAGACGTTAGGGAGCGAATTTTTTTGTGTAGCCTCCAGAAAAATACGCGACGGAAGCTGAGAACATTTCCAACGGATACTCGTTTACATATAGACGCCTGAAACGCCGCGTACCACTTTATATGGTAAGTTATTATAGAATACAAATTCGTATGATGTATTTAACTAGCCTATTTGTTGAATTGAATACTGAAGTCGTCTTTAGTGATTTATATGTAGGATGTAAGATGCCGGGTTTAATTCCACTGAGTTTAATTTGGGATTATTGAAAGCGTGCCAGAGTGTAATAGTTTGATGTTATGGTTAATAATGGATATTTTAATTATTTTATGTATGTAGTTATTGTTTGAAATGTGTCATTTCATATAGTTGACAGGTTATTTTTGCTATTAGAGAGATTGAATGATAAAGGTGAGTTAGAAGATGTGGCTGGCAGACAAACATTGGGTCATTGGCATTGCATTGTGCTGGCCTGCATTTCGGTTCTCTGTCTCCTTCACACACACTCATTATGGAGTCACCCTATCCTCTGCTCTATGTAGACTCTATGAGACATCCAGGGGCATCTGACAGTAGGCACACAGCAGGTAAGAGAAAGAAAACAAGACAAAGAGACAGAGACAAGAATAGAGAAACAGAAAGGGTTGGATTGTTGTTGTTTTTTATATTATTAATTTAGTATGTCTGTTTTGGTTTTACAAGTTGATTGCATGCAGCTAAACTGCAAATGCTTTGGTAATACGAATGTACAAAGATTTGCCATGCCAATAAAACACATAAAAATAGAAAATAGTGTAACTGCGGTCATGGATATTTTAGTGAATTTTAAAGGGGTAATATGATGCATTTCAAGTTTTCCTTTCTCTTTGGAGTGTTACAAGCTCTTGGGCATAAAGAAGATCTGTAAGTTGCAAAGACTAAAGTCTCAAATTCAAAGAGATATTCTTGATAAAAGTTAAGACAGGTCAACGCCCTCCTAAAACACCTCGTTTAAACACACCCCCACATACCTACGTCACTATGTGGAAATATTAGCATAATGCCGCCCAAATGGGCACGCAAAGAAAGAAGGCGTGGTTTCAGGAACGCAGTAGTGTTGATGCAGCATGTCAGGGAGACGCTGTGTAAAAAGCACTTTATTTGGCCTTCCGGAAGTAGATGCAATTATGAATCATTGGTTAAGATATATTTACAACAGAACAGCACAACCCAGAGGTTCGAATTTGTGCAACGCATTTTATGGACG
>JADLZN010012002.1:0-53384 GCA_018155175.1 Sinocyclocheilus anophthalmus | reverse complement strand
CTAGTCGATATATCAGTTTATCATTATCATATTTCCGCTCACACACTTCACTGTCAGGGCACCTGCGTGGGCCGGGAATGCCACAGATCGCATTTCATGTCCAACATTAGCTTGTTGATCGGCTGATTTATTGTGCAGAGGAGTAACATAATGTAAAAAGATAACATAGCAATGGAACGGATAGAAGGCTTGCTCATTTGTGTGGGTTCACAATAGCCTAAAGCATTATCATTCCAATCTTAATCCCTACTCGTCTCCACAGCCTCAGTCACCAGTGTCTTATTACCGCCCGTTGGCATGGAGTTCGTGTGTGTGTGTGTGTGTGTCTGTGTCTGGCCTTCTTACCACACAGACCCAAAGTCATACACTGCCCTCTGCAGCAGCAACAATACTTGCTCATATTTAGCCCACTACACAAGCACATTCCAAATATGTCAAAAGTTGAAGCACACTAAGGCCAAATAGAGCTCAGGTATCACTGAGCTAATTTTAGCCCAGCTCAGCACACAGGAAAACAAAAAAAAATATTTAACAAGGGCCATAAATCTGAGCAGTAACTCAAGGTTTTTTTCCACTGAGATGAAAGACTTATTAAAGACTCTGACGGATAGAAACTGATGAAGACAAACACCAAGGGTGAAATGTGTGTTTGCATTACGCTCCTCCAAGGCAACGAAAACAACAAATACACACTGGCTGCTCTCAACCCCCACGTCTCACAACATTAATAACTTAACCGCAATTTTCCTACAGAGTGGATCTCTCACGTATTAATAACGAACTGCCTCACGAGGTGGATATAAACTCCACCAGCGGAAACCTGCAGAGAGGGACTTTTCCAGCTGCACGGGACGTAATATGATACCAGCCTCTTTTCCTTCAGCAGTGAAGAGTGTCCCATGTGAGAAACACATCAGAGGAGCCGTAGAAAGAGAGAGAGACTGCAGCAGGCTCGTCCGAGCCCTCGGGCCTCTCTTATGCTAAACCGCAGCCATGCACTCTCCTCTGAAGCTCGGTCTGGTGCTCTAACCGCTCTTCCAGCACCCACAGGCTGACCACCAGGTCATCTGGACTCTGACACAAACATGCAGATGTGGCTCTTTTTGTGTAACTATTTTGCAGGGCCTCAAAATACCACTGTGCTGAACTCTTTTCTGCCCTCTTTGACACAAAGGCCTGTTTTCCGATCTTTTAGAAAAATCTTGTCTTCATTACACAGCCTGGTCATTACTCAGTCATATAATTATTAGGACAATGTTCTTCAACCTTTTCTATTATTATAGAGTGATAAATACTTGCTTTGCAAGTTGCTTTAAAAATATTATTTTAAGGGGGGGGGGGGGGGGGGGGGGGGTCAGCGGATGCACTGGTGAGCGGAGATGAGGAGCAAGGAACGGATGAGAGACGAGGAGTACATTAATCCAATGGGTTTAATCAACACATGACCCTCAAGCTATACTGACTGACATGCCCATACACACAGGATGAGGGGATGACGAGACACATCTGGGAGCAATGAAACATCAAGGGAAACACCTGGGATTAATGAACTTAACTAATCAGGACATGAACAGGAAACTAACCAAATATGGGCGTAGGAAGGCACATGGGGAGCAAGACATACACAAAACATGGAACAGAGTCTGACATAACGCCCCCTCCGGAAGGCGTGTCCTCACGCCACACAGCATCCAACGGGGAGGGGGGGTGGGCACTCTGGAGGCCCCTCAGGACAGACACGGGACAGCAGGCCTCCAGAGCGGGTGGTACCCCTTATTTTTTTTTTTACGGGTGGATGCGGTGCCTTATGGGGGTCGGAGCCTCGGGAGGCCATGGCGGAGGGCAGGAGCTTGGGAGGCCATGGTGGAGCAGCATACGAGACGGCCGCGGCCCCAGCCACCGCCTATAGGCTGGAGCCTGTTACCCCCCCCCAAAAAAAAATACTTGGAGAAATGTAGGGGGTTGTATTCAGGGCCTGGAGCCCTCCCTGGGCTGAACGGGGGAACAGGAGCCCTCCCTGGGCTGAACCGGGGATCAGGAGCCCTCCCTGGGCTTAACCGTTTTTGCGGAACAGGAGCCTCCAGGCCTAACCGGGGAAACAGGAGCCCTCCCTGGGCTACAATCAGGAACAGGAGCCCTCCCTGGGCTATACTCGGAAACAGGAGCCCTTCCTGGGCTTAACTGGGGAACAGGGTAGCGCTTATGTGGTGCTGGCACTGGAGGGTGCTCTGGAGGAGCAGGCACAGCAAATTGCATTCGAGGAGCTGGGACTGGAGTGAGCTTTGGGGCTCGAGCCGACACTGGAGCGAGCTCTGGGACTGGAGCTGACAATGGAGCGGGCACTGGGGCTGGAGCCGACACTGGAGCGAGCTTTGGGCTTGCCACCTTATCGTCCGTGGGGCCTGCCAAACTAATGTCCTTGGGGCCTGCCACACTAACGTCCGGTCGGCTTGCCACATTAACTGCCGGCTGACTTGCGGAAGCAGCGGACGGCGGCGGACTGGTTCTGGCTCGGGACCGGACACTCCCCAGACACCGGAAGACACCTTCCCTCCAAGTTAGTCCAGTGGTGTCTGGGAGCCAGAACAGCTGATTGAGGACGGCGTCTTCTAACGCCGCCACCTCCGCGAGCTTGCAGAACTCCCGGGCGTACTCGTAGAAGGGGTGATCGAGGCCAGCTAGGGCGGCGACGCGAGCGGCAATTTCCATCGCCGCGGGGAGGAAAAGCCAGGAAACAAAAAAACTTTCAAAAAACATGGAAATTAAACACGGGGAAGGGATGCCGCTTACTGTTTGGTCTGGTATTCTGTCACGGATGCACTGCTGAGCGGACTGAGGAGCAAGGAACGGAGAGAGACGAGGAGTACATTAATCCAAATGGGTTTAATCAACACATGGACCACTCACGCTATACATGGCATGAACATGCACATACACACAGGAGGAGGGGATGACGAGATACACCTGGCAACAATGAAACATCAAGGGAAACACCTGGGACAAATTAACTTAATTAATCAGGACAGGAACCGGAAACTAACCAAATAAGGGCATAGGAAGGCACATGGAGAGCAAGACACACACAAAACATGGAACAGAGAAGGCTGGGGGGGGGGGGGTGGGGGGTATCATTAATCAGGAAATGTATTGTTTGTAGTTATTTATTTACTTGCTTACTTACTTATTTACTTAACCTTAACTTTCTACCTAAAATGTTTTTCAAGTCAATTCATTGACCAACTGAGCATACTGCACACAAAATGGAAGCACTAAGAAAATTCTATATATTATATATTTCGAACAATTTCTAATTTTTATAATAATAATAATAATATATAATAATAATAACACTGCCTCCCAAACTTATTTTTGTCTGACTTTTCAATGCCACACACTTTTCATAATCATTTTTGTTTTTTTATTAAATATCTTGTTGCATTTGAAAACATGAAAAAAAAAATGTGGAAGTAACATTACAGGTTGCAAGCTGCATTTAATGTTGGCTTGAAGTTTTGCATATAGGTGAGCCAAGAAAGAACTGTCTAAAGTAGCCAAACAATACATTCTTTAGAAAACGTAATAGCTTAATAACATTAAAAGTAACTTTCCCCAGCACTGGTAGCCATTAGGATTTACAGGACAGTACCTAGAGGTTCTTCTTGGATTACATGCTGCTTTGACTGAAATTAAAAAGAATGACTCCTTAATTTGCAAATAAAGACAACTACAAATAAAAATTAATTTGCATGAAATATGATCAAATATTTGCAGTCTAAAACTGTTTAAACAAAAAATTGTCATGTTAATATGATGACAAGGAGTGTTGTTATTGAAGAATAGGGTGCAGGCTTGAAAGCAGAGCTGTAGGAGTATCTATCCAAGAGCCACAAACTCAGGCTTTTCTAGTTTTCCTTATAGAGGCAATGGCTTTGTTGTCTCCTTTGAGAGCTTTTAGGCAAGCTTTCATCCAATTTTATAGTTGAACAAAGCCTGCAGAGCTTTGTTCAAAATCTCAAAGCAGCTACACAGCTCTGGAGAGCCACGTAAAATATGAGTGGAAAAATGAAAACCGCAGTATAACAGTAAAAGCAGACACAAACATAAAGACTTTTTATATTATGCAAATGCCTTTGAATCCTAGATTGAATTTGCCTATTGGAACGTGAATTTCTTGGATCGCAAACGCTTTTATAGTTTTAAACATTCATATTTATGATTGCTGTGAATTATTCTTTGTAGAATCAATAGCCTCTTTGAAAACATGGAAAAACATGCCAATGACTTCCAAATAAATTCAAATGAATAAATACCAGACATGATTGTTGCTAAAGCAAGATCATAGAACACAGATCCGAGACAGGTGAGTGTCAGTAACAATACATCAATATTTGCGGTAATTTAAACTATTGCACTGTGCCATTAACCTGCACCTCAAAGTGGCAACAACTTCCTAAGAGTGACATGGTGAAAGCTATCACATACTGTAGTCTCAACCTCAGATGAAACATCAACAAACCACCACAGTCTGTTCACTAACCATGGGATGCATATTGCACACAACAAAGTATCCTGCAATGCAAATTCCAGGAGTTAAGTTACCTGGATACAAAATGATGTTTGAAAGGAAAAATTGTATATTCCACTAAATAATCACATTTGGATGGACAGATATTCGTCATAAATTCTGCACACATACATAGGGATTTCCCTGCCCTATACCTGTCCATAAAAACAAAACATAAAAGAGCTATTGTCTGAGTGGGTGGCTCTTTGCCAGAATAAGCTGCAAAATGTAGCAGTTCTGCAGCATGGTCCTTACTTAGAGAAGAAGATGTGTGGCTGTTTTCCATTTCATTGGTTCCCATTAACAGATACGCGTCAGAAAGCAGCCATTTATGCTCCTATTAAAAGACTTGTTACTTCCCCAGCACTGCTTCAGTGACCAGACCCCTCGTCCAGTTTGGGTCAGCTCAGTCCCTCCACTTCTGTTTCTGTTCTTCTTCTGTCTCGTGGACCAGGGTTAGTCCCAGATAACAGGGAGCATTTTTGTAACCTTTAAATAATGTATTAATCACAAAGGGGAAACTGGACATTTTAAGCTTCTTAGAATATTTAAAAAATAAACGTTCAAATAACTTTATTTTGGATTAAAATAAAGCTAGTAGAATGTTGTGAAACATTTTAGTAACTTTTAAATAATGTTGTAATCATGGCAAGAACCATTTAGAAATATTTCAAAACAGTGTTCCCACAACGTTTTTATAGCCTACATTTTTATTTGGGTTATTTGAGTTATTATTGGGTTATTTGAGTTATATAGGTTATTGTCAACTAAAACTAAAACCATGAAAAAAATAATAATAAGTTATGTTCACTAAAATAAAATAAAATATAAAACTTGCTTTATTTTATTACAGTTAGTTGCCAAAGCAACATGTCTCTTTTTTTGTTTAGTTGACTTTGAAGTAAATCACAACTAAAACTAAGTAAATAAAACTTCTAAACTAATAAAAAAAAATTCAGGAAAGGAAATAAATAAATAAATAATCTGATAAAACGACAAAAACACAAACACAAACAAATTAATTTTAAGTTAAATTAAAGAAAATAATAAAAATAAAAATAAACAAAAACTATAATAGTATATCAATAATACTAAAATAACACTGTGAGGGATTTTTATATATTATATTATGGTTAAATCTGTGATTGAGGCACAGAGATTGCATAAACGTATTTACACAAACTGTATTCACCTCACTTTCTCTATTATAAATACTATTCAACCCAGAATATTAGCACGTCTTGATGATAAACCCAACAAGAACACTTGTGCATGACATCACTGTGTGGGGGTGGGGCCCCGTCCCCTAGTTTGCAGGGGACCAGAAGATTTGCAAGAAAGAAAGAAAAAAACTCAAATACACCATTTAAAAAAACAAGGCATTAATATGCTGTTGTGGCACTCTGACACACACAGTGAATGAAACGGGGAAAAGATCCAGAAGCTTAGTGATCAAGCATTTAATGATGGAATTATTTGGCTTCTGGGAGAAGGATTAGGTGATAAATTAAAAACGGATTGGTGAAGTGCATCTAACGTCCCAAGAAATATTGGAGTTCTTGTTGGGGTTTTACACCACAAAGAGAGTTGTAAACTAGAATAAAGACTAAAACAGTTCTTGGTCTGGACACGTGCCAAATATCCATAGGGCATTAGCAACCAACTGGTGAACCTCATTAAAAAGTAGAGAAACCTATAACCATTAAAAGCCCATTAAGCAGCATGTAATTTTGTGGAACTAAATAGCAGAGAGTAATCAAAAGCACATGAAACCCAGCTGGGAAACTAAGCAAATTGTTTCGATTAGGGGAGAATCCATCATCAACAACACCAGACTTTTTTTTTTCTGACATTCAATTCGTTCTCTCTCGCTCGCTTTCAATTTCCTCGCTAATGACATGAATTGATGCAGATAACAGGCAAGAGTTTGTGAGCCAAATATGCATGATACACTTCAACTTGCATCAACAATTTACATATTACAATGTTAAGAAACAAAATAGTAAAAAATATTGAACGAATGATTTGTATGATAACAACTGTATTTGATACTTTTTCAGTGGTTAAGCTGCGTCACTATTAAATTAACAGTGCCAAGACAAAAGAAATGCGGTTTCAGCTGTTACGTTACTATATGGCCTGTTGTCTGAAGACATCTTTATAGAAGGTCGAGTCCTATGGATGTGTGCCTTAAGAAACCTGATAAACATTATAATGAAATTCTTTGCAGAAATTGTTATGCCACCATATTTTAATCATTTAGTTAGTGGCGTGTAACAGTACATGTTGGCCTTTGCTTTACTACACCTGTGTACAGAACAAATATAGTATTGTTTTATTACTTATTACACATACTGGTAAAAAATGTAGTCTGAATGCACTGTAAGTCTGTAAATAGAGCAACAATCTGTTCAGTAAGCCACTGTTTAATAAAACAGAAAAAATAAGCATTTTCAGAAACATTCAGAATAAAAGGTACTTTAATAAGAAAAAATGTTATGAAAAATTGTGTTGTTTTGAATTGATATTTTACAGTTTTTTACGATTGCTATGACACTTTTTTCAATACTTTTAACAACTTTCCTAAACTCTTAACGCACCAACACACCTACAACACACAATTGGCAAAACAGTTAGTTTCATGCTCAAAATCAGACATTGTAAACAAAACTCCAACACTAATTTTCAAAGTACAATAATACACTACCAAAACAATGTCTCAAAATCAAATAATTATTCCAAAACACAAACACGTGTTCTCTTCCAACAGGAACATTTAGTCCAGTATTTGTAAATTTGGCAGTAAAAATCCATTGTTTTGGTCTTAGTTGAGCTTGTGTGTAAGAGAAGTTCAAGCATTTTAAATGTGTGTTAATTGAATGCATTTTGTGTCAAAGCAACAAGAAATGTGTTAATTGTATAGCCTACACAAATGGATGTTGCACTATAATTGTTAAAAATTTAGGAAAATTGTCGTAGCGATCGTAAAAAAACTGTATTTGGTACATACTAGAAGGCTACCTCAGTGTACTAGAATAAAGAATTGCTAATAATGAATCATGAAGAATCGTAATAGAATCGTTTAAGAACAGGAACTGATGAATCCATTACATTTGCAAACCAGGCTTGGAATTTCATCAACACAGTATTTTCGCAAAAACCTAGTGGTGGAATGGAGAAAAGGCCTATTCATAATGTCTTTAAAGTGTCTGGGATTTGAGGCTCGTAAAGAGAATTGTCAAGCCACAGAAGACAGACATACCTCAGTGTTAAACGTGGCCAGGACCACGTTTATTATGTGTAAAATGTCATTGCACGCGTCAAGAGGCATATATCTCAACCAGATTCTGTAGCTCGAGATTATCAAAACTGCAATGGAATTTGTGAACAATTTCAAAGTTCCACCTTCATGCACAAGCAACTTTTTGCATAGATGCCTTTACAAATGTATTTCTGCCCAATGGTGCAGTTTATGAGAGGACATACCCCATTGTTGATGACAAAAGTGGCCATGAAAACAATAAGCTAAGGTGGGATTGGAGATACAAGGGCAGTTGCTTGATCATGATGACCTGTTGTCAAAACTCTCCACATTTCTTGCATGTTAAGACCCATTTTCATATGACTTGGAATGCTAAAGCATTATTTTGTTGATGCCAAACAATCAAATTGTCACCTGTAGCTAAATAAGCAGGTTTAGATTAAGATTGCATTCTGTTTTGATATGCAACCATGTATATGGATAATTGTGTAGTGCTGAATTAGTGGAAGAAGCCTCATTTTTAAAGGCCTGTGGCTCATTTTTCAATGCTGCTGAGATCAAGAGGCTGAGAGCAAATCCCACCAGCAGCCATAAAGCACTTGTGTGTGCGAGGTACTGATCCCGAAGTGAATTCCCCGGTTTTCCTCTCAGCAGACTCCTCTTTCTCTGTGGATGTCAAATGACAATGTGACTGCTTAAAGGCCCTTAAAGCACATTGTGAAACCTTCTATGGACTGTAAACATACAGCAAATTCACAGGTATTGTAGCCGAGTGAAACTCATACAAAGCTCTTTCCATCAAAGCAAAGTTTATTGTGATGGTTAAACTCTTGTAACCAGACTTTGAATTATATCATTTATTCAAACATGAAGCAACAAACATGAAACATTATATCTGATGATGTCTTTGAAGGGCAATATAAACATGCAGTTATTGTTAGTGCTCTACCTAATGTGTAGCAGCTGAAGTGACCCTATCGTGACCGTTTCAGTCTGTGGTTTTATAGTGTAAGCGCAGGGGTGCGTTGGTTCCTTCACGGGTGTATTTCTGCCTAGTAGCAAAATTTACGAGAGGACATACCCTCTATTTTGTTGATTAATTAAAGTGGCCCTGAAAACAATAAGGCAAGGGGACTGGATTACTTCTACAGATGAGCGCTGTGCTCCATTCAGAATGTAACTGAGAATTGCGGTTTAACTTGTGAATTTTTATTAAAGTATTATTGCAAACAGGATGCAGAATTTAAGGAAATAGAATTAAAAAGTAACTAAATTCAAAGAAATTTAAAGAATCACAGGCAAACTTTCACAGTATATGGAATCTGTTGTTTTATTATCAGTACACATGCGCGTTTACAGGTCAATATATTATGTAATTAACATATCCACATCACATTTATTGTTGAAAAATGTTATGGTAATTATTTTTATTAACATTTGCAAATTATAGAAAAATATATAGATTAAAATGTACTCTACATTGCTTTAAGCAAGCCTAAATAGCCAAATAAAATGTATTGATTATTTGTTTGTTTGTTTTTACAGCAAAGCATGTGGTTATTGGTTATATTGCATCTTAATGTTAACATATTTTAACAGACATTGTATAAAATGTCTTAACTTTTGGCAGTCCAATCAAATAATGAGTCAAGTGACACTAAAATATAAAAAAATATTGGTAACACATTAGTTTAGGGACCAACTCTCACTATTAAGTGGTGCTGATAGCCTGGTTTGCATATGAAATAGCTGTTAAATAATATAAGCACTATTAATTAGTTGCTTATTAGCATGCCTATTATTCTATATCCCTAATCCTACCCAATTCCTAAATTTGACAACTACCTTACTAACTATTAATTAGGAGTTTATTGATGCAAAAGTAGTAGTAAATAGTTAGTTAGTTGGATCTTAAAGTGTGACCAAAATGTTATAATGTAATATATACTGCAGGCTATTTGAATGGTGTACTATTTCCAGTGGATGTTTGAAGTATGCATCTGTGCATGCGTTTCAGACTAATATTTCCCACAACCCCGTATGCTACATAAACTTGCATCTTGGCAAAATCATTGTGAGTTGTTTACTTCCAACTTTCCAAGTTAGAAATCTGACTTTGAGTGCCATTCTATTGCACTTTTCCAAATAGGAAAGTAAAAATGTTGACTGGAACACACATTTTTAACAGTACTGTATGTACTTTCCCATTACCAGTAAACTAAGAGTCATGTGTCTTTCACAAGTCACTACTGATCGCTCACTGATCTGCACATTGTTCCTATTGTATTGTATTTTATGGCATTATTAAACATTCAGCTCTGATTGGTCAATGACTCGACATTGTGATGTGAACTGTGTAGTTTCACCTCCTCTGGACGCTTCATTTACTATGGGACAGCACTCACCTCTGACACCTGACACCGGGGGAGAGCGCGGAGCGGCTTCCGGCAGGCATCGCTTTCAGCAGAGCCACTCATGGGCGTCCTGCCATAGCATGCTGGTCATGGGTGGGTGTCAGGGTCACCTGACTTTTGAATTAATTCCTGCAGAGGATGTGTGATCTAAAAACAACAACTGATAAGTCAGTAAAAAAATAAATATATATATTTTGTCTGGTCCACCTCATCTGTTTTAATTAACCTGCTGACTCGACTTTGTTCATTCCAAGGCTGTACCATTGTAACATGAGAACGCATACTAATGCACTCATTAGTTGAAGAGCTACAGCAGAGCATAACATCAGCATTCTGCATTCTGACTAAAGATCAAACCCTGCACTCAACAAGCTTCATTTGGCCTAAGACACTCTGGAGCCCTCATTAAAGACACTCATCTCTACAGAGTAGGAGGCCTTAGTGCTCTCAGACCCCATTTGAAGTGAAGGACGTGGAGAGACTGACTGAGTAGAAACAAGAGCATCAGTTCAAATGAGCTAGAGAAAGAGTTATGTCTGAAGAAATATCATTAAAAAGGAACAACAGAAGGAGGGACGGGTGGGAACTTGGGAGGAGGTTCAGGAGGAGGACGGACACTCGGGAGGGGGCCGGCAGACAGAGTCCAGGGAGGTGACGACGGAGGGAGGAGCCAAGGAAGAAACAGGAGGAGCCAGGGTGGATCAGACGGAGGGAGGAGCCAGGGAGACGACAGGAGGGACTTGGAGCCGGAGGAGCTAGGTGGGACCCAGGCCACAGCCATCATGGCGACCCACGGTGGAGCCAACAGAGGGAGGAGCCAAGGAGGAGGAATGGCTGATGACTCCAGGAGCAACCGACGGCGGCGGAAGCATGGTGGCGGAGGACCCGAGGCCGAGGATGAAGAGCCAACGATTATCCCAGGGGGATGCCAAGGAGTGACTGAGGACCAAGGTGGAGCTGGCGGGAGGGAGAAGCCCAACAAAGCTGGTGGAACAGAGCGACGAGGTGAAACCAGAGGAGCGGAGTCCTGAGGCGGAGGTGGCGCGATGCCGACCAAGGCGGAGCGCCAGAGGGACAAGGGAGCCCCGGTGGGAGTGGGGAAACGACGGGTGTGCGTTGGAGGTGAGGGAGCTAGGAGCGAGGTGGGTCTCCGATGGGTATACGGGACCGAGGCGGAGTCTGGCATCGGAGGCTGGAGGGGAGGGAGGGATGCTCCAGCCCCGGTGACGATGGAGGATGGCAGACAGGAGCTCGCACCGTTCTGATGGTGGGCTGAGGGCGAGCAGAGGGGCTGCCAGATGACAGCGGTGGAGGAGGCAGGAGCAGGCGGGTGGGCGGGCATTTGTGAGCCCTCTCTGGGCTGGACATGGAAACGGGAGCCATCTCTGGGATGGACGGGGGGCTGGACAGGCGAACTCAGGAATGGGAGGGACTGAGGTCACCGACGGAGGAGGGAGGAGAGGGGGCAAGTCGGCCTCCAGATCTGTTTCCCAGTCTATTAGGTCCCCTTCGAAGTCCAGCAGTCCCAGCTGTATAATCAGCTCACCCTCAGTTGTGGTGCAGTGGGCCGAGCTCCACTCCGCGCTCTCACCATCCACAGCTTGCTCCCTCGGCTCTCACACCTGGTCTGACGGATTGGGCTCTGCCTCCAGGCCGATCCTCCGCTCAGTCGCTCGGCATTACGCTGGCTCTCCGTCATCGGGAGCGCAACAGCGCAACAGGGAGATGGTGGGCTAGGCACTAGGCACTGGGTCGGGAGTGGAACTGGCAAGATACTCCTGGGAACAGGAAACTTGTGGTGTCCCTCCACAAAGTGTGTGGAAATCTCGCTGAGGACCAACCTCGGACGACGGCGCTCTGCACGCGGTGTTCAAACTGGTGTCGTGGAATGCACAGAGTGCGTCGTCTGGGTAGCTGGTGAGACGCGCGAAGACCAGGAACAGCCTGGTGGGGCCCTCGAGCGATCGCTCCCCCTGCTCCAGCAGGAGGTAGAGTATCATGGTTCGCGGGCGAGGGTATCCATAGGGAACACGTAGGAAAAAAAGAAAACAAACACTGTAAAAAACGCAAAAAATCGGGGGAACAACGCAAATAAAATTCTTTTGTTAGGTCCACACACGGGTTCTGTCACACACAAGGGAAAGCTAGGTCAATGGGAGCACATGGGGAGCAAAACATACACAGACAGTCCATATTCCTGACACAATGTTAGAAACAGTTTTTTTGTTGTTTGTTGTTGTTGTTTTGAATCTTTGGACAGTTAGAGACAATTTACAAATATATATTTAGAAGCAAATTCAACCAAAATAGATGACTCCCTCTTATTTATTTATTTATTTTACAAAACATGTTAAAAATTATTACAAATTAAATAATTTAATTATATTTATTTCATTTTTTTTTGAAATAAGGAGAAAGTGTATTCGAGTTTCTGTGTATGAACGGCATTATCAATGATTCTGGAAAAACATGACAGATCCAGACAAAATAAGTGTCACTTCATTAATCCATATACTGTACCTGCTGTACCCTATTGAAAGCGTGAATGAGATTTGAGAGCTATGGCAGATGGCAAGATTATTCAGCATGTCCTTTGTTGAACTGAACCTTCCACTCATACACACGTACATGTGAGTCTGTCACAAAGGCAAACAGAAAGTCATCACATCCATATTTCTTGCACATTGAAACCGCTTTTATCTCTTTTAGAGATGTGGGAAATTAGGAATTCATTCAATCCAATAGCAAAATTCAATACCAACACAATGACACCTTTGTGCCGCATATCTTTTTAATTTTTTTTCTGGATGTGACTCATTACATAGCTCGTGTTTTGTACATGAAATACTGTGAGTGAAACATTATCAGTTGCACTATCATCTCCTCATCAGAGCGGCAATCAACTGAAGCTGCTTTCAGCCCAAAGAAATGTGCCCACACCCTTAACATAATGCTTTTATAATGGCATACATGGCTACTGAAAGACTGAGAATAATCCTGCTTTATGTCGGCTTTCATCACTTTATTTTTTCAACAAATGGAGTTGGAGCCCTGAGTTCCTGAAAGGATTGCAATAATAGTCCTTATGAAACTGGATAGGATAATTTTGGACGTTTCATACAAGCTGTTGATTTTTCCAGACTATTTTTCCTTCTGCAGTGCTGTTTCAGCTCTTGGGTCAGTGCAACTCTCCAGCTCGGTAACCGTCCTCCACCCAGCACTGGTTGGCTCGGAACCTGATCTTGAAAGTTTCTTCCACTGTTACTCATTTTCAGCTCTGGCCCCAGCTTTAGGATTAATCTCCAATATCAGCCCAGTGGCGGAGGGTGATGTATTCCTCATACACCTCGAACACATGCATTAGTCTGGCTTCCTCTTAATCCAGAGTGACTCCCAATCCTCCCCTGGAGGGTTTTCACACACAGATGGAGTTGATTTTGGTGCAACTCAGGTGTGGAGTTACAGCGAGCGCTTGACTGAAGAGAAAAGCCACATGTACAATGAAAATATCCTTAAAGGATTTCGATATCACAGCACCACCAAATGCTCTTCATTAAATGATGTCATGGTCTCATTCTGAATCCACATGGGGAAAAAATCACAACATCTTTGAGATGTTTTGCCTAGACAGCAATGAGAATAAATGGAGACTTTTGTGCTAGATTATTGTTTTATGGGAAAAGTCCCTGGTGATCTCACATATAAATCTCATCTAGAGTTTCAAGGAAAAAAAATCTCAACAATGTCTTAAGCTAAAAATTTCGAAGATACCAGCCTATGAGATTTCTTAAATATATTAATTGTTTTAACTAGATAGCAATGAGATTTTTCTGAGACCAAAAGAAGACTTTGGTAACACTTTATTTAAAGCCTTTAAGCACAATGCATTATAAAAGTAGTTTTAATACATTAAGTATGCCTTGTAATGTACCTTTTAATGCATGTTGCAATTCTGCAAAAAATAATTGTAACCACAGTTATACTATTATAAATTGGTACACTAGGGGAAAATTTTTGTTATTTATTTGTATTTCATTATTTTACCTATTTACCTTTCAAATTAAGATTATAATGTAGTAGCACATTATGAAATCATTATGAAATTATGAATAATTATAATGCATTATATACAAAGGCTTTAAGTAAAGTGTTACCAAGACTTTTGCTTACTTTTTTGAACGAAACCCCACATGTGGCTCCACTGAAATCTCTTTGTTTTTGTTTTTGGATTACAAAATCTACATTTTGCTCTGTAAAGTTTGAGATTCTCAACAGTTTCTCAAAATGTCCTAAAATTTCATATCAATTTGTATAGAGAATCAGCGAGATTAAAAAAAAAAAAAAAAAGAGCAATTGAAACTTCCTGCTTGAATCTCTATTTCTATGATTTGCCTTCTAAGAAAAAGGCCTCAAAAATATTTTTATTTATTTTTATGTTTGCAGTTTCAGAAAAGAAAAAAATTCTCTAAGATCTCTGATGTCCTCCCTGTCAATGACGGCTTCATCACATGTAAATTCACCTCATTATGAGTTCATCGCTTCCCTAATTCTGCAAAAGGATGGAGTGTCCCAGTTCACCCATGAGCTCCTCCACACACTCACTCCATCACGCTCAGAGTGGGAAACCTGATCGCGGAGGTTTTCCTGCTTTCCCTAAATCTTCACTCCTACTGTAAAACTGATGTCCCAGAAAGAGAGTGTGGATTGCTCATCAGTTACACTGAGAAAGACAAGGCTGACGGTACCCAGAGAGAGACAGACTCGCTTGGCCCGGACTTTCTCTGCATCAGCAAGTTCCCACAAGCCCCTGTGGCCATCTGACAATATAGCTATGGAATAGTTGTGATTCTGAAGTCGTTAGGGAGGCTGCATATTCAACACGACACCCAATACCCCCACAGAGCGCCCCAGCGAGCTCCGCATGCTCGCCAGGCAGCACGTGGTCTTCTGTGTGCTGAGTGTGTATATTAGATCAGTTGGATCATACTTCACATCATAGCTGACTTGCTGATGTAGCTAAATGTTAATAAAAATTCTTATTATGCTACTGAGTGATTCTTCAATGTGGGTTACATTGCAAAAGGTCAAAGTGAAGGATGAGGAAACAGATCTACTTCCAGCTTCAGCCTGTCTACAGTCCATTCACTCACCATCTGTTGTACATTTCACACAAAACACGGCTCAAAACTCTGCAGTTCAATCTGATTGCTTGGCTTTACCCTAATTTCAGATGTAAGGGTGCAGCTTTTTATTTTTATTGTATTGTTATTAGTGCTGTCAACCGATTAATCGCGATTAATCGCATCCAAAATAAAAGTTTTTGTTTGCATAATATATGAGTTTTTGTTGTGTATATTTATTGTGTATATAAAAATACAAACTATTCTTTTTATTTTTTTTTGCATTGTTGACTCATATTTAAGACAAATCATGTTTTTTTGTTTTTAGATGAATAAAAGATTTTTATATATTACTATTAAAATATAATATATAGAATATATAACGTGTATATTTACCGTGTTAAATATTTGTCAAAATATATACTGATATGGTGTTGCCTATTATAACAAGATATAAATAAATCACCACGTCACATATAGCTATATTTTTAGTCTCAACAAAGCTTTATTTTTTGGATGCGTGAATCCGCTGTTAATTCAGTGCACCAGCCACTAATTGGTAGTTGACTATTATTCTGATGCAGTTGTTTGTTGTTAACTAATTAGTGTTTTTGATCAATATTTGTTATGAGTACAGTAAAGTCAGGATTACCTTGTATGGAAATGATGGGGTTTATTGTGAAAACTAGTGCCGGAAAATGTTATTCTAGTTCACAATTACCAAATGCATTAGATGAATTCTTTAAACACTTTTTTCATGTAATTGCATAATTACCTAGTGTTCTTGCCACAGCATTTACAGACAAGCATGTTATAGACCAATGTAGTAAAATATACTTAATGACATTTATCTTGAAAAGTGTATGCAATTTATTTTGAAATATATTTGTATAAAACATTGTAACGATGACCAGTTGCACTTTAGAAGTTTTACAAATGTATTAACTTTAAATGTTAATACGAATTTACGTGTACCCACAAAATGGCTTTAGTACGTTATGTCAACACAAAATGACCTACTAACATCAAATATTTTACTTATCAAGCGCCTTAACCCAAAAGCATTTTGGAAAACATATGAGTTAAACGAATGCTATTCACAAAGCAAAACTTTGAATTTGACATTATCAAAGTGCAAAGAATTTTATTGTTTACTTTATTGGCGTACTTTTACCTTTAAAACAGTCCAAAGCAAAGCATGCAGGAAAATGAAATTTTGCCGTAACCCATGATTAACTTTGGTTATTGTTTTGTTAATGTAAATTAAGTTTTACTAGAGTCCTTTTTAGTCCCCTTGTTGTTGTTGTTGTTGTTTTATAAAGTACAATTAACTTTTAGTAGTATTTGAGTAAAATAGAATTGTTTCATTTAATAAATTTGACTGTTAGTTTGTAGTATTTTTTAAGAAGTAGCTGTGCAATAAGTGTGATACAGTCAACCAATCATTATTACAAAGTAAACCCCTTCAGGGCAATAAAAGATTCATTTATAAACCACTTTTGTCTTTCAGGCCCATTATACTTTTTCTAGCACTACCGACAGAAAATTTTTTTGGCGAGATTGTGCAAGGAACCAAACTCCATCAGATGACAGAAATGGAGAAAAACATGAAAGTTTCATTGAATGAAAAGTGAATATTTTAGTTCAGTTGGAGATTGAGACATTGGGGACATGCTGATCCCGTTCACATAAATCAGACACTAATCTCATAAAACAGTAATCTCAGATGTGAATAAATACAGGCTTTTATGAAAGACCTGCAGGTTAATGTATAGCAGCGCTGACTACTCCCACCTGTCTGTTTAAGGCTTGATTTATTTCTTACACATGACGGGATCGACTCTTGTTTTGACAGATTCTCCCGGAGCTTCTGGGGCCAGTATCAAAAAACAACCTCCCGCCGAAACCCTCCAAAACGCCTAACATTTGTGGATGAATTTCAGTTGTCCTAGTATCACACAGAGCACTTGTAAATTAAAACAAGGCCTCTGCAGTCTTGACCGTGTCTCCCACCAAACCTTCTGTTCCCCCTCAGAAGGACCCCCCACTGTTGTTTATTTCTTCTGGGTTTTTATTTATATCGCCGCATACTACAGGAGGTGAAGCTGACAGGGCAGAAGACATCCTCTGCATACTAGGAAACAGCTGCACCTCGAACACAGAGCCACATGTGCCCTCCATGAAGCGCAGCCGTCATTGCGCGATCACCGTGATCAAACATGACGTCAAAGAGCAGGTGCTAATGGAAGCCAGTTATTGGGGTAAGTGGCAGATCGTGCAGCGATCGAGGTGCTGAAGGCACAGCAAGCACGCGGCGCTGTGAATAACTCTCGGGGTAATTAATGAGGGGAGGCCGGCGTCCCATTACAGACGGGCACAAACTGGTAGCCTGAACCACATTCCAACACCTACTCGCTCTCACGTCTCTCCTGCATGCTTCTGTCCAGCAGTTACTGCATTTTGATTGAAGTACTGGTAACACTTTAGTTTAGGGACCAAATCTATTAACTAGCTGCTTATTAGTATGCATATAATAGCATATTGGCAGTTTATTGGGACATATAAAGCACCATATTTGTACATGTCTTATTACGTTAATTACCTATTTAGATCTCAGGATCCTATTCATACTCATTTACCCCTTAACAACCTACCTTTGTACTTAACTATTAATAAGCAGAAAATTAGTTATTGAGTGCAAAAAGTCATAGTGTTTCAGTTACGCCTCTATTTTTCTGAGAAGAAAGTTCGCGGGACTGATTTTAGTAGTCTTATTATTATAGTGTTTTTTTTATTGTATGAATGGATAGACCCATATAATAATAATAATATAATAATAAATAACGATAGTCAGACAAACATAAATAAAATACATAAATATTATATATATAAAACAGAGTCATGCCTCAGAACGGGGACCATCAAAATAATTTTTTCCCAGTGACCATTGATATAATCATCAACCCTTCATGAAGAATTAATTCAATGTTGGTGCTATATGTTAATACATGGCCTTTATTTATTAACGTACAGTACATTTTTAAATATAATAAGACTATTATAAAGAGTACATATAAAATGTTTATACATGTATTGTGTGTGTGTGTGTAGTGCGCTTGTTAGTGTGTGTGTGTGTGTGTGTGTCCTTGTACCTGTGTGTGTTTTGTGTGTAGTTGAGTGCAGGAGTGAGTGTGTGTGCGTGTGGTGGTGTGTGTGAGGTGTCCTTTGTGGGTTTGTGTGTGTGTGGTTTGTGAGTGTGTGTGGGTGTGTGTGTGGTGTTGTGATAGTGAGGGGAGGGGAGGATGAGTAGTGTGTGTGTGTGTGTGTGAGGGTGAGTGAGTGAGTGAGTGAGTGTCGTGTGTGTGTGTGTGTGTGAGAGAAAGAGAGTGTGAGTGTGTGTGTGTGTGTGAGTGATGTGAGTGTGTGAGTGAGTGTGTGAGAGAGTGTGTGTGTGTGTGGGGTGTGTGTGTGTGTTTGTGTGTGCGTGCGTGCGAGTTGTTGTGTGTGTGTGTGGTGTGTGTACACCCATGCATGTATATATTTAGAAAAATGTGATTTATATATTAATATATTTATATGAGATATACTTTATATGAATATAAAATATACATGTAAATACAGATATGTTATATTTTCAAAATATATGCTGAATGTGTGTGTCTTTATATATACATAACAAATATACACACATAAACACACATGTATTATGTAAACAAAAACGTTTATTTTGGATGATATTAATCATGATTAATCGTTTGACAGCACTAAGTTTGTAACACAGTAATATGTGGTGCGATCAAAAGTGTATTGGCTATTTACTTTTGAACACAGCTTGTCTATTTAGCTATAACTAACTACTTTACAATCAATTTCCTAGTCATAACTCATTTACATTTTTATTTTATATGTTTTCACAAACAAACCGTGAACACACACCCGGAGCAGTGGGAGCAGTTTTCGTGCTGCGGGCGCCCGGGGAGCAGTTGGGGGTTCGGTGGCTTGCTCAAGGGCACCTCAGTTCGTGGTATTGAAGGTGGGAGAGAGTGTTGTACATTCACTCCCCCCACCTACAAATCCCTGCCAGTACAAGACTCGAGTGCGGAGAGTGGAAGCTGAAGTGTGCTTCAGGACATCAGTGGAAACAAATTAAATACGCCGTCATTTTGCGTCATACAGGTAAGAATAATACATCGGAACTGTAAAGGGTCTATTTTATTTGTACGCAATCGGTATGGGTGGTTGGCACTTTTTTTTCATAATGACAACAAAACATTGTGGTATTGTAAAATAAAGGAAACAAATAGGATGCGCTTGCCATCTCGGGAGCGCTTCACAAAAATGCACCGAAACTCAGCGAATATTTTCCTTACAGACATGATGAATATATCTATAGAAAGCTTTAAATTACTACAAAACGAAATAATTCAAATCCGAAACAAAAACTCTTATTATTATGTAATCCGTAAAGATGCATTTCTTTCTAAAGGCGCGTCCATTTATGAGATGGCGAGTCAGGATCATCAACTTCATAGCGACACTGACTCATAAAACAATTCAATTCAATTCAATTCAATTTTATTTGTACAGCGCTTTTCACGATACAAATCATTACAAAGCAACTTTACAGCAAATTAAATTTCTACAATAGAACACTAGTTTATTAATAGATAAGTAAAATATCTCCTTACTATTTCCCCCCAACATAGTCATGGTAATTTTTGCGGCAAGCTTTAGCCTATTTAGCGCGCTCACGTCACGTTGCTGTGTAAACTCATCATTTGCGTGTGTTTTTAAGCATTGTGGTTTAAAAACAAGTGATTTAAGCCATTGAAACGCAAATAACAGCACTATATACACGAGCTGTCTGTTTCTGAGCGTGATTTCTGCAATTGGGTCGGATCCAGGTCGGGTCATAGTCACACCTTAAACAAACCATACCAGAGTTAGTTTGGAAGTGGACCGAGACCACCAGCTGGGTCTTGGTACGGTTGTTTGGTCCGCACCAGAGTGTGATTGCTGTATTCACACCTGCCAAAAAGGTCCGCACCAAGAGGGGAAACGAACTTGAGTTCGATTCAATCGAACCAAACAAGACAGGTGTGAATACACCCTAACTCTTATCGGGACTAGATATCAGGTCTCAGTAATTACAGGGTGGAACTCCAGATGGTGGCTGTTGCTGAGGTAACACATTAGCTGGAGTGCCATCCTCCTCTAGATTGTTTAAATAAACACAACTCAGATCTGTGAATCCAAATCGCTGGAGCTGTGGCAGAAGTGTTTGTCAATTCATTTATTTATTGGCAGAGGGGGTGAGTGGAGTGGTACAGGGTCATTCTCTGTATGCCATGCTTTTTTTATCCCTGTGGAAAATCATCTCAGTGTATTGCTCCCAGGAGGATTATGTGTTAAGTTTAGAGATATATTTACACAAAATATTGCAAATATTTGAATTTTTATTTTTAAGGCATTTTAATTATTTTCCTATCAGAGGAGACAGGATTTCCCATGTTTGCAGATGCTGTATGTCACCTTAATGAAATTCTATCAAAAGATCTCTTGAGTGAAGTCTTTTTATTAAATCCTTTCTTGCTTTTTCCACATCTCTTTCTGTCTTTTTCCATCCATCCATCCATCCATCTGTCCGTCTGTCTGTCTCTTTCTATCTATTGTTCTATCTATCATTTCATCCGTCCATATAAACTTTACAAATCTATATACTGTATACCAGGGTTCCTCAAATCTTGCCCTGGAGGGCCAATGCGCTGCAGAGTTTAGCTCCAACCCTGATCAAACTCTCCTGCTTGTAACTTTCTAGTAATCCTGAAGACCCTGATGATTTTGTTCAGGTGTGTTTGATTAGGGTTAGAGCTAAACTCTGCAGGAAAGTGGATCTCGTGGGCCAGATCTGAGGATCCCTGCTGTATACATATACATTCTTTGTGTGTATATTTGCACTGAATTTCATTGATTTCATACAACAATTAAATGCACTGCAGTTAATATTTTTAACAAATAATGTGTTCTGATTTCTGTTTCTCTTTCTCTTCCAAGCCCCATCACACAAGCACTCACATATTTTAGTCACTTTTTAGGTGACTAATGCAAGTGAGCTAATGAATGTGCTTCAACCAAATTACATTTAAAAGGTTCTTCTTTATTAAAATGCTTTATATAAGAGACAAAAAAATTACCTATGCTTTTTTTTCTGGTTAGTAAAGTGAGTTTTTAATTCTCTGAACCAGACATGTTACATTTACCTAGAAATTTGTGTTCTTTTGATATAAATTGGTCTATTAATTTGAGTGCTGAACCTGGAATGAAATGTACAGTAACGTTCGCAATGGCCATCCAAGGTAGTTATCCACTCCAGTTATGCATTAACCAGTATATAACAAATTATTCAAAATACATTTAAATGTTCTGGTCCTGTGAGCCAGTATGAGTTTAATGTCTAAGCGTTGCTTTATCATCACAATTAACCTTGATGTCCGGCAGCGAAATGTCCCTGAAGTACATGCACACACATCAACACTGTGTTAAAATGCCCTCATGGGTCTCACTAAAGCTTTGTGGCCAATGGTTGTAATGTTTGTGTGAGTGAGTGTGTGTGTGTGAAGGTCAGGTCTGTAGAGCAGGTAGGAGTTTCAGACTCTCCTGAGGTCTTATGATCGGTCCGTAAATGAGATCCCACGAGGCCCAGAGAGCCCTGTCGCCACTCGCTGTTGCTTAGCGACCGTTCCCACGGCTCTGAGGGTGATATAATGGAGCAACGGGCTGCCCACTGACAATATGTGTGTATGAGATGACCTGGTTAGTCTGTGAGTGTGAAGGACTCTGTGGTTTCACTCCTGAGGGAGTTAAATAAGGTTCTATGGTGCTAAAACTCATTAAATAAAAAGAAGGAAAGAGAGGAAAGAACAGCAAAGGAGAGGTTGATAAGTTGTGGGGTCACTCCCGCTTTTTAAATGACTGCTCTTTCAAGTATTAATAAGAAATGTGCTTAATTAAAGTCTGGTTGTTAGAATAGACAGAACTTGTGCGTCTGCATGATTACAGTTCACTGAAGAGAGGTCTGAACACCAAACAAACTGCTAATACCTCATAAGAAATGACTTATGAAGTAGAAAGTGTGCATTAGTCATTCTCACAAGGACTCTTTCTGAAAGTCGAGGAAGTTTGTACGCTCTCCGCATGGCTTTTTGACAAGGTGCAGGTCTGTCTGACGTCTATGCCTTTTTTATCATTGCCGTCATTAGCCGCATTTATATCACATTATTACTGCTGCTTATTAATGTCCGGTTTGCATCTGTCTTTGAGTACTCACTCAAGTAATATTTTAGGAATTTTCATAATTGCTTGTCATTCAAATTAACTATTAATTGATAAATTATTATTATTATTTATCTTTCTGTACTACTACTAATGCACTACAGTAAGTAATAACTTGCATTATATAGAAAATACAGTCTTTCTGTATTAGTACAGTATTTTTGTGCATTGTGAAATATTTCAGACAATTGTTAACTTTGAATTTGTCAAATCATGGTGTAATTTCAAGTGTTTCTTGTTGACGTTTTTAATACATTATTACGTTGCAGTCAATGCAGTCTTTATTTAAAAAAAAAAGTTCAAACTCATTATGTTGTGCTTGCTTAATTTTTACATCTGCTTGCATATGAATGTATTTGTGCTGAAATTAACTGAGTTGTTAAGCTTAATTGATTAAAATGATGCTCATTAATCTTGAGTATCCCTTATACTCACATTTGGCAGTGACACTGAACTGAAGCTGTGAAATGTTTTGTTATCAATTGCACTGATTCCACTGCTGAAACAGGAAGAAATCCCCAGCAAGCTTTTTTATGTTAACCAAAAGGAGAAAGTGTGGGGGCAATATATTGTTTGCCAGTCACATTGAGAATTGCTTTTCTTTCAGGGTATATTTTACAGTGATAAGAGTTGAGACAGTGGGGGGATTGAATTCTCTTCCTCTCCTGGCAAGCACTCAGTCACTTGCTGGACAATTTCCCACTGATGCAGAACTCGCTTCGTTTGTGCTTGGAAAGGAGTCACTAATTTGTGGAATTTGCCAGCTGACTTTGCTGGCACTGGACCTTCTTGAAGAAAGACGGAGGAAGAGAAAGAGAGAGTCCTTGAAAGATGGAGAAAAGAGAAGTTAGATAAGAGAGAAATATATAAGAGAAGAGAGTTTTGATTTAGTGGCGACTTGTTCACACTGCAAAACATGCCAACCCTTGGAGTCAAAGCTGAGATTTCTCTTTTTACTCTCCAAACAAACTGCCACTATTCCTCTGATAATAATCATAAGATCTGTTTTTTTCTCACTCTCTTTCCCTGATCTGTAGCTCTATGTGAAGCTGCGCTGTGAGGACGCACCCATGTTTGAGCATACGGAGCAGCTGTTAGCAGAGCTGGGTGGTGAAGAGCATGGGGCTGATGATGATGATGATGATGATGATGAAGCTGGACCGTCTTTAGACAACATTGAGGATGATTTTATTCAAAGCAGTGATGATGATGAAGAAGATGCAATGGATCACTGACTGAACGTTTCTCACTCTTGTTTATTCTAACTGGTTCTATGGACTCGTCCAGTCAGAATATTAAAGTGAAAGCAGATGGCTCAATCTTCAACAGTCTCCTAGTTTCCTCCATCTTCTCTCTCCTTCCCAGTTACTTTCCTCCTCCCCTTTCTATTCTAGTTTGATATGCCAGACTAAAGCTGGGATGTATTTTCTGTTCGCCTTATTTTTTGCATGCTGGGACTGCGAACCATCAGGACATCTGTCACAGTGATCTGGACATTGATCAAGATTGTGTTTCATAATAACTTGTACTGTTTTATAAGTGTTACAAAGCTTTAACAATGTCAAAATAAAAAATAGAAATAAAGGCATTTTAATTCCACGCATAAACGCTACACCATTACATCCCACCCACTTTTCATCCTTATTGAAGTTTTTGTTCTTGTTTTGCCATAGATTTTGTTTTTACAACACCCGTGCATGCATCCCTTACATGTTTATGTTACTTGATCCAATGAGATTGCTGGGTTATGAAAACATTGGCTCCTTCTAACTTCAATTGACTAAAGATCTTGCATGGACGTTGTTAATCCGTCTTAACCTCCGAACTCTGCACCTCCCACCTCTCTCGAAACCCCTAGCGGGAAACATTTTTGTTAATGTCATTCCCTAATGATAAACTGAAGGATCATTTAGGTTATGGCTGTGCCGACCTCTGTTTATTATATCTGATGCCCGCCCCCCACAGGGAAAGATGGTATAAGAGTCACTCTCACCCTCCACCCCCACCCTCTACATTATTCACCCCCACACCTGATGCCTTGTGACCCTGTTTATTTGTTTTTTTCTTTTCCGATGGCCCTGTATGTCTGTCTGGCCGTCCCCAGACAACACCTGTTCCTATGAACCTGCTATCACCTTTTTCCCATTCCAATACTGTCCGAGACTTAGACTCCCTTCTCTCTACAAGACTCTGCTAGCCCCTTAACCACCGCCCACGACGAACCCGTCTTGGTTCAGTTTAGGACTATCCTCCCACTACACGCACACCCCCCTAATCCTCCCATAATGGATCCACCACCGAGAACTGCCAGTCTCAGCACTAATGAACGCACTCTATCACACCGTTTTTATTAAGTTATGGATGTTAGGCTTATTAGAGATGGAGAGCTTGGCTGACCCTACTGTCACATTTCAGCCGACACCCTACCACCCACAAACATCTCCCCCGCTACTCCTTTTTTTCTTTACACGCCCCACAAGCTCCTTCCCACCGTACCACTCTGAATGATGCGCCCCAATAACCACAATGACGCATCATCCCTCCTATATAATACCACTACAGCTCTACACAGTTGGATAAATATGAGCTTTTCGAACAAGACGCCTTCTCTATGCCTTCCAAAGCTGCAATATATTTGATCGACTAACAGCCCCTCTTAAAAATACTCCTTACTGTGTGAATAATATACAATACATTTTTTTTCATTTAAAATTTTAAATGTCACATTTATGTTCCTTGTGATGGCGAAGTGACATTTTCAACGCAGACGCTTCCTCCAGGATCCAGGGTCCAATGATCCTTCAGAAATCATTCTAATATGCTGATTTGGTGCTTTTCTTATTATTACCGTCAATGCTGAAAACAGTAAATCTTTACTTCCACTTTTGATCAGTTTAAGACATCCTTATTGAATACAGCTATTAAAAATCTTACCGACTCCAAACCGTCCAGAACAGTATACAGTAGTTTATTATAAAATTGAAAATTGTGTGATTACAATATGTCTAGAGACATTATACAGTGTTTGTACTGTATATTGTACAGTTAATTCATGGGAAACAGCGATGAGAAGGGAAATGATAGAAAGCCGAGCATGAGTGTATGAATGAGAAACATTTATGCTAAAGCATGTCAAGGTTGAGATATCATATGTGTACTGATAATTCAGTGATATGTTTAATAATTCCTGAAAGACAGATGAATGTGCTGGCTGCAAAATGGATGAAACCTCCTTTTTATTTTGTTCTTATGCAGTGAAGGCCGTTATGGGAAGCTCTCTTACAGAAAATCACCAGAAAACAACAGCCAAACGGGAAGATCATTGATAAATTGGTCACCTGAATAGCAGGTCTAACTTACAGCAGAAGTCACACTGTCTGCACTTGTCAGGTCAGTCTCAATGATACATTTAAAGCAAACTTTCCTCCTGTGGGTCAAGATTAAGCTTTGTACTGGTCGTGATTTCAATTATAAAGGCTTGTCATCCATTTACCCTCAGGATTTGGCAGCACAAAGCTTAAATGTCATAAGACTTGTCCCTTTTTGATCATGACACTGTGTAATGGAACATACTTGAATTAGACAAAACCAGCTGCCGTTTACGCCTTTATATTCAGTTGTCATCACTACACAAATTAATTCTCACTTTCCAGCAGCTTTCCTGTCAATTTTATGTTTTTTGAGAGAAATGTGATGGCATGCTATGCCTTAGGGGTAATATGTTCCCTTGAGTTCTCCTCCTGTTTTGTTGACTCGTCCCCTCATCCATCGAAGGGTCGGTTTTACACTTGGGCTTTTAGAATAATGGAAAGGCACTTAAGATGGCAGCACGATTTCCACCGGGGAGAGCAGCATGAGGAAGAACATTTAGAACACGTTAAATTGCGTTATGAAATAGGGCTGTAGTGTAAAAGTGTCAAGGGCAAAGCTACTATTAAAATCTTTCATCTAAGCTCAGGTTTAATGTCTATTAGGCTCATTCTGAGGTAGGAGTTTTTACTCATCTGGACAGAACTGGGCTGTAATGTGGCTTCTTCCACAAACGCGGTACACTTTGGTGGCCTATGACTTTTATAAAAGCAGTAGAAACACTAACACCATGCTTTTATTCTCTGACCTGTTAGATATGTTTGATAATGTATTATCTAACATAAAATTGACCTAGCATGAAAAGTATCTTGTTTTAGAAACTGTAAAATAGAGGCTTTGGCCTTCGGCTGTATCGGACAATAATTGTTTTTTGACCCCTCAGAACTCAGGCCAAGTAATTACCTTGACCTTGAATCTTTAAATCAATTCATCTCTCCCCAAGTACGGAATCTAGGTGTGATGGTAGACAGTTGCTTCAAATTTGACAAGCAGATTAGCGCGGTCATTGGGTCCAGCTTTTTCTTTCATTGTTCTCTATCAAAAATCAAATCCTTTCTTCCTAAGCGCTCCTTGGAGATTGCTATCCATGCTCTTATTACCTCTCACCTGGATTATTGCAATTCCCTCTATTTTGGTATATCTAAGTCCCAAACGGCACGCTTACAGGTCGTTCAAAATGCTGCGGTGAGATTCCTGAAGGGAAAGAGGAAATTTGATCATGCTACCCCCCTTCTGAGATCCCTTCACTGGCTTCCGATTAACTTTAGAATTGAGTTTTTAATTTAAAACTGCTTTTGTTTTCAAGAGAACAGGCTTTTGTTTATAGCTAGGAGTCGAAACATTGATGGTAAGTGTAGATCAACTCTCCTTCAGTTCAATTCAGCAAGCCGAAGGCTTCTCTAAGAAGTGAAATAAGTGATTTTGGGGCTTACGGCGTGCCAAAACCTCTTCAAACTAAAGCGACTAAGTAAGTGGATACAGATTAAACACAGCTGAATTTCAAGTGCATGTCAACCAGATACCTCCCAAATAATCTGCCTCATCTCTTTGAAGAATTCACATTTGGTGTGTGGGAAAATAATCTCGGAGCAGAGAGATCCTGGCACAGATTAGCCTCTGGCATATTGCAATCCAAAGAACACAAATAGAAAAGAAGCCAGGCTTTGGAAAGGTTTTCTAGGCAGTTTGTCCTCAGATAAATCTAGATAGATGGATTGTGGAAGTATAATCCGAGTACCATCATGAGCCCTCCTAACATTCTCCTTATCGGGGCTCAGGCTGCGCACCCACAGAGGCTTTATTTCCTTACAGAATGAGAGAGAAACAAGTGTGACCAACGTCACTGAGGTAGTGCAGGTTCCAGCTGAGCAGAACTTCCAATTACCTGATACACGGGCATATAAACAGAGAGTTAGCTCTGTTTAAGTCGGCAAGTTCCTTAGAGATAAAGACAGATTCTAATCTCTGTTATTGTGTTCTTAACCTTCACTTTTCATGTTTTACCAGCAGTAATCCTCCACTGAGACATGCAGATAACAGTGATGATGATGTACGAGCTAAATGCAACTTTAATGGCTTGTACTGACTGAAAAACAAAGGCTCAGATCTTTTGTTTCAAACTAAATGTCGGTCCTGTGTGGCTGAGGGTGTGGTTTCAGAAGTGCTAATTAGATTTATAGACTGAATGGGACCTCTGAGACCATATGAATCATCTGTAATTTGATAGAACCGTGCAGACCTCATATTTACAGAAAAAGTTCCAAAACGGAAAAACCACTGGCGAAGTCTGCAAAATGATACTGTTCTGAATCAACACAAAGCTTTTTAAAGCCATCTTTATTCAGAGTGCTGTCAAAGGATTCACTGTACGGTTCCTTTCCACATTATTCTCTCTCTCTTTCTTTCACTCATGGTCTGTCTTTTCAAGGTTATAAGCAATTTCTGCATTCCCCCTCTAGTTGAGTGAAATCTGATAGGGCCGTATCTGTCCCTGACCGATCTCAGGAGTCAGTGTTGTACATCAAAACAAGACAAGCACTTGCTGACACTGTCCATGAGTCATCCCTTGCACAACCTCTCTGCCCATTTCTCCTATTCTCTTTTCTGTCTAACATATATATTCATCTTTTGAGATCTCTGTCAAGGGAGAGTGTGAAACTCCTTTTTCATTTGAAGACATTTGTTTGAGCGCTGGCGAGTGTAAGTGTGCAGACGTTCCTTGCAATATGAGCATATTTAAAGACAGAATACAGAGAGAGAATTTTCAGATAAATGTAACATTACAGCATGCAAATACATTTAAAAAACATTTAAAACAAAAAAAATAAACTTTATGACTTAAAATGTAAGACATCTAAATTATAGCATAATACATATACAAATAAGTTAAATATAATATTCTTTTTACTATTTTTTTTAAACAATCCTTTGTCAATGCATTTTTGTTTTCTTCTAATCTAAATCACATTCAGATTAGTGACTGTTTCCAAGTCAAATAATCAAATCACTCATACATACAGCTATTATGGCCATTATAATCATTAATTCATTACAATATCCAGGATGGACATGTACAAGGGGCTCTTAATGGATGTATCCATTTAAATTGGTCAATGTAATGGAAATAGAGCCCCTTCTTATAAGACTCCATAAAAGTCCTGAGTCACTTGTTCAGCCTGACTAACCAGTTTTGCTCATATTTGTTGTGCACACAAGAATAATATTCTTCATTTCACTGTCAGCTCTTCTGCTGTGATGAGAACAAAGGTAAGGTCCTTTTTCATCTCACTTATTCATTCTTTCACAGATAGCTAATGGCTTCTGAAAGCTTGTTGAAAATCGCTGTAAATGTATGGGGTGGTAATCTTGTCATTTTAAAAGCATCATCCATTAGCTTGATCTTGGTCCCACAAAAACACATTAATACAAAGTTGAAGACGGAAGTCATTTTATTAACCTTCTCGTATCATTTAAATGGTGCGGTAACTAATTCAGACCAAAAGTGACATTATTTATATTTATCTAAATATTTTAGGCAGGGTTATGAATAAGGGAGTGCAGCAGTGGCTACATGTGAAGCAAGTGAATTTGATAAGTTCCCTGATTAACACATTTAATATCTTGGTGTTTTCTAGCATTTCAAATGGGATTTTTTATTTGAGTAAAGCTTAAATGTAAGTACAAAAATATCTAGATGTATAGACAGCAGGGAACAAGAAATCATGTTTTTAATATTAGGAATGCATTGTCTCTTATTGGCAGGAGTCCAGTTTCTTTTTGATTTGAGAATTGTGTTATTGGGAAGCAGAGCAGCAGGGAAAACCTCTTTGGCAAACCTAATAACAGGTCGTGCAGAGCCTCATCTAAGGAGAATGGCCCAGTGTGTGAAGATGCATGGAGATTTTGCCGGAAGGCAGGTCACTGTAGTTGATACGCCGGGCTGGTGGAAGAACAACCTTGTAAAAGAAACCCCTGAATTTCAAAAACAAGAGATTGTGCTTAGCTTAGCTCATTGTCCTCCTGGGCCCCATGTGGTTCTGCTGATCATACGTGTCAATGCTTTATTCAAAGAAAAACACAGGAGGTCGGCGCAGGAACACCTGGAACTTCTGAGCAAGAGAGTCTGGAATCACACCATACCGCCTTGTGCTCCCCATCGTATCACGCCCACCAGCTACAGGACAAACTTAGGAACGCCACATTGGAAGGCCGCCAAGTCGCAGAGTTCTTCTGCTCGGGCGAGGGAGCAACATGTGGACACAGATATCATGTTCTTAATACGACGACGATAAGCTCAGCTTATGCAGCTTATGGGGTTACTGGAGAAGTAGGACCGCCATGATGGTTGTGGGAAACAGTGGCTGTCATTTTGAAATGGAGAGAAAATGCTTGCATAAGGTAGAAGGAATGACTGACGACAGCGATCCATGCCGAGCCCACCCAGAGGAGGCCGATGCAGTGCAGAAACAACCGGGAGACCCTCCATCCGTACGACACACCGGTCCGAACCCCGGCCGGGGCGGGCCGGGCGTGGTACGCTTCACCCATACGCGCCTTCTAAGCATAACATTTTCTCCAAACGACACACATGCCAACTTATGAAAATGTATCCGAAATACTGAGTCGATCGCATATGGTCCTCTCCCCCTAACCACTCCCCATGTTTTATTGCAGGCTCCCCCACATCCATCCCCATTCCTGCCATTCTAACTAGAAAATTTAAGACAAGATTATCCCAACTGTAAGAGGTCATTCACATTGGTTTTTGAGAACATTCTCTTTTCAGGAATTTAAATTAATACATAAGAAATGTTTTTGGGAATACAAAATATTCTAAACTTCATTGTCGCTTTCGAACCAACAAACTACCACCGCTTGAATCCGACTCCGCAAGCTCCCAAGTTTCCTTCTTCCATGTTTTGTGATCCCAACCTATGGCCCCAGATAACCATTTTTGAAGGGATAGTTCACTCAAAAACTACAATTCTCTCATTGTTTTCTCTCATTATTATTTCTACCCTCATGTTGTTCCAACTCTCTGTTTTTCCCCCCATGCAACACAAAAGGAGAAATTCTGAAGAGTATCATGGCTACTTTTTTCCCATTTAATGAAAGTGAATGAGATCTGGTGCTATCGAACTCCAAAATTACAACAACACATCATTATATAGAAAGTGTACATTTTGTATGTTTTCTGAAATCAAGTGATTCAAACTTTGTGTGAGGAATTAACCTCGCATGCCTAGATGCCCCTTCAACACTTACTATTCACGTGGCGACAAAAAAACCGACCAAAGCAACCAACCCCTTCCTCTAGCTCTCACCTCGATTGTGAATGACATCTTGAGCAAAATGTCTAATAGCACCATATTTGAGTGACAGCAGATTGGAAATTTATTTTGTGTTCCACAAAAGAATGAAAGAGTTTAGATTGACATGCTGGTAAATGGACGAGGACACAATTATAATTTTTGGTTGAACTATCCTTTTAATCTCAGTTTAGATTTAAAAAAAAAAAAAGTTAATGTTTTTAATGGATCTTGTTTTTTACCAGGTCACAAACATCTCCACATTTCTAAGATGAGGATGATAATGTTAGGTTTCCGAAAAGCTGGGAAGAGTTCAGCTGGAAACACCATTTTGAGTATGGCATCATTCACCTCGAAGACCCCCCGCAATCAACAAAGGTGACCGAACCCGCCAACGGCGACGCTGGGAAACGGGAGACATGTGACGTGGACACTCCAGGCTGGTGGAAGTCTCTCCAAGTGGCTGACACTCCTGAACTGAATAAAGAGGAAATTTTACTCGGCATGACTTTCTGTCCACCAGGACCACACGTGCTTCGGCTGACCCTGTGTGTGGACATTTCATTCACAGCAGCAGAGAAGGAATCAGTGGAGGAGCATGTGGAGCTTCTTGGTGAGAGAGTGTGGGCTCATACCATAGTGCTGTTCACCCATGGAGATTGTCTGGGGGACGTGACTGTTGCCGCGCTTTGAGCGTGCACGGGCCAGGCTCTACAGGCTCGGTGGACCATGTCCGGGACACCGCACCTTCAGTCCTCCCCAATGCGCACTGGACCACCGGATGGCAGTCCGGTCATCCCCACTGCTCGCAGGAGAGCGATAGAGCCGGTGGTGGCCCCCCCATCGGGGCCCATTCTCTGCATTGCCCTACGGCCTCTACCGCGTGCACGCCAGAAACCGGCACAGCATCCAGACAACGGCCAGCCCCCGGCCCGAGCACCGACAACCAACACCGCTGAGGTAGATGACCCAACCTAGCCTCCAATGACGGGTAAGTACTGGTTTTCACTTTCCCATTCAAGTACAAGTTCAAGCAGCTCCTGACCCCATTTTCTTAATAAGTGAATTTCTGCCGTAAAAACATGATCTCACAATGCCCGAACAACACAATGGTAGGGATCATTTGGGTGTGGCTTCTTACAGTTGTAGTGCCGCTGCATACACCGGCGGCAGACGACTGCTAATCAACCACTCCACCTTTAACAGCCTAGCCTTCGACCTGTATCCACCCCTCCTTTTTATCGGACACCATAAACCATAGGCCCTGTACCCCGCCCACGAACGTACACCATCAGGGACCCCAAAACCTGTGAGATCTCTAATTGGTTCGAATAACAATTTTTTGGGCCACCTTGATCGAATTGACCCCCCAGACTATACCCAACGAATGCATGTTAGAATTACTGGTCCTTAAATTTTACAAACCCCACCACACCCCAACATACATTTTTCTTACAACTGGTCACAAGACCGTCACCCCTCCCCACAACCCAAACTAAACCATTTCCGTCTTTACCTTTTGACCATTTTTCCACGTCACCGCATTTTCCCATCCCCCCACCCCCCACTGTTTTTCTATTATGCAAGGAACATGCCCAAACACACAATACCTCAAAACTTTCCTTCCCCAAAAGTTATAATGATGATGATATCCAATACACACTCACTACTAATCCATACCATCTCATTCCTTATCTCATTATTCCCCTTAAAAACAACACACCCATAAGCCTAAATTACGGTGTCCCTTGCATAAACTTTTAAAGTTCTGTGTATTTTTACCCCGTGCAATCAAGATCAGTGCCAGTGTCTCTTCTGCTATGGGTTTTCGTTATTCCCCACCCCACTCCCCCCCCCACCCCAACCCCCTCACTACCCGTCATCTCTGTCTAAAAAGGGGGTCATATTGCACTTTTACCTTTGTTTTACTGTGTTAGTTCCTATTCACGCTCAACCGTCTTACTTATCATAAGCTAGACATTTAAAAGCCCAAACATTGATTAACCCAGTGCTGAAAAAATAACCAAATAATAAATAATAATATTATATCTATATTATATATTCTATATATATATATATATATAATACTATAAAATATCATATTATTATATATCTATATATAAGAGAACAAGTGACAAATGCTAGTTAAACAAAAGCTGTTACACAATTCTGGGCTCAGATATTATTTACAATGCATTAAAAACACCAGTGTTGACACATGTTGAATGTTTCCCATTTCTGCTCATTCGTCCAAAACCCTCTACAACTACCTTTTGGTGGACTACAGGTATTGTGCACCTCTGTATGCTATACAAAGTTAGCCTCAACTTAACAAAAGCGTACCAAAAAACACCAGTCAAAGGGTGACCTCACAGAGGAAAGACTAAGAGCCGAACTGCTCCTTGATAGTACTGTCATATATTACCATATTGTGGCAATGGAGGAGGGATACAGAGTTCAAATTGCAAATTGAGTTTATTCTTTTGTGGCTTTTTATGGTCTCAGTTTGTCTTTGAAAAACTGTTTAATTTTGATGAGAGAGTTTTGGCATCACCGTGTCTGCTAAGAGTTCAATGTGCTTCACAGAAACGCTGTGTCATTCGAGCTGCGTTATTTATTATGCAGAGATTTTGAGTTCAGTCTGAGTGCTGAATTATGATTTCTATGGAATCCTGTTCACTGAAAAAAAAAATGCAGAAATAAATTGTGAGATATAAATTATGGATCAGAATTGCGAAAAAGGTCAGAATTGTGAGAGAAAACATCACAATTACTCTTTTTATTTATTTATGTTTTATTTGTGTTGGAAACAGGCTTCCATAGAAAATATGAATCAAGGAAGTAAAAATGAAAAGTAAAAAAAAGAAAAAGTAAAAATTGAGTTTATGTCTTGCTATTCTAAATTCTGAACTCAGAATTGCAGGAAACAAAGTCCAAATTGTGAGATATAAACGTGCAATTAACTTTTTAGTGTTCCAGTGGCGAAAACTGATTTCCATAGTTTTACGATTATCACTAGCAATCCATTTCTTCCATTTATTGCGTGCGGTGTTGATCTTGTCTTGCGGGCCGATGAAGTGACCCCAATCACTTATGGAGCGCACGCAAGAGGAAGGAATGCCCGCAGTGAACTAACCATTTTACATGTAGGTCGAGTTTGAACCCATGTCAACCACATGAGCACCACAGCTCAACGTTTCACTAACAGAAACCACCCCCATTTAGGACAAATCCTGACAGACAGTACTTTGTCCGACCGGCTTCACACACCCATATAATTGTAACGCCTGGATAAATCAGACAGAAGTATTTTCCGTAGGCACATGTCACTACATCCTTAAAAATAAAGGTGCTTCAAAAGGTTCTGCAAGGCCTCGGAGGCCCATACGCCCCACCCACCGAACATACCCCCTCTTGTGGCCCCCAGCCCAACAACCGAACCACCCAGTCAGTCAAAGATTCTTTACCAGACCGCTCTTTCCTGGCGTTCTCTTATTTCAATCCGAATAACCTTTTTTTGCAACAACCCCCTGCCAACCTTCTCTCGTGACCCCACCACACACAGCACACAGGTTTCTTCAGATGTTATAAGGTTCTTACGGTTGTACGGGACCCGTTATTAATCTCTCAAACCCACAGACATTGACCCCTATCCACATCTCACCAAGGTGAGTCCTATTTAACCACCAGCAAACTGAATCCCATCATTCCTGGGGGGATTTCCTGTCCCCGTATGGTAAACTACATCTATCCCTCATGAGATTGACAAACTAATTTGATAGGAGACGACAAAGGATTTTGGTTATCAGGACTGCAAACAGTACGTTCATTCATTCCTCCAACTATACGTAGCCCCCATGTCTTGGGAACACCAATGATGGAACCATTATGTCGCACAGGAAACGAATTAAATAATGCCATCAGGCAAGAACCGGATATACCGCAGTGACGACACATGACTATCCCATTGTTACCCACCTCGTACTGCAGGACCGAAACCCTTTACTTTCCCTGTGCCAAAGAAAAGAAACAGAACATTTGGATATATGTTAAACTCGACCAAATTGTTTAACAAACGATAAGTAGTGAACAATGTATTCCACTGTGTGTTAGGCCTATACTATATACATATAATAGATACTTTATGGGTTTACTCCGAAACGATACCCTCCAATACGAGGCCTTATAAATTTTCTTTTACCTCGGATTAGATACTGTGCATGCATCCAATACCTGTTGTTCTCACGTTGAATGAGTAGCTTGTCTACCTTCGCGAACATTGGCGTACATGAATAATTGATATTCACCGCTCTATTTCCTCTTGGCTGATGATCGCTTTCAAGAAGTTAGTTTAACAAACTGCAGCGACCTACTCACATAAACACAACTTTTCCAACACACCAACAGGCGTGGCCACCCAAACCCCCCCGCCCGGACAACCCCTATAGCGACTTGGAACAGCGATGGGGATTGGCTTTACGCCGCGGATCAAAAACCAACTGCAACAGGGGTAGGGGCTCTTGTTTACACGAATCAAGAAAGTCTGCTTTCGTTGGTGAGCCGCGATCAATACTTCTCCTCCCCACGCCGTACCACAGCATAGCAAGACCATCTAGGAGCAAGACCCATTTCAGCTGAGCCCTCCCCACCTTTCCCGCGATCTTAGACCGATACTGACAAGTCCTTTTCAAATCAGACTTAACCGAATGCTAAGCCTCTTGGTCATCCATAAGGAATCTACCACTCAGAGGGTTTCACCAAAGCCGTCACCCATACCCGTCATTCCGGCGCCAGATCAACATCCAACGCAGCACGGATCCCCTCCCCGCGCGGCCCGGTCAGCGACGGACACTGCCCTCAGCGTCCAGCTCTAAACTCCTCAAACAGCAAAGGCCACGCCGTAAACGACAAACCTCCTCAGATTGACGAACTGTGTAGAGCCCATAAGTGAAACATTACCAAGATAACGAAAATCGATGATTGGGTTCTCTAGGTTTTTCCCCTCCCCCTCCCCATCTTTCCTTCCTCTAACCTTTCAAACCACTCGCGAAACTTAATGCACCCTCCGCTTGATTCTTTACCTTGCCCCATCGTTGTGGTATGGTGGGTCACCTGTTTTAGTTCCACGGGCTTTATGTACATCCTAGAGACGCCACCCATAAAATTCATGTTTCATTATAAAGACGAAGTTCTTGGCTCATACTAATTGTAAGGTTCAAACCACTCTGCCCAAAACACGATCCTTGCTGTACTTATCTCGTCCCCTTACTTATCCCACTCAATACCATCTGTTAGAGCGTACAAAAATCATACCACTGTATTTCCACGTGGCCGGGGACCATACACACCGAACATATTAAACTGCTGTGAACAACGATATCCACGGCAATCACCCCGGCTGCTGGGGACGACTTGAGTGCGACAGAAAACTAACAAATTCTCCGGCGGTCCTAATCGGTGGACCCTTGGGCGAACATTCACGAACGAGTTCTAGCACAAGCCCCCCCTGCACCTGTCCCACCGTCATACCCGAGCCCTTAACTTCATATAATACAACACCTGCACCCCCCCTACATGCCATTACCCTCCAACCCCTGGAACCATTTCCTAGCCACCAAAGGTCTTCTTGGCCCATTCCCGGCCCAGCACCTTCCACCCTCTTTTCCCCCACCCCCTCCCCTACCACACCCACCCCCCCCGCCACGCTCGTCCCCCCTCTCACCCCTTTTCCAACCCCCCCCTACCCCCCCCCCCCCCCCAACCCCAACCCAACCGATTAAATATAACCCCCCCCCCCGCCTCCCCCCAAACATAGGTTTAGTATAAACTGTAGACCCCGTTCTTAAATGGCGCTGATGGTTTCACTCAGGTGGTTAACGGACTCATATTCCATAGTTGCATTCTTTGGTTTCTCTAATGGTTTCATTCATCCACTTTAATTCCCTTGTGTCTGTATGCATGAGTGTGTGTGTGTGTGTATGTTTGTTTGTTAGACTAGTGGTTTTTTTGTTCGTGTTTAGTTTAATAAACTTTTTTCTGATTCTGTCACTGCTTGCGGATAATGTCGCTTTAATGATTCCTGATCTTATTATATGCTCTAATGCACTATTGCTGTAAGAAAGTTATTTTCTATGGCCACGAAAATATAATTTCTTAGAGTTGATATGAAATTACACTGAATGTTCACTGGACGAACAGATTAGTTGATGGTAATATTAATTCAGCTAGTTACCACTGGCTGCTGATATAAATAATTGTAATTCATTATAATTAATAGTGGTTATTTATATACATTTCTCTTTTGAGCTAATTTGCTATATAATGTTGTTCCTATAAAGATGGTGGCTTTTACTAAAGATCGATTAGTAAACAATCTTTTCATATCTTTTTCTAAAGCGTTTCTCAGAATTTTGTCTATTGCTGCTGGGTTATGGAGAAGCTGGGAAGAGTTCAACAGGGAACACCATTCTCGGCAGACAGGTGTTCGGGTCAAGAAGAACAGCCCGGTGTGTTCAGAGACATCGAGAGGTGGGAGGACAGCAGGTCAGCATATTAGACACCCCTGGCTGGTGGAAGCATCTGCCCATAGAACAAACCCCTGAACTGAATAAAGACGAAATCTCACAGAGTGCATCTCTATCCGTTTCTGGACCAGTCTCTTACATTTTGGTCCTTCGTGCCGACTGTTCCTTTAAAGAGCAGGAACGGAAGGCGATGGAGGATAATTTGAGGCTTCTGGGCTCCATGGTTTGGGATCACAGTATAGTTCTGTTCACTTTTGGGGACCTGCTCAGAGACGGAGCCATTGAGCAGCACATTGAATGTGAGGGAAAAGCTCTGCAGTGGGTTGTTGACAGATGTGGAAACAGGTATCATGTTTTTAATAATAAGGCCAAGGGTGAGAGCCATCAAGTCAGAGATCTGCTGGAAAAGATACAGGGGATGATTGCGGTTAACAGCAGGTGTGATGACAAGGACATGCAGGTGCTACAAGAGGTGACAGAGCAAACACCAGACAGAAGATGCAGGGATGAAGAGAGGAAGATGAATCCGATGATGTGTTTGATTATGGTGAAGATGATGAAGTCATTTGGGAGTCGAGCTCGTGAGATGGTGCGCCGTATGCGGTGGAATTTATGAGGAAAAGTTGATAGAGCTCTGAAAATCATTTTCATAATCAGGCTTTTGTTTTGTTTTCAAGTAGAAATATCTAAACATCTAAAACAAGATACATTATTATTAGTTGAGGATATTATTATTATTATTAACAAAAGTATTAAAAATAACATTACTATTTACATTTTTATTATTATTGGAAATTATATTGGCTATGATTAGGAGTTTTCAGAAAACTTTTACTGAATTGTTTCCCCCGTTTTATTTATATTTTATATTATGTATTGCATATCATATCGTATTATGATAAATTCAGTAAAGTAAAATTGTTTACATCAAAGCTTTAAATCTAGAAAGAAAGAAACAAACAACCCCCCCCCCCGGTTTATTTTTTTTTTTTTGCCAAAAATGGGATAAGACAATATATGCAATTTGAAAATTAAAACAATTACACTTACAATTTTTGTGACAGTTACAGATAGGAAGTTTTCTTGTTTTGAAGAATAAATCTCCAAAAATGTTATATTTATGCTTAAAAACAAGAAACTGTACTTGCCAAATGGGCAAAAGAAATGATAGAATAAGAATATAGTAAAAAAAAAAAATATATATATATATATATACATATAGATATAGTATATATATATATAGATATATATAATGAGATAGAAGGACATTTATAGATATATTATCTATAATATTTTTTTGCATGTGCAGTATTTTTACCCCTATTTGAAAACATTGCTTTTTAAACAGTATATGGCTACATTTATATTTCAAAAATAAATTTTCCAAGCATGCAATATATATCTGAAATGTGTAGAGGGCACTAGTATCTGTTTTTAAAATGCAGAAATGTGGAAATGTCTGTGGAAATATATTCATCTGGAAATCTGCTGCCATGTCTTTACTCTCATAATGCACAGACCCCTTAGCGACGAGAATATTTAAATTTGATACATTTGCACAACACATTGCTGCAGGCAAAGTCGCACAAATTAAGGAGGAATATGCAAATGAGATGCCACAACACAATATTTCCATGGAAAAATAAACAAATACAAGCAACCAAACAAATAAATAAATGACAAACAACATCCAAGGGGAAGAACAGCAAGAGGAAGTAATGCTAATGCAAGTTACTGTTGCTAACAATGATGCTGTAATCACTGAAAGACTCTTGTTTCTGCTAGATGAAATGAATGTCATTAGATGAGGCAGGTTTTAGACAACAAGACTTCATACAGCCAACGGCTTTGATACTCCTGTTCATCATTCACTGTTGGGAGGATGCCTGCCTTTCACTCATATTCACATGTACAGATATATAATCATTATGAGTTGTTTCCATCTTTTTTCATCTGAAATTTTCAATGTGACTATTTTCAGTCTGGGGTATTTTTTTGCTCAAGGATTGTGAACTCTGTGGGCGATTCATCCATGGACAATTCAATCAATCATCACTGGACTATTTGTTAAAGGGCCAATCTTTTCTTCATTTCCAGACCTTCAGATAAGTTATTTTTGTTGTTTTGCCACTGGATTGAATAATACCCTATTATTTGATTGCTATTCAGTAGATGTTGGTTTCTATGGGTATTCTTAATCAATAAGAGTTGTATTTATTTGTTTTTGTATTTAAAACTTTTTCAGCATTTTGAAACTTTAAAGTGACATTTGGTTTATTGAATTTAAGTAGTATGGACTAATTTTATAGTGTTTCTTTTCTTTCTTTCTTTTTTCTTTGTCATTATAAGCTGCCACAAGTTTTATTAAGTTTTATTTTAATAAGGATAAATACCAGAATTTTCGTTTTTTGGTAAACAATCCCTTTAATTCTACTAATCACACCAACAACAATAAGTTTGAGCATTTTTAGACTGTATCTATACCCAGGCTAGCCTAGGAGTGACCTAATTCTCTTTTAATCATATCCAATATAACAAAAAGTACTTGTTACAGATATTGTCTCACGCTAAAGGATGAAAAGAGGTAACAGAAACGATGGTAAGCAAATGTTTGAAAAGTGAAGAAACTGAAAAGGGCAAAGCTGAGAAATTTCAAGGAAGAGGATGAAAGCTGTGAGAGGGGAACAAAGCAAAGTAACAGAATGAGACTGAATAAAGCCTCGACAGATGACAGAGTTGGTCTTGCAACACTGAGTTGCCCCTTCAAACTGTATCCATTCTCTCCCTCTCATGCACACACACAGTGTTTCGAAATTACACATGAATAATTCATATTTTCAACTTTACTCAGGCCAACTATGACTGTATAATTAATTGAGGCTTCTTTTACAGGGAACTGGAATTAGAGAGGGATTGTTTAAGATGGGGGAAAGACATGAGAGGGCAGAGCATGTTTAATACCATAATCATGTAAAGCAGCACTAAGTGGTCATGAAATCAATGATAGGAGGAGAAAATGCTTCTTGTATTTTTTTTTATTATTATTAATATTTCTGTGTAAAAGGCTTGGCATGGTCTTCCAATCTGTCACTTGATCATATTTGGCCCATTGCTTGATCTATGTGTGGCTGGTAGATCACATTTTATGCATTTCCAAAACTGTTAGTTTTCATACTCTTCCGATCTCATGCTAATAATTTCACATAATATTGTCCCTAACTATGTACTCAGTATTCACTTAGTATTCATGTCAATAAATAGCAAATAATGTATGCTTAAAATATTCTGGCACAACAAGACATCTTCTCTGATGTCAATGAAAACGTCTCGTGGAGGGACGAGATGTCCCGTCGGTGACAACCTTGTTATCTTGCCTAGAGAGACCAATCCACTTCGAGTGTAAACTAAACAAACCAATGACAGTTGGCATGCGTACAATGCTCCAGCTGGCCCGCTTATCAAGCGTGCGTATAAGTAGGCTGCAGGTGCAGCGCATATTCAGGTTTTTGCTGAGGAGCCGAGCTGGTGACCCGGCTGTTCAGCGGTGGTACAGCAGCTGTGGCGACGGGACGTGACCTTTAGGGAACGAGGGTTACATACGTAACCGAGACGTTCCCTTTCAGTCGGTCAGTCTCAACGTCACGTCGGATGACCGACGAATTGGGATCCCGTACCAAATTTCACGGATACTGCCCCTAATCGTGTCCTTTTGAATCCTCCTGCGCCCTTTTTTGTGGTTCCTCTTTTTGCGTATCCGGCTACACAAGAAGACCGTTAACTGCTGGTATGGCACTACCCAATGAGTAAGACTGGATAACACTGTGAAAACGTACCCGTTCCACTCGGAACAGGAACGTTGCTGAAGCCCCATCCTTCCTGAAGGAGTTTTCGGAAGCACTTACACATATGAACAACCATCTAGGAGCATATGGAAGATTAGAGGTGATTGTAACCCTCTTGGAAAATAGCAGGAAGTCTGCCGGGAGAAACACGGGCTCTGAGGCTATACCATGGAATTTACACATATGGGAACCACTTAGGCCTCTACAAATGGAACCCAGCCCTCTAACGGTTCTCACGGATTCATCATGTGAGGGCCTGGCGTTCCGAAACGTCTGGCTGCCGAGGGGATGGAGGAACCCAACAGGGTCTACTATATGGACTCTCAGGAGTGGTTTTTGCAAGCCGACCCGAAGCCGGGGCCTCTCAGTTCATCTACCCGTTTTGAGGTGAGAACACAGGAGGATACCGGCTCCACACGAAGGCTATAGAATCTAGCGAATGTGTTAGGGGTCGCCCAGCCCGCAGCTCTACAGATATCTGCCAGCGAGGCGCCACGAGCCAGCGCCAAGGAGGATGCAACACTTCTAGTAGTGTGAGCTTGCAACCTGAGTGGGCAGGGCACACACTGTGCCTGATAATTCAGGGTGATGGCATCCACTATCCAGTCGGCCATCATCTGCTTAGAGATGGCATTTCCCTTCTGCCGGCCTCCGTGACAGATAAAGAGCTGGTCTGAGGTCCTGAAGCTTTGCGTCCTGTCTACATAGCATCTCAATGCTCGGATGGGACAAAGCAAAGCTAGGGCTGGGTCTGCCTCCTCCGGGGGCAGCGCTTGCAGGCTCACACCTGATCCCTGAAGGGAGTAGTGGGAACCTTGGGCACATAGCCGGGCCGGGGCCTCAGTGTTACCTGGGAGTCGGCCGGCCTGAACTCTAGGCACGAATCGTCGACCGAAAATGCGTGCAGGTCCCCTACCCTCCTGATGGAGGACAATGCAAGCAAGAGCAGAGTTTTCGTTGACAGAAACTTCAGCTCAACTGTCTGCAAATGCTCAAATGGGCCCTGCTATAGTGCTCTGAGCACTAGAGACAGGTACCAAGAGGGTATAGAGGGGGGCCGTAGAGGATTTACCTGCTCCTCGTCCTCCTCCCACCCCCTAAGGAACCTGATGATCAGGTCATGCTTCCCCACCTACTTCCCTTCCACGGGGTCATGGTTGGCAGCAATCGCAGCCACATAGACTTTTAGGGTGGAGGGAGACAGCCTTCGCTCCAATCCCTGCTGCAGAAAGGACAGCACGACTCTGATCTGACATTTCCGGAGGTCTTCTCAGTGAGAAGAGCACCATTTGACGAACAGGTTCCATTTCAAGCGTAGGAGTGTCTCGTAGACGGTGCTCTCGCTGTAGTGATGGTGTCAACTACCTCTTGGGGTATGTCACCTAGAACCTCTGCATGAAGTTTCCAGAGGTCTGGATGTGGGTGCCAAAGGGTGCCCCGTCTCTTGAGTCAGTTGATCCTTCCTCAGAGGAATCTGCCAGTGAGGGGCTGTCGCGAGGAGCATTAGTTCTGGGAACCAAGTCCGAGTGGGCCAGTAAGGCACCACAAGCTCCTCGTCCTCCCTGATCTTGCACAGTGTCTGTGCAAGAAGGCTCACTGGGAAAAACGCATACTTGAGAAGGCCCCGCGACTAGCTGTGTGCCAGTGCATCCGTGCCAAGTATTCCCTAGGTCAGGAGTAGAACAACTGGCAGTGAAAGGTTTTTGGAGAGGCAAACAGGTCTACCTGAGCATCCCGAAACGACTCATAATCTTCCTCTCCAGAAAGGTCTGGCTCACCCTCCAATGCAGCGATCGGCATCCGATTGTTGGGAGGAGCGCCGAAGGATACTGCTGGTATGCTCCTTGTAGAGGGCCAAGCACGTTCCATTGGCAGCTCAACTGCCAAGATTAGGCCCCGCCTGACTGCCGCCATGACGAGAACTAGATCAAGGCAGAGTCAACCGAGCTTGGCCCGTGACTCCGAGGTGATCATCTTCCCGCAATGAGAACATGACTCATCCACAAACGCCACCACAGCGTGCTAAATGCCCAGGCACGTGAGGCAGCGATCGTGACCATCACCAGGCGCCAGGTAACGACCGCATCCAGAATACATGGGTGATAAGTTGTCTATAGCAAGACCCACATCCTCTTTACAAAGACGTAACGTGAAGTTTGCCACGCAACGTCTTCTTTAAAAAGACGCACCCGAAATTGGTCTTTTAGGGAAAAGCTCTTTTAGCATGCTGAAGCGCACCGGGGAGATGGCCGCCTGCAACACAAACGGGGTAGTGCAGCCGGATGTGTGCAACCCACTTGACACGGGAAACCACCACCGCTGAAGCACCGTACCGCCAACACGAAGAGCTCTCGAAGAGCGCGCTGAACTCGTTCAGTCTTCTTCTCTCGGTAGAGTAGTCAGGAGCAAAACGATGTGATTGCTCGGCTCCGAAGCGAAAAGCCTGAATATGCACTGCATCTGCTGCCTACTTATACTCACTCTGTAAACTACAATAAATCATCTCTGCCAATGTAGATTGTCTCTCTAAGCGAGATCCCAATTCGTCGGTCATTCGATGTGACGTCGAGAGTAACTGACTGAAAGGGAACATTGTGTCTAGATCTGTTGAATTGTGCTAGCTTTAAATTACAACAAGTAGAAAACAAGTAGCTCATACTTGGTGAAAGGAATAGTTCACACAAAAATTACAATTTGCTGAAAATGTACTCACCCTCAGGCCATCCAAGATGTACATGAGTTTTTTTCTTTATCAGAACAGATTTGGAGAATTGAGCATTACATCACTTGCTCACCAATAGATCCTCTGCAATGAATGGGTGCCATCAGAATAAGAGTCCAAACAGCTGATACGCCTCCAGTATCCATGACTCTAGTCCATCATTTAATGTCTTGTGAAGCAAAAAGCTGATTGTTTGTATTATACAAATCCATCATTAAAGGGTTAGTTCACCCAAACATGAAAATTAGCCGATAAATTACTCACCCTCAAGTCATCCTAGGTGTATATGACTTCTTCTTTCAGATGAATCCCATCGGAGTTATATTAAAAATTGTCTTTGATCTTTCAAGCTGTTAATGCCACTACAGCGGGTGTTGCATGCATCAGTCCCAAAGAAGTAATCAATGCCCATGCCATTAAAACAAAGTGTCTCCCACGGCTCCGGAGGTGAACAAAGGCCCTCCTCATCGAATCGATGCGTTTTGTAAAATAAGATCCGATTCAAAATGTACTAATCAATTTACTCTCAGCTTGCACTCACTGTTGTACATGGAATCACTCCGGCGGAATGACGATAGGTCAAGCTTTGCGCAGCGCCGGCTCAGAGTGACGAAGGCGAAGCACAGCCGGAAGATCAAAAAAAACATGGTCACTTATTAAAAGTCAAAACGAAGATTGGTAAGAAATGTCGAAGATTTCATATAAGCCCAGGAGGAGACTGGTTTTTCCCCTTTGGCTCGTAGGAACTTTGCTTCTCTTTGCTTGCTCCTGTTAACAAATTTGGTTTTCACGAAACTGACCTCATACGTCATCAGCCCTTAGCTGCTTCACTTCTTTTGGACTGATGAACTGGAACACCCGCTGAGTGCCATTATACTGCTTGGAAGATCAAAGACAATTTTTAGTATAACTCGACTGGATTCGTCTGAAAGAGAAAGTCATAACCCTAATGACTCGAGGGTGAGTAATTTATGGGCTAATTTTCCCTAACCCTTTATGACATTTTAATCATCCATAATATTGCTTTCTCCAGTCAAAAAGTTGTCTTGTCTGAATTAGGAGAGAAATATGCAAACAGTCCACAACAGTTTTAAAAAATATGTCTGTGGATTTTTGAATGTGAGGAGGACATGGGCAGCACTGGAGAAGCAATTATTATGTGATTAATTGACTGGGCATTTCTTTTGGCCAGATGCCAACATTTTGAAGTAAACGCTTATGCGGATTTGTTTCTTCTTCTTACAAACACACAGCCTTTTGCTTCACATGCTGTTAATTGATGCTCTAGAGTCGTGTTCAACAGAGAAAAACATGTCTGGGTGGCCTCATGTGCATTATATTACTCATGCACTTATTCAGAACATTGTGAATTTTGTTGTACATGGCATATGAGGACAAATGCATATCTGTTCTACACGGAAACTAGGGGAAAGGGAAGAAATATGTGTAATGTAACTCATGTATTCTAATTCGAATGTAACTCATTATTTATCAATTTCACACATTTTCAGTTACAATCAATACTATTTAAAAACTGCATGAATGATATTGCTTATATACTGTACAACAAAACAGTTTAATTAAAAAGTTAATATTAGACACAATATTGCAAGTTATTTTTCTGTTTAATTCAAAAATATTTGCAACCAACAACAAATCAAAATGTCTTAATCCTGAGTGAATCAGTGTTTTAAACGAATCGATTGAGTGAATGATAACTGACTCACTCATAAATACATGGCGACTTGACTATGAGTGATTACTAGGTTAAATAAGTAATTACTTTACGACATTCTATATAGTATGAATGTGTGAAGTGTGAATGATATCTGGATGTACTACAATTTCCATGTTGTAATTATGTGACCTACCAGTGTCAGTTGTGTCACTTCACTGCCATTCATACAGTAAATCCTCTTCCGTGGCCTCATGGGATAATAAAGCGTCTATTGAATGCTAAATTTAGAATCTGGCCTCAGGTGGTAAGTAATTTATTTTCACTTACTGTTTCATGAATACTGACATACTGAATTTGACGGAAATTATGAATTCCGATATACTACTTTTTTTCACATACTGTTTATATTATATAGTATGAAAGTAGGCTATGCATATTGGGATGCAGCCAGTGACTTGTTGCCACCTGCTCGGCAATCAAATTTGAGCAGTTTAAAGTCAAAGCCATTTTAAAGCTAAGATATTTTCCATATCGGCTTATTTTTCTTGGTGTGTGTTCACATATAGTTTTGTCTATTATTGCACATCCTTCATAATCTTACCATACAGTATGTCTAGTGAATTATGGCTTATGTTATGTACCTCTAGTTTAATTGTATCTGAATTATAGGCTATATTTAACTGACACAAGTATTGTCTGCTGACACATAAAGGTGGCTGAAGCCAAATTTCAAAGCTTTTAAAACATTTTTGTGTAAATTAGCAAAACCTCAAAAGTTTCCCCTCCTCTCAATGTGCAAGACTGTTTGTGCTCCATGTTGCATTCTGAAACGAAACTGTGTCAAACATTGAAGCTCTGACAGGAGGATTTGCATCTCTCCTCTCCGCAGGAAAGCTCTTCTAAGTAACCAGCAGCAGCAGGTGAGGAGTGCAGGAGAGCTAATGTTCGGAGAACTTTACTGACAAGTCTTTGGTTTAACTCCAGCCCCCTGGAGAATCTCTGTCACAGATACACCTCGACAAAAACATAAAAATACCCCCACTGGCTCTTTCATGCATGTGAATGGTCAGTGCAGTTTTGAAAACCAATTATTATCAACCAGTCATCCATCACAAGCCAAGCTCGATATAGAAAATTTTTTTACCAATCTCTTGCTGCGTGTTAGATATCAAATTATAATGTAACTTATCTTAGACAGTTTACAATACAACTGAGCACCATTTTAATCCAAAGGCAGAGTATAGCAGTATTACAACTGTAATGTTTTCTGCTTGTTGGAGACTTGTTTTTACAGACTGGGAATGTTGTGGCCATCTGTCTCTCTCTTTACAAGACATAAACATCACTGTCCTCAATGTATTTTCCATTTCTTTGGATGTAAAAGCCTTTAAATTACATTAGGAACAAGTAGCCTAGACAAGGTGTTCAAACACACATGCTTCAATAAAAATATGAGGAATATACACTGAAGTTTTTGCTGTAAATTTCATGTCCGGCTCTGTCAGATGATGACAGTGGCCTTTCTCATGAATGTAGAATGTGTCATATTTGTTTTATGCTCTCATTCCAAGCCAATGCATATTTTACGGAAATCGGAATCCAATGGCAAGTTGAAATTGACAGATACAATAAACATCTCTCACCTTTCACATTTTGTGACAGCATGAAATTGTATGTCTGTATCGCTCTATGACAGAATATGAAAATAAGACTTCACTATCATATTTTCTCTCCAGTAAACTCCATATTCTTTGTGTAATGTGTTATTTACCATTCACCCAATAACCATGAGTGCATTACAGGACGATGACCAATCCCTCTGGGAATAAAGGCACCAGCGAGCACATCACTGTTCGTAGAACCAGCAATTTAATCATTTTTGTAGCCGCTGAAACATCCGTCCGCACATATTTAGCTTCAGGCCCCACACAGCTCCTTTTTTTATCTCTGCAGAGACCCAGACAACCTCCAATTAATCCAAATATTAGTGTTTAATTAGAACTGGGGGAAGAATGAATATTTTAAGGATTAAAGGATTACGGCGCGTGTGTCATCACAACAACCGGATAACTAAATCGACAAAGTGCATTAGGCAGGCAGTAGTGCTATCTTAAGGCGGAAACTGCATCAAAGAGTTAATTACCAAGCTAATCATGGCAGCTCCCAAAAGGATTAGAAAACCAAGTCATAAATCTTCCTTAAAATTAAAATCCAATACCAGCTAAATGAAAAGTGGAGTGAAAACTCTTCCTTTTTTGTTTAATTATTAACTTGAAACATTAATATGCAGGATGACGCAGCTTACAGTCTACTGTGTGTCTGAATGCTTACATATTTCCAGTGTTATTCTATCTTAAACAAACAGTATTTTTTTCTGTCTGTCTGTCTCATTATCAGATCTTCACATGTCTATCTCCTCTCCACCTCTAATCAATGAAACACTAATGGTCACTCATCAGCTCACAGTAAATATCAATTACTGCCAGCAGGGCTGAAAAACAAGGAAATGAGTTGGTTGGTCCTGCAGGAGTGTCAATTACCACATGGCTTGATAAATGATTTTGAACAATGTCAGTGCCCATACCTTGTACAATTGCTGTACCGTTTTTGTGGTATGTTGTACCTTGTATGTGCCCCCCCCTCCCCCCCCCACCCCCCAAAAAAAATGTTTATCAAGCTTTTTTAGAAAGCTAATAAAATAATTAACAAAGACCAATTAATAATTAAATAACTTTATTTTTCAATGACCATTTTCTTGAAGCAAAATTGTCCTCCAACAGCAAATGAAAATATATTTTTTCATTATTACAGATCCCTAATTTCAGGTTTGGAATTTTGGAAAATATATAATGGGGCATTTTTCATTAACAAAGGGCATTAAGTATTTATTTACATAAGTGCAAGTGTTTCATTAAATATTTTTGCTAAATTCCTTTTAGACAAAAGGGTCTTAACTGAAAAAGCAGACATTTTCTGTGAAGTGTATATTATTTATCACGTTCAATAGCTTTGAGCAAACAATTGAGAATATGTTTACTGATAAGGACAATGGAAAGTCTTAGTTTTTATGTCAGTGCCTTTGAGTCTGGCTGTATTAGATTGTATTGTAGCATCAAACATCCGATTCTATGGTCGTGTTGTTGCTTTTCCTCTTTCAATTACTGTGTTAAATTTTAATGTGCTTGGTTATCGCCATTGTTTGAACTGTCTTTATGGACACTGATTGGTTTCTTGAGGGTTAATAGGTTTCAATGTCCTCAGTATCCTCAGGCCAAATGAAAGCTCTTAGGATTCATTCTCATTTCAGATTGCCATTATTTCTACACATCAGATGAAATCAGCAGTTATAAAAGCCTCTAAGTAATACTAATAACTGTGATTATAATATGTGATGTGAAATAGGGTAATGAATCTGTTTCACAGCTGAGTGTTTTACTCAATATCTGTCACTATCTCATTCTCAGGCGGACCAATACAGTGCTTTTCATAAAAGATTTACTCAGCGTTGCTCTTTCAAACACGCACATTAAAAGTCAATTTAACAGTATTCCTCAAGGACTATTATTGGAATGAAGGGGTTGAATAAAGAGAAGCCTAATTAAAGTGGTGTTTGTGTAGCTCTCTGCAGGAACTGTCTGGCTCTTTGCTCTTTGCGAGGTATTGGCAATGCTTCTGAAAACATAAAAAGTAAAATGTTATGTACAGAAATGCAATATGCATCCTGTAACTTATTTGTCTCAACTGTTAACTCCATAAGAACCATAAGAACAATAAGAAAACCATAAGAACATGCTATGAGTGTAAAGAAACCACCATTGATTCCCATAGTCACTGTGAAAATGCATGGAAAGATTATAAAAATAAAAAAAAGCATATTTTCACTTGGTGTGTCCCTGCAGAGATTTAAGAAAGCATAAGGCTTGAATCATGCATATATATATATGACAAGCATTTATAATCAACCCATTCATCTGTACAAGACAACCGCATACACTCTGTGGCTATACAGAAACAGGCTAATAGAGTTGTCAATCTTATAGTTTGACACGTAATTAGTGTGGTGATTTGGCAATCTGGACTCTATGAGGGCATGAACAAGGACAAATTTGTCATCCTCTTTTGCACCTGTGTGCAGCAATGTTCAGGGGCTGTGTCACTCACCTTTGGCGCTGAAAGAATTGTCCCTGTGTCTGATTGCAGTTGAATTGATTCTTCAAAAAGGCATTTTCTCAGAGGCATTTTGAACACAAAAAATGTGCAAAATGATGTGCATTAACTGCTGAAATAAAGCCTGCCAGACACTGGCATATGTTGGCTGCATCCAAAAGCTTAGGCAATTGACTTGTACCTCCCCAAAGTGATTTCAGACAGGCTTCTGAGGCACGATAACCGTCTAAACATTCTACAGCAAATAGAGTGGCTTTGATGACAATTAAGCGATATTTATTACTAACATATTAACTTCTGGGTTGAACTGAATTAAAGTGGGAAAAAGTTGGTCAAAACATTTAATAATAATAAATGTTTAAATAAGAGATATCACAACGGGCTATATAACGTCTAAATTAAAAAGTCACCATACCAAAAAAAAAACAAGTGTACGATTACATCACTAGATCAAGCAAAACAGTTCATTATTGCTGGTCACTGTCTTGTCTGCAGAGCTCCTAAAGTGACATCGGCAGGGAAAATAAATAAATTATGTTTACATACGTTTTTGCCTACTATACAGCAGGGTGTACGCACATTCAGATGTAGCCTTTGTGTTTAAGTCAGCTTCATCAGTTAATAGGCAAGCTGAATACTTAATAGTTAAACTAAGTGTTCTGAGCGTGTCTTTAAAAAATGAAAGCTATTCCCTCCTCAAGGCTGTCAACATCTTGCCATTTTTCTTCCATCTGGAATCCTAGAAGAAGTGCATTTGTGTGTCAGGGGCAGAAAGAGGAGATAAAGTATTTAATTAGGGGGAAAATATACCATTTGCAAATTAATTAATTCTACCGGACTGAAATGATGAAGTGGAATGTTTCAGCTGCCTTTGTTTTGCAGTCTTGGAAGAAAGCACTTTAGCACACTGTAACTTTCAAAGAAGAAAATAAGTGACAGGCTTTGAAAAAGTTTGCTAGCTAGTCAAGACAGAAAATTCAAATGGATAAAACGAGCTTGAATCCTTACTTAATAAGAGCAATAAACAATGGCAGATGCAAAAAATTTACAATTCCTCTGTCTTGTAAATTACCGACAAACTGCATTACCACTGAAAGCAAATATGGGTCTGTCGATGCACATTTGTGGGGGCGTTTCATCAGGAGATTGAAAAAAAAATCACAGATCATATTTACATTCTTCAAAGCATGTTTGACGTACTTCATCGACACTGTCTGAATGCCAAAACGTCTAATCCCTTAAACGCATTTCTAAACCTTTTAGACCATGAGCAAAGCAGCAGAGAGGGAGGCATGGTTGTTGTTCACTTTGACACGTCATTCAGGGAACCAAAGGAAAGTTAAATGAGTTTTGTGGCTTTGAGTGAAGCTTAAATGAGCTTGATTGATCTCAATAAATAACGCTATTGAATGGGCCATTCGGCCTTGCTGTTTTGTAAATGTCGCTGGGAAGCAGAGTGGAAAAAGAGTCTTTTGTTTTTTATCCTGACAACTGTCATGATGTATTGTAGTATGGTGTAAGTGAGATGTGATGGTGGCAGTGACTTTTGACCAGAAAAGAAACTGACATTCAAAAGATTGCGTATGTGTGAAGCTAGGCACCGAGCTTAATGTGACTTTCCATTCATTTCAATTCAACTGGCAGTGAAATGGTATTTAAATCACAAGTGTGCGCAGAAATGGCTGACAGGTAGATGATTGCATGGATTAGGTAAGGCCAAAAAAAAAAAAACATTCAGACAATGTGCCACAAATAAACTACAGTTATTAGACACAAATACCTGTGGCACAATGAAACTAATAGCTGCTCAAGCAATGTCATATCTGCCAGTTATTATCATGTCAAAATGACACAATTGTAGTTTCAAAGAGGCTAATGTAATAAACCATGTCATTTGAAGTCACAGCTGTGTATAAGTGAACTGAACTGTCCTACACTGTTTCACATCGCAGTCAAAAGCACCACATATTACAGGTTACAGTGTTCATAGTGTCTGCCCAAGCACAGTGACGCTGAGCCTATTTCTGCCATGGATAGTGCACTAAACTCAGCAGAAAACATGTTGAAAATGGACAATAAATCTATTTATCAACACAATCTTTTGCAATATAAGCTTTCATGAAGCAACATAATAGCGTGACATACACAGATATTGTTTGAAAAAAAAAGACGGCGCTAGCGAAGCCGCTGTACGCAGACCCACGCGCTCTTGACTAGACAAAGACAATGAGCTGTCACACCTTTCAAATGAATCCTATTTGTTCGGAGTCAAAGAAATGCTGAAAGGAAAGTCCAAGGAGCGAAAAATCGATCTGTTGTGCTGTAGGAAACCGCTGCTGGAACAAGACTACCTGTGGGCACTGTAGTGAGGGTAACAAGAGCCAGGCAGCCAGCGGCGTTTTCAATCTACCGGCGAAACATACAACACACATTTATATGGCAAAGTTCCTCGCCGAGCTGCTGGGATGTACACTGCCCGAGAAAGGAGCATCTCCAATGTTCGAGGTAAGATTAAAGTCTGTTTGTTTTCATGTTACCAGTGTCACAGTGTTAGACCAAGCATTTCATTATCTGTTATCTTCACATGTTTAATATGTTACAGTGATTTGTATTGGTTTACTTACCGTTTAATTAAAGCAGCGCTTGTAGTTATTTGATTGTTTAAGCTATTAAAGCGATGCTCAGTTATTGGAGGCAGATTGGTACCTTCACATCAGTTTGTTAATGCTGCTGCCACACAATGGGTGGCCACCTGAGCATTGAAATAATGGTTAAAGCTAATAAAATATGTCCTTTTTACATAAACAAATACTACATAAGATGATGACCATTTTGATGTATAAAATAGTGGGTTAAGATGGACATGAAAGCTAAATCTTCAAATTTTGATGGAAAGGAGTCAGCCTTGATGTCCTTAAGAAGCTTTTACAGTGTGTATTTGGGTCAGTGTGTCAGGGGAAATTCACCTGAAATACTAAATTCACTGCAAATCGTGATGCTAAGTGAACTAATATGAAACTTGCATAAATCAGTCCGATTCTTTTCATTTACAGATGCTTTGCAATGTCCTTCAACTGGGCA
>JADLZN010012001.1:0-62285 GCA_018155175.1 Sinocyclocheilus anophthalmus | reverse complement strand
CCTCAAGAGAGGTGGGGATCTGCAGGCCCTTTCTGTGGCCCCGTCTTACCTAGACTTTGCGCCTGGTCTGGCCAAAGCATTTCTGTTCCCGCGAGCGGGATATGTCCCTAAGGTCCCCTCCTCTGCACCGCGGCCTGTCGTACTCCAGGCCTTCAGTCCTCATCCCTTCAGGGAACCAGACCAGCAGAAGCTTAACTGTATGTGCCCAGTGCGAGCACTGGACGCATACGTCCACAGAACTGCCCTGTGGAGGAGGGCGGACCAGTTACTAGTTTGTTACAGTCCCCCTAAGAGAGGTCTGCCGGCAAATAAACAGACCCTCAGTCGGTGGATAGTAAATGCCATTTCCATTGCTTATGAGTCCTCTTATCTCTCTTCGCCTCTAGGGGTCAAGGCTCACTCCACCCGAAGTGTGGCGGCCTCTAAGGCCTTTTTTGCAGGTGTTTCTATGCAGGACATCTGCAACTCTGCGGGTTGGTCCACGCCCCTTACCTTCGTCAGGTTCTATGGCCTAGACATGCGAGACACTCCTGGCTCTTCTGTCCTCGCCGTACTGTGCCAGTCTGCCACACTCGGCAGAGGGACTTAGAAGTTGGAGGCTATGGGATTCTCGTTCCCCTAGCGTTCGAAGAGGAAGCCTCAGGTTACGTATGTAACCCTAGTTCCTCGAGAGAACGAGACGCTGCGTCTCGGTGCCAGCCTTCCAGCGTCCCTGCCAGCGCTTGCTTCACTCCCAGCACGTCGGTTTCACCGCACGTGCTTTTATACTTCCTGGTCACTACGTCACCCCGTCCGTGACGTCTCGCCCATCTATTGGACTGATTACAAACGAAATTCAGAGCCCGTCACGATGGTGAACGGCGTTCCCTTAGTGTTTTGATGCAGCTCGAGTTCCTGAAGAGGAACTAGGGTTACATACGTAACCTGAGGCGATATTTATGATAACACTACCATGTAGCTTTCTCCAAACTTTGAGTCCATAAATCACACTAAGCTCCCTCACTGTCTGATCAACTCTTCACCTGCTGCAGCAGCAGCTTTTCCCGGTTCAGATATCAGGGCTTATTGGTCCGTTTACGATCGGATATCTTTATTGGCTACTGAAGTGCCGTCAAAGGTTTGAATATCAATTCAAATTGTGGCCGTTCTAAGTAACAAACTATGATTTAAAAGTAACAAAGTAGATTATTTTGCATAATTTGTACTTAAGTACAAGTAAAAGTACAGCTTTAAAAAAATATACTCAAAAAAGTACAAGTACCTGAAAAAAACTACTTAATTACAGTAACGTGAGTAGTTGTATTTAGTTACCTCCACCACTGCAAGCTACTGCGCACAACATCAGCGCTGGTGGGCAAGGGGTACCCAGCAGCAGGTCTGCCTGATACACCTGTAACACAGCCATTGTGTGCAAACCTGCTGCTGGGTACCCCTTGCCCACCAGCGCTGATGTTGTGCTTAAAGAGCTGGACGAAGGCGAGGAGATTAACTCTGATAACATCACAGAGTTAAGAAGAACGGCTGATCTCTCTCTCCGCGCCACCAAAGAGACCGCCCGTGCCATTGGGCGGTATATGGCAGCTATGGTGGCAGCGGAGAGGCATCTGTGGTTGACCCTGTCAGACATGAAAGAGAAAGACAGGGTCTTCCTCCTCGACGCCCCGCTTGCGCCTTCTGACCTGTTCGGCGACGCCGTCAACTCCGTCGTCGACAGTTACCAGGAGGCTCATAAACAGGCGGCGGTGTTTCAGCGGTTCCTCCCTCGCTACTCTCCAACTCTGGGGGCTGCTGAGCGGGAGCAGCCCCCTCTGCATGCCAGCTCCTCATACAGGGAGGCTCAAAAACAGAGCGTCACCTCCCGGGTCTGGGTCGGGGGCCTCTAAGCCTAAGCCGGATCTGCAGACTGTACTTCAGGCTAAGAAGTCCTCGGCCAAAAGTCCTGACAATTGGGGCTCAGGACTTGTGAGGGCAGGCCCTTCTGGGGAAGAGAGGTTAACACTGCATTACACGGTGCCCGTCTGTAGAGAGAGGCTACAGAATCCAGTTTGGTTCTCCTCCGCCTCATTTCAACAGGATTACGCCCACGCTGGTGGGCCCCCGAGCAGGCTCTGGTAATGGAACAGGAAGTAAACACTCTCTTGAGGAAGGAGGCCATCGAGGTGGTCCCTCCTCACGAAAGAGAATCCGGGTTCTACAGCCGTACTTCATTGTTCCGAAGAAGGATGGGGGTTGCGTCCCATTTTAGATCTGCACCTATTGAACCGCTCAGTCATGCGACTGAAGTTCAGGATGCTCACACTCAAACAAGTCGTGTCTCAGATAATTTCCTAGGACTGGTTTGTCACAATCGATCTAAAAGACGCATACTTCCATATCTCCATCCTTCCTCATCAAAGGAAGTTCCTGAGGTTCGCTTTTGGGGGCAAAGCTTAACAATACTGGGTTCTTCCTGTCGGCATTGCACTCTCACCCCGCACTTCCACGAAGTGTGTGGATGCTGCTCTGGCTCCTCTGTGACTCCAGGGCATCCGCATACTCAACTACATCGACTATTGGTTGATATTAGCTCATTCAGAGCAGGTAGAGGTTCGGCATCAAGATGTCGTTCTCGCTCATATGAAAGAGCTGTGGTTAAGACTAAATGCCAAGAAAAGTGTGCTTTCTCCATTATAGAGGACCACTTATCTGGGCGTGTTGTGGGATTCGACCACGATGCAGGCACGTTTGTCCCCTGCTCAGATCGAGTCGATCCTCACGGCAGTCAAGGGAGTGAGAGAAGGCCAGTCACTCACTGTCAAGCAGTTTCAGAGACTGCTGGGTTTGATGGCAGCTGCGTCAAACATGATACCTGTTGGCCTGCTGTACATGAGACCCCTAAAGTGGTGACTTAAGACCAAGGGGTTCTCCCCTAGGGGAAACCCGCTCCGCATGCTCAAGGTCACGCGGCGATGCCTACATGCCTTAGACATGTGGAGGAAACCTTGGTTCTTGTCTCAGGTCCCAGTGCTGGGAGCTCCTTGTCGCCGCGTAACGCTAGCGACGGGCGCGTCCTTCACTGGTTGGGGAGCGGTCATGAGTGGCCGGCTCGGCCCCGCGGTTGTGGGTGGTCGCCATTCAGTGTCCATCAACTGCGGAGGATGCTGGCCGTGTTTCAGCATTGAGACACTTCCTCCCGGACCTAAGAGATCGCCATGTGTTGGTGCGCACTGGACCAAACACAGTGGGTGTCTCTATATCACCACCAAGGAGGTCTGTGTCGCGCCCCTGTACAAGCTGGCTCACAAGATCCTTGTGTCTGTCCCAGGGCACAATCCTATCGATGAGAAGGAGGCAGTTCACATTCCTCGGGGCATCCAATGTGGGGGCAGAAATCCTGTCGAGGCAGGGGCCGAGGCTTCACATCGAGGTGGTGAAGTAGAAATGGCTATATTTTTTGCCAGGCTCAGGTGGACCTGTTTGCGAATCATTTGACATCGCACTGTCCCCTCTGGTTCACTCTGACTCATATAGCTCCACTGGGGCTGGATGCCATGGTACAGAAGTGGCCGAGGCTTCGTCGTAGCCGTTACCACGATCGCTCTGCTCCCTGGGAGTTTCGGGAGAGAGGTGCATCGGGACGCCCTGTTGAGAGACTGCCGCGCGACCCAGTTTACTGCCCAGTTTGTACAGTGCTGGAGTTCCTGCAGGCCCGCTTTTCTTCAGGGTTGACTCACTCCACCCTGAAGGTCTATGTGGCGGCCATAGCGGCCTACCACGCCCCACTTGGGCCGCAAGTGGGCAGACACCCCCTAGTACACGTTCCTCGCGGTGCACTGATGGGCCTTCGGTACGATCTCACGTCCCACGTAGGGAACTGACTGTGGTATTAAAAGCTCTATGTTAAGCCTCCATTTCGGCCTAATTGAGGAATCTCTGATCGGCAGAGCTGCCCATGTGGAGAAGGCCAGACCAATGCTTGTGTTTTTTTTTTTCTGCTATGGCTCCACCTACGTGAGGTCTTCCTGCCTACAAAAACAGACCCGCAGAAGGTGGATAGTTGATTGCCATCCCATTGCTTGACGAGTCTCTAATCTATCCTCCCCATTGGCGCAGGCTCACTCTACTAGAAGTGTGGAGGCCTCCAAGGCCTTTTTGGCAGGTGTTTCTATGCAGGACATCTGCAACGCTGCGGGTTGGTCCACGCCCCTCACGTTTGTCAGGTTCTATGGCCTAGATATGCGAGCCACTCCGGATTCTTCCGTTCTCTCGCCCTAGCTTACACACTGGGCAGGGATTTGAAAGTCTGGCGGCATGGGCATACTCATTCCCAAAGCGTCCTCCAACGCAGCTCAAGTTCCTGAAGGGGAACATCTCTAGGTTATGTATGTAACCATGGTTTCCCGAAGGGAACGAGACGCTGCATCTCGGTGCCATACTTCCGGCATCCCTGCGAGCGCTTGCTTCATGCTCCCAACATGTTGTATAGCTTCCTGGTCATTACGTCACCCGCCCGTGACGTCTCGCCCATCTATTGGACTGATTACACATGTGATTCAGAGCGTGGTCTCGCTGAAGGCGTTCCCAAAGCGTTTCAATGCAGCGTCTCGTTCTCTTCGGGGAACCATGGTTGCATGCTTAACCTGAGATGTTATTTTTGTTTTTTTTGCGCTCAAATTATTCTCGTAGCTTCGCAAAACTGAAATTGAGCCACTGATGTCACATGGACTATTATACCGATGTCCTTCAGTGTTGGGGGTAATGTATTACAAGTAACGCGAGCTACGTAATCAGATTACTTTTTTCAAGTAACCAGTAAAGTAACACATTACTTTTTTAATTTACAAGAGAATATCTGAGTTATTTATTTATTTTTTAATTTATTGATTGACGGCTCTCCTGTCCCCATGTCGAGAGAACTCAGAAGATGTTACTGTAGTTCTAAAATAAATATGAATATGCATTAATTCATCTCACTCACACAAAAAACACAGATTCAGTATTCCTCAAAATTAATAAAAATAATGCAACTCAGAATATGACACAAACCTGCAATAATTAAATGTAAAACAGCACAAACATCCTTTATGTATATAATCCCATTCTATTAACCAATGTCTTTGCTTCTGACCTTTGATTATCCAGTTTAACCATACTAATAAGCAACAATTACTATAGACAAACATTTGTGTGTCTTTTTTTATTGCTGAAGTGTGTTGAAATTTCTTCTTCTGCATTCTACTGTGCGGACGTAAATTTACTTTCCCCTCAGCCTGAGGCTTATTCATTTCACTTTTGGTGTGAAAAGGCTTTTATATTTGCCAAAAATATAACTTTTTTTATTTTAAAATCAAACAAGCAAGCCCTGTCCAGATTTAAAAAGTAACGCAAAAGTAACGTAACGCATTACTTTCCATAAAAAGTAACTTAAGTAATGTAATTAGTTACTTTTTTATGGAGTAACGCAATATTGTAATGCATTACTTTTAAAAGTAACTTTCCCCAACACTGGTCCTTACTACGTTTCTGGACCTGGGAACATTACAGTTGTGTTGCTGTCTATGCAGGGTCTGAGAGCTCTCACATTTCATCAAAAATATCTTAATTTGTGTTCCGAAGATGAACGAAGGTCTTAGGGGTTTGGAACAACATGAGGGTGAGTAATTAATGACAGAATTTTCATTTTTGGGTGAACTAACCCTTTAAGATGAACTGTTGTAATAATAGTTTACAGTAAAGGGTCAAAATTCAGGGGATTTTTAATAAGACAACATAGAGCAGCAGCAAGCACCTGAGACTGTCACAGCAACCAGATACATTGCATGTAGATTATTTGTAAGGGCTGTCTATTTTTGCCATGCTAATCTTAACAAGAAACATGTTTGTCAAGACAGATTGAAAGTAATTTTTTATTAAGCCAATGAAGGAGTGAATTACTCACCCACTGCACCCACCAAATTCTCACAAATTGATTCAGACCAACTTTGTAAGTGGCTTGAAATATAATTTGCATAAGATTTTTATTTATGCTTCTCAGTCTTCACAGATCCCCTGCAGTGTGAATAAAAAAATGTCTCTTAATTTTTTATATGGTTTCCCTAGACAAATTTTCTACACTCTGTGTAATGGATAAACCTGAAATTTTAGCACCTGTTATGTGGTTCCTGAAACTCTAAGTTGGTTCTCTAATGCTGTTTTGGAAAAGCACAGTGATTTGGGTAACAAAATGATAATTGTCAGACTTTAATCATAGCTGGCACATTTTTCTAATGGAGCAGTCAACTTAATGTAACAGAGATCCCCTGCATGAGTGTCATATAGATAACAGGCTTTCCACTGTACAGTTATGTTTTGGATGTAATATTGGTACAGTAGTAATTTGAGTTGTCAACTAAATGAACCCTAGAGACAGATCCCCTGTGAAGACCTTGTCGTCCATCGGCACAAGACCACGACAACCAGACGAGTCCTCTGCACAATCTGACCTGTGTTGCAGCCTGGAATTAATCCACACCATGCTGGTTTCGCCTGGCCAGAGGAGAACTGGCCTTCCCGACTGAGCTTGGTTTCTCCCAAGATTTTTTTTCTCCATTTTTGTCACTGATGGGGTTTTGGTTCCACTGTCGCCTTTGGCTTGCTTAGTTGGGGACACAATTCCTGGTAACATTGTTGACTTGACTGCACTATGGAAGTGAGCTGGATAATGACATCACTGAATGAACATTGAACTGACTTTAACTGATAAACTGACTGTTTTCTGTTGTCCTCTTGCCTTATCAGCACAATTTTTTCCTGTTTAACACTGTAAAGCTGCTTTGACACAATTTGTATTGTATAAAGCGCTATATAAATAAAGGTGACTTGACTTGATATGCAATCAAAGGCACATAAGAGAAGAAACTGAAGTGGACAGCACTGTGAATGCTAATGTTTAAGGCTTTTGATTTTAAATAAACAATGTAGTTTTCTCAGCCATCGGGATTTATTGAGCTCTTGATTTAACAACGGGGGTAGCATCTTCAACTCGGTCTTGTTTTTCACACTCACATATACACACTCACACACATATATTGTCAGCTATTGAGCACCTGCTCAGAATACAAACACTCCAGGAGCTCACGTATCCTGGCAACAAATTGCACAGTTTCAGAAAGTTCTGGAGGCTGAGTATCCATGCCGAAATCCATCAGGAATATAGTGTGTGTGATGACTTATCAATCAGCAGCCTTCCTGCCCCATTTTTGCTCTGACATGGAACTCAATGAGTGGAAGAAATATAAAAGGTAAATTAGCAAGCTACACACATGCAATATGCAGCAGCCAGATGAATTAAAATCGGATGAGATATGAAAGGCACACTGAACTATGAATTAAAATGAGGATGTTTTAAATAGGTTATTTTAACTCAAACCGGTGAGTCACATTAAAGACGCTGCCTGGATGAGTTACATTATTCAGACAGTTCAAACAGAGAAACCTTGAATTCAAATCCTCTAGGTTTTTAAAGTGGACTTTCACTAAGATTGGCACACTATATTTAAAATGCTTTGTATGAATTGTATTACTTTTATATATATTGAATATATTAATATTGGATGTGCCATTAGCAGCATATTGAATGAAAATGATTCCTTCTACAAGCTGGATGTTGTAACTATGGAAAGAGTATAATTCACCCTGCCATTTTCAGAGTCACCATTAGTTATATATTATATAGGTGTGGATTAACACCACATCAACTTTCAAAAAGGTGCTTCTTTGCACCATTTACCTCTAAATAGTACATATTAATACATTAATATGTCTTTGGGGTATCGCACATCTTATTATTTTATAATACAACAGGCCTGTCCAAACCAAAGAGAGTATGTCAAGCACATATGTCCTTTTTTCAAGAGAGGAAAGCTCCAGCCATCATGTCATGCTGTCCTTTCTAATCTGACTCTATGTAATTGGCTGTGGCTTAAATGAGCTGGGAAACCTATTTGGCTGGTCCATTGGAGGTCTTTCTGGGAATAACTCTAATGAGGGTAGACCCTTCAAAATGGGGCACCAAACAAAACCATTCAATGGATTGAGATCTAATAACAGGGTCGGTTAATGTATACACAGGCGAGTCCATCCATTCTCTCGCAGAGTGCAATAGGCCTTGGCTGCTTAACTACATGTCCAGAGAATGGATTGATGGAGGGAGAGACAGAGGGAGAAGCAGAGGGAAAAGAATGGATGGAGACCAATGGAGGGAATGAATGAGTGAGGTGGAGGCAGAGAAAGAGGAGAGTGAAAGTAATAGAGTGTATATGAAGATGGAGATAGGTGAACAGGTAAAGAGGGAGAGGTGAATGAAGGGAAATTGAAGAGGAGAGATGGGGATGGGTGAGATAGAAAAGTAGGGGATTGGATAATTATAATTCTTCTGAATTCATTGTAACCAGAGTCTTAGATTATCACAAATGTTTTTGAATAATGGTTTTGTAATTCAGAGACCTGAATTAAACATAATTATGAAACATATCTGATATGATTAACTGGAATTTTATGGTAGTTTTTTTAAAACCCTTTAAAGCATAAACAAAAATCTGTACTGAGATTGTTATGTGTACATTTTTGTATGATGGGCTATATTATGGCTGTAAATACTTATAGGTGCTGTCAATAGGTGTGAACAGCATTAGAAGTCATTTTAAAATAAATATATATTTTTGTTACACTGTATTATGTAGATAATGTTATTATATACAGTAGGTAATGAGAAAATTCATACAAAAAAAATTAAATAAAATTATTTCAGATTTTCAGTTAACTATGCTTGAGTGTTAATGATACATATTTAATGATTAAAAAATTATAATAATATGGACTTGTCCATAAATGTTTTTAAACTCATGCTCACAAGCACTTCAGACCTTGTTAATAATGCCTGAAATGGAAATTTGTTGATGCAAATTTTGTTTGAAATCTTTGAAACCAAGATTTTGTGAGAATCTCTCATCTGTTAATTCTATGCATTCAATACGGTATTAACCTAAAAGGATTTGTAAACAAAGTTGTTCATATACAGTACTTAAAATGCTCATGTTTTAGATGCAAAAAATATGTTAATGTTTGTTTCTGTGTTTATGCAAACAGAAGCACACATTACGTACAAATACTTACTAAATAATTACAATTACTGATGAGATTATCTTGCATAATCTGTAAGGTAAGTTTTATATGAAAAGCCTCTGCTAAACACTCAGTATTTATGAATAATGTCAAATGTCAAACTATCCATTACACCCAGAAGAGCTGAGATAAGAATGGAAAAGAGAGGGATGAGGATGAGTGGGAGGCTGAAAAGACTGAGATGGAGGAAGGAAAGAAGATAGAGGTGAAGATAAATAGCTGTTTTCTTGAGAGCATCTGCTCTTACAGTCTCATCTGCTAACATCTGTCCTCAGCAGCTATCAGCCAGCTGCTCATGTTCTCCAACCACCCCATGCCCCTTTCTTTTTCACTCACTTGCTGTCTTTAATGTTGCCTCTAACTATATTGCCAGTTTCACTGCTGTTCCCTTTCAGTCAGTCTTGTTCTACATTACGTCAGTCGTGACGGACGAATTGGGATCTCGCCTGAGAGCCCAATCACCTTCGAGTCCGTGTTTCACCACGCGCACCCCGCCCCGCACCCCGCCAGAGCAGGCGGTGTCCCTGAGACGGGCGACCCGGAGCTCTTGGATCCTGCTCTTCAGGAGATGGTGACTGCACCACTCCTTCCCGGGAGGGAGGGTAGATAATATTATGTTTCCATTTGTTTGTGTTCCGCCACTGGCTACCCAGCAGTTTCCTTTGCCTCTGGGTCCCAAGAGGGCGAGGATGGCGGTGCACGAGACGCAGTCTCCACACGGCCGTCCCCCTCTCCCTCGTATGGGAGCAGGGTTCACCCCCCGTTCAAGAAACGCTATTGCATCTCACGAGGCCCCCTGCCCAGCCGTGGAGCCAGGTAAGTGGTGCGCCGCGCACTCAGACCCCACCCTGGGACGCACGGCCTCCCGGGTTGGGTCCCTGTGTTCCACCTCGCTGCCCCACTGCGGGTACGTAGGTGGTCTCCCTGGTCCAGCTAGTTCTGTCGCTGGGGGCCTGGTTAGCGCTCCTCAGGCCGTCTCGCTGGCTCATGAGAAACATCAGACTCGGCTATGTGATTCAGTTTGCCCGGCGCCCTCCCAAGTTCAGGGGTATTCGGTTCACCTCTGTGCCGGACAATGATGCTCCTGTCTTGCGTGCAGAGATCGCGGTCCTGCTGGCGAAGGACGCGATACAGCCGGTCCCTCCAGCCGAGATGAGGTCGGGTTCCTACAGCCCATACTTCAATCGTACCCAAGAAAGGCGGTGGGTTATGACCGATCCTGGACCTGCGCGTACTGAACCGGGCCTTCACAAGCTCCCGTTCAGCAGGCTGACCCAGAGACGCGTCTTTCAGTGCGTCCGTCCTTTCGATTGGTTCGCAGCGATCGACCTCAAGGACGCGTACTTTCATGTCTCGATTCTCCCTCGACACAGACCGTTTCTCCGCTTTGCGTTCGAATGGTGAGCGTATCAGTACAAGGTCCTCCCCTTCGGGCTATCCCTGTCGCCTCGTGTCTTCACCAAGGTCGTGGAGGCAGCCCTCGTTCCATTGAGGGAAGCGGGCATTCGCGTTCTCAACTACCTCGACGACTGGCTCATACTGGCCCAGTCCCGAGTGCAGTTGTGCGAACACAGGGATATGGTGCTCAGTCACCTCAGCCGATTGGGGCTTTCGGTCAACTGGGAAAAGAGCAAACTCTCCCGGTGCAGAGGATCTCTTTTCTCGACATGGAGCTGGACTCGGTCAACCTCTCAGCACGTCTCTCAATAGAGCGTGCCCAGTCGATGCTGAACTGCCTGGGGTCCTTCCAGCGCAAGACGTCGGTTCCACTGAAACAATTTCAGAGGCTCCTGGGGCATATGGCATCCGCAGCCGCTGTCACGCCGCTCGGGTTGCTTCATATGAGACCGCTTCAGCGTTGGCTTCACGGGTCCCGAGATGGGCATGGCACGGCACTTAACGGGTTTCTGTCACCCCGTTCTGCCGTCAAACCTTCAGCCTGTGGGCAGATCTTGCCTTACTTCGGACAGGGGTGTCCATTGGGCAAGTATCCAGGCATGTTGTTATATCAACAGATGCCTCTGCCGGGGGCTGGGGTGCCATGTGCAATAGGAATGCAGCTGCGGGGCTCCGGCCGGGGCCCCAACTGCAGTGGCATATCAACTGCCTCGAGTTGCAAGCAGTATGGCTGGCTCTGCGCCGCTTCAAATCGCTGCTACACGACAAGCACGTACTGGTCCGTACGGACAGCACTGCGACCGTTGCGTACATCAACCACCAGGGCGGTCTACGCTCCCGTCGCATGTCGCAACTCGCCCGCCATCTCCTCCTCTGGAGTCAGAAGCATCTGAGGTCGCTTTGCACCGTTCACATCCCAGGCGAGCTCAATCGTGCAGCCGACGAGCTCTCACGTCAGCCAGCCCTTCGGGAGAATGGTGCGACTCCACCCCGAGACAGTCCAGCTGATTTGGAGACACTTTGGGGATGCTCCCCAGGTCGACCCATTGCAAGTTGTTTTTCTCCCTGGCCGAGGGGACCCTCGGCACGGACACACTGGCATGCAGCTGGCCTCGCGGCCTACGCAAATACGCGTTTCCCCCAGAGAGCCTTCTCACACAGACACTGTGCAAAATCAAGGAGGACGAGGAGCAAGTATTGCTAGTGGCGCCGTATTGGCCCACTCAGACCTGGTTCCCAGAACTAATGCTCCTCACGACAGCCCCTCCTTGGCGAATTCCTCTGAGGAGGGATCTCCTTTCTCAGAGAGGGTGCACCCTCTGGCACCCGCGTCCAGACATAAGTGGAATCTCCACTTATGGTCCCTGGAAAAACGGGACGCGGAGGTTCTAGGTGGGCTAACTCCAGCGGTAGTAAACACCATCGCTTCAGCTAGAGCCCCGTCTAACAGACACGCTTACAGGCTGAAGTGGAGCCTGTTCGTTGATTGGTGCTCTTCCCGCCGGGAAGAAACCCTTAGATGCCCGATCGGATTCGTGCTTTCTTTCCTGCAGGATGGGTGGGAGCGAAGGCTGTCTCCCTCCACCCAGAAAGTGTATGTTGCCGCCATTGCCGCGCATCACGATGCAGTAGACGTTAAGTCTGGGGGGAAGCACGACTTGGTCATCAGTTTTCTCAGAGGGGCAAGGAGGCTGAATCCTCCGCGCCCTCACCTGTTACCCTCTGGGGATCTCCCCTCGGTCCTGACAGCCCTGAAGGAGGAGCCCTTCGAGCCTCTGCAGTCAGTAGAGCTTAAGTTTCTGTCATTAAAGACAGCGCTCCTCACCGCAGTGGCCTCGGTCAAGAGGGTAGGGGACCTGCGGGCATTCTCGGTCGACGATTCGTGCCCAGAATTCGGGACGGGTAACTCTCACGTTGTCCTGAGACCACGGCCTGGATACGTGCCCCAAAGTTCCCACCACGCCTTTCAGGGTTCAGGTGGTGAACTTGCAAGCGCTGCCACTGGAGGAGGCAGACCCAGCCGTCGCTCTGCTCTGTCCCGTTCGCACTCTGCACATTTACGTGGACCGTACGTGGAGCTTTAGGACCTCAGACCAGCTCTTTGTCTGCTTTGGAGGTCAGCAGAAGGGAAAGGCTGTCTCCAAACAAAGACTTGCCCACTGGTTAGTGGAGGATATAGTCTTGGCATACCAGGCCCAACATCTACCATGCCCCCTCAGAGTGAGAGCTCACTCAACAAGAGGAGTGGCATCTTCTTGGGCACTGACGCGGGGCGCCTCGATAGCAGACATCAGTAGAGCTGCCGGCTGGGCGACGCCTAAAACGTTTGCGAGATTCTATAATCTCCGAGTACACGAGAGCCCGTGTCCTCTCGTGTACTCGACTCAGGCAGGCAGTAACACCGGACCCGCTCGGTGTCAATCACGCTTGCTTCGCCATTCCCCTCTAAAGACCGGATACGTGCGCTTTTCTGCTTCTCAGTTCAATTCCCCATGGCGAACCCTGTTGAAGTTCCTCCCGCACCCTCTGCGGTCAGGCGTGGCGGAGCGCCAGAAGCCAGGCTCAGCACTCGTGTGCATGCCCAAGGCCAGCCCTTTGCTGGGCTAGGTGCCAGTGTGTAGTGATTCCCCCTTCGGGTGATCCCACATGTATATTCTTCCACGGTACGGCTCACCTCACGGTAAGCCCGTGTCTTTCCCTAGCAGAGTTTTCTCTGCCATTCCTGCTGCGTAGTACCTCACCCCAGGTGGGCTGAGTCAACCGCAGGGACTTCCATATGTAGCACTGCCCTGGGCCAGTCCATATGTGTAATTCCACATGATACCTCCTATGTGCGGGATGTGGCTTCCGTAGCGTCCCAACTGGGTACGCTTTCACAGTGTTATCCAATGTACCACTGTATGGAACAGCAGTGGTGGACACCTCTGCCTAGCCGCTGTCCTATCTTCCGCCCCAGCTGGTGTGGGGGGACTTGCCGGCTTCCGCAGGGCACTGGAGGGGGTCAGCAATAGTGGCGTTTTCCATACGGATCCCAATTCGTCAGTCACGACTGACGTAACGTAGAACGTGACTGACTGAAAGGGCAACCCTCGTTCTCTGAAGGAGGGAACGGAGACGTTACGTTCCGTCGCCACAGTTGCTGTACCACCGCTGTATGGCCGGGGCACGTAGTCTCGGCTCCTCAGCGAAAAACTGATGTGCGTTTGCGCTCTCCTTTTATACCCGCGCTGCGGGGCGGGGTGCGCGTGGCGAAACACGCACACCAACTGTCATTGGCTTGTTTAGTTAACACTCGAACATGATTGGGCTCTCGGGCGAGATCCCAATTCGTCAGTCACGACTGATGTGACGTCTCCGTTCCCTCCTTCAGGGAACGAGGGTTACACAAGTAACCTAGACATTATCCAGGCCTTTCTCCTTCTGTCCTCTATTCCAATTAAATTTACATACTGTTCCAAAGCAGCTTTACAGAGAATAGTTCCTTACAAACTCCCCAGTGAGCAAGCCAAATGTAGTAGTAGCAAGGACAAACTCCATAAGATGTTTAAGAAGATGAGAAAGAAAGTGAGGAGAAACCGAAGATTGAACTGAGGAAGCCCATCTCTTTGCACATATTTTTTCATTTGAACAGATGTAATCCAGCCACATTGAATGGATAATTGATCCTTCGCAATGGCCCACCCCCCTTAGTTACTGTAGCTATGTTCGACAAGCCATGCCGCTCTCACTCCACACATCATGTTCTCATGCAGTGAAAAATGCATCGCAGAGCAAAGAGGAAACTGACAGTGCACAGACGGACAAGGCACGGTAGGTTACTTTTGGTATGAAAATTCAAAATTTAAGAAATTCAAACAATAAATACTGGCTCTTTAATGTGTCGTGACAGATTGCTGTAGCGCCTCATTTCAAGTGGCATGTGAACCAATCATCTCTTCCTTTTTACAAGTCATAGCACGAAATTAACATGAATGAACATCAGAAGGTATTTTGTTTCAGCTGCGGAAAGATGTCAATGCACACATTTTTCAAGGTCAAGTCCACCAAGGTTAATCTACTCTCCTGTCTGGTTTGTTTGTCAGGCAAAATGGCAGATTCTGCATTATGATTGGTCAGATCACCTGTCAATTAAACTCCTGGCGAAGGGTCAATTGGGTAATTTTTTGTTCAACTAAACATAATGATAATAATACCTTACATTTATATAACAATTTTCTGGGCATTCAAAGCACTTTACATAGAAGGGGGGGAATCTCCTCATCCACCACCACGAGTGTGCAGCATCCACCTGGAGTCACACAGACTGCAGGGTGAGCACACCCTGCTGGCCTCACTAACACCTCTTCCAGCAGCAACCTAGCTTTCCCAGGAGGTCTCCCATCCAGGTACTGACCAGGTTCAACCCCTGCTTAGCTTCAGTGGGCAACCAGCCTTGGGCTGCAGGGTGATATGGCTGCTGTTATATATAATGACTATAACAAACATTATATTTTACTTTTACCTTATTTGTATATTTTTTACCTTATTTGTATATTTTTATAGTTGTATTTTGTATTTTGTATTTAATCTGTATTTATGTTAGCTGTATGCACCCAAGGGTCTGAGAGTAACACAATTTCAATTCTCTGTGTGTATGTGCTGTACATGTGGAAGAATTGACAATAAAGCAGACTTGAACTTGAACTTGAACTATATGATATGTAGAGAGTAGCGTTGGAATTGTTGTTGGCAGACTCTGCTCATGTCTGGTTATATGATGCTATAGTTTATTTTAGTAATGATGTCTGTCAATAGAAATTTTTGCTATATAGTTTATTTTGCGATAAATATCCGCACTGCACAAGCAGCTATTACTTTAAATTTATTTACACATTAGCACAATAAAGAAACATGCATGAATGAGAAAAGAAAACTTAGTCTTGCACATACTTTTCGTATAACATAGAAGAAATCGGTCATGTCTGAAGTGAAGGTAAACAGCTGGTGGAAAATCATATGTGTGTCAGTGTACTTAATCCATGCATTAGGTCTTAAAGTGACAGCAGCCTAGTGTACCTGCTTCTTAAAACAATTAAATGTATTCCCGTTTTTTATGAATAGAAAGTTCTTAAGAACAGCATTTATTTGAAATAGAATATTTTTGTAGCATAATAAAAGTCTTTACTGTCATATTAGATCAGTGTAATGCATCCATCCTGAATAAAAGTTCTTTAAAAAAAGAGAACTCTTTAAAAAAATCTTACTTACCCCAAACGTTTGAATGGCAGTGTATCACAGTTTCCACAAAAATATTCAAGCAGCATAAACTGTTTTCAGCATTTTAATAAGAAATGTTTCTTGAGCACCAAATCAGCATATTACAATTTCAGAAGGATCGTGCGACACTGAAGACTGGAGTAACGACTGCTGAAATTTCAGCTTTAACATTATAGGAATAAATTGCACTTTAAATTCAATAAAATGGAAAACTATTTTTTTAAAGTGTAATAATATTGCATAATGTTACTTGTTATGGTTCATCAAATAAATTTAGCCTTTTTTTAAAAAGTAAAGATTCCAAACTTTTGAACAGTGCATATCACAAAATAAGATTTTGGTATTTTCGCCCACCTCTAGCGGTGTTGAATGAGACTGCGTGAGGCACATGTGTGGGATTGATGGCAGGCCAAGGGTGGACATGAGCTAGTGAACCTTAGCATGGGGGTCCTGAAGTTTGGGTTGAGCAAAGGAATAGAAAATAAGGAAATTTCCTTTTTGAAGGAATAGTGTGAAATAATCGTTCTCATGCAGCATACAGAATGACCTGGCATCTGACCCGAGTACAGAAAATGGAGTTGGACTAAGTGTGTTTTGATAAGGAGAGTTAGTGCAGCAGGTTTAAAATGTGTCTCTGTATCTCTTTTTTTCTGAGAATTTGTGTTGAGTTCGGTGTTACTAGGTGTGGAATCACCAGTACCACACAATGGCACACACTGATGAGTTCTGTCAGTAATTTCCTGCCTTTTTGCCTCCTAAATTGCCTGTTTGGCAGCTGCCTGTGTGTGTGTGTGTGTGTGGGCTGCATGGGCTGAAGAGAAATTACCCTCTTCTCTCTAATGAGGGACTCAAAATGATGAAACAATGAACTTGGACAGAAGAACAGTAATTACAGAGACCGATCAACAGGTGCGAGTGAACAGCTGAGTTGTTAGTACGTTTACAGGTATATCTGGTGCTGATTGCAGTCATGCTGTGTGTGTTCTTGTGAATGTAATTGTGTGTTGTGTGTACACATCCTCAAATACTTAATGACAATTAAAAAGCATATATAAATGGACAGAAATAGGAACATTACTATGGCTTCTGTTTTAGAAACATGATATAACCTGAACTAAAACAATCACAATGTGGAATAAGTTAGACAAAAAATAACATTTTATTCAGCATTCAATACAATGAATGCATTTATGGTGTGAAGTTTACATACACCTTGCAGAATCTGAAAATGTTAGGTGAATATTATTACTATTATTATTTATTTATTATATATATTTTTATTAAACTCTTGGACCCTCGAGCACCTCTCTTGTGCCCACCTGCGTGTCCTCAGAGCCCACTTTGAAAAACTCTCTTTTATCAATATGATGAAGAACTGTCAGAGAAAGAAAGAAAGAAAGAGGTTAAGGATTAAGACAAAAAGAAAAGAAAGGAAAGAAAAGAACAAGAAGAGAAAAAATAATTAAAGAAAGAAAAGAAAAGAAAGACGAAAGAAAGATAAGAAAGAAAGAAAAAGAAAAATCGCTTGAAAATGTATTCATTTTTAGCAAAATCCTTTGCACTCTTAGGCTGAATTGAATTATCATCAAAGCTGTAATCTCTCACAAATCTGAATGAAACACCTCTATGTTACAGTGTAACAGTTAACGTGTGTATCATGCATTTACTGATTTACATTTATATGTGTTTCCTGTCCTGACATGGAGCTAAATGAACCATAAAATGCAAAATTCACTAAATGCAATAAGTAGGCCTACATTAAATGTAATGCTCTTAGATATATTTAATAATCTCATTTATTATAAATACAACAACCACATGTTCAGTATTCAGTGAACCTTAAAGGATTTGTAAACATTGTATATCTCTAAAGTCATTGACATGTAAAGAGGCTTACTTTTTTGTTTTTGTCAGTACCTTCATAGTGTCTGTTCAAACACAGAGTGTGTATATGTGTGTATTAAAACCACACTTATACACGAACCAATACCTGCAAATACTAATGAGAACGTCTGCGCAAACATGAATTTTTATAATCTTTTCTTTGAGAATCTACTTGTTCCACCCCAGACGGCCACATGTGGCTCAAATAAGTGGCTGATAGAAGTGATTGTAATGTGGTAGCTGAGGTGATTATAATTAGCCTTCATCACGCCTCATCTCTCTCGTTGTCAGATGTCAGGCCACCTGTAATGTTGCACAAAAGTGTTTGACGCATGATTTGTTTCCTCTTCATCAAACACCTCAGACAACCGCCATACCACCGGCCCACCAATCAAGTCAATCAGACGACAGGGCAGACAGCTGATCATGCGTGTGCTTTTTTTCCCCATTTTGTGATGAGAGTATAATAGTGGACTTCTATCTATTCTGTATTCTGTATCATCACTTATTATAAGATGTCTGTCTGTCTCACTTGCACTTTCATCCCAGTCCATTTTCTTCTCAAAAGTGATCACAGTGTGACCAATTTGACATCTTCACATACTCAGATTAAGCCTCAGTGTTTGAGATGCTCAGTAGAGGTCTTGCCATAATCATTGTGTCATTTTGTGTGTGTGTGTGTTTGCTTTCTGTCCTGTCCTCATTGTCTCTGTGGCATTATATGGCATAGCATAATTGCTATGCAATTATGTTTAGTGTGGCAAATATTACGCACAATATATCAGTGGTACTTTGATAATTGACTGATATCATAATTAAAAACAAAACAAAACAAAAGAAAAAAACATCATATATAGCAATACATACAATAATTTTACTAACCACATCAATCAATCAATCAACCAACCAACCAACCAACCAATCAATCAATCAATCAATCAATCAACAAATAAACAAATAAAAACGTTTTTGTACAGGCCAGAATTTGTATATTGGTGCATACCTCAAACGCAGGCTATGTTCATTCAGTCAGTGTTTGACAACAATATTTATGCTTCCTTGTGGTGCTTCCTTTATCCTCCTGAGACCCTGTGACCTCATATGAGGACATTATATTTTGGTGTATTTCTCTGAGACTATACATGCCACAGTTTTAAGTCTGGATGTCCTGTACAGAGCACATTCAGGGCTTTACAGAGATACCAAAATGATTGGAGGTTTCACTATGACCACTCCCTCTCCTTGGTCTTCAAAAAATGTCTGAAATTAATTTAGTGACACTCTTATGGAAATATGATAATATTGTGTAATTATCATTTAAATCTGTCTAATTTTTAAACTGTCTGTCATAAATCATTATCTCAGGAAAATGTTATGGGGTTTCAAATCAAAATATTACTTTCTGGTACGAAACAGGATGTTGATTTCATACATGTCCTCATATGAGGACATTGGGACTAAAGGCATGTTTATTAGCATTTTGGGAGACATAACAAATGAATAGGGAAAGAAATTATGTTTCAATATTCTATGAAATATTATATATTATTATGTAGCGGGTTAGCTCACAACAGGAAATATGAATGATTAACCATAACTAGTTATAATTAACTATTCATATTTTAGATCGGCTGTAGATATTTAGCGGACCTCTCAGGGTCAACTGTCTTGTCAATTTTAAGAACGTTAATTTCCTGGTTAAAGAAAATAACCTTCTTACTGTACAATTCTAAAAGTTTGTAACGTAAATCTGCATGATAAGTGACTCCGGTTATGAGCAAACAATGAACACGTCAAGTGTGATACAAGTAAGGTTTTATTAACTACATAAACACTTAAACTAGTCTAACATACTAAACCAATTTTTAAAACACATAAACTGGTCTAACATACACATACACACACACACACACATACAGTTGGTATAGGAAAGGGTTAAAGTTTAACACTAAAGAAAGAGACATAAGGAATGACATTTATGGAACATTTGCATATTCAGCAGATCTAAGCCTTCAGGGGTACGTCAGATTCTGAGTTCAAACACAACTTTGTAAAAAGGCACAAATGATACCTAATGTATCAATTAAAAAGACTAAGTTTGATACTTGCGAGTCCCGGCTGTCTGAAAGAGATTCCTGATGCAATCTTAGGGCCCAAGATCTTGCTGAAGTTGGTTAATGAGAAAGAACCAGTTTGAGTCAGAGAATCTTTTGGTGAATGGAAAAGTCAAGGCCGAAAGGCCTGGCACTGAGCCTTGATATCCTGAAGCGTTTTCTCACATCTTCATCTTAGCATCGACCCGAACCAGCAACTGGGGGCGGATCCCTGGAGCGGGCCTTTAAGGTCGGAGAAGAGTCAAGCCTCTCAAGGTGGGCTTGTCCAATGAAACGTCCGGAAAAACTAAGGGGGGGTTCTGAGAACAATGGCGTTTGTATGGACTTTGTGGAAAGCATGGTAATTTGTGTATGAAGTTGTTGTAACAATTCTTAAAGACTCTGAGAACCTATATGTTGACGTTTAGGTGGGAAACATACAATATCGTTCTCATTAAGACATCCGAATACAGAATCATAGTACTAGAAATGGTAGGGTTACTTATATGAATGAGTGGTTTATCGTAAGCATGAATAAAAATAGTCTATAATACAACAGATTAATACAAAACAGCAATAATATACACAATGGCCTAAAGAATATGTGTGTTATTCAAAGAAAGGTTTTCCTATGAAGTAATTAGTAGAAAAGTCCATTCCTTGTGGATTTTCCTTATGGGGACAAAGAGTGGGTTATCCTACTCACATTCCTGGGGGTCATCAAACCAGTGATATCATGATTAGTTGTCATGGTGACCAAGAGGGCCTGGTGTTCAGCAGAAATCCTGGCATCAAGTTTATTGAGTGAGGGGACTGTGACGATTTGTTAATCTAATGAATAATTGATTTGTTAAATCAAATAAAAATTAGTGTGTCAGATTGGTCGAGACGGTACAACTATGAAAATCTTGTCAAATATTACTTCCATTATTACACTTCTTTTTTCATTATAGGTTACCCCAAGAACACATTCATATGCAAATTAGATTCAGTTTATAGATACATTGTATATAATGAGAAACCCCGTTTATGGCCATTTTACACACATTTTGCAGAAAGAAAAATGGTATATCAAATCATTCTGTTATAACATAGTTGAGAATCATCTTTATACAAAGTTTGGTAAAAAAAAAAAAAATCCTGAAAACTAAAAACGTATTGGTGATTTAAAAAAATCTATTGTTTTTGCCTATGCATGTTCATTCATGTCTTTTTATTTTTTTTTTAAATTGAGTCCCGATGTCCTCTACCGAGGACATAGCATAACTTATGAACAAAATATCATTTTTGCATTTTTTTAAAAATGTTTTAATGCTCTAAACAATGTTTTCTCGGGTCTTAAGAGGATAAATCTCATTCTTTCTTGATAGGGTGCATGATTTACAGTATATATAATTAATACAAGTCTGGAGACTTCTGCCATAGATCTTTTTTCTTTCCTTTTTTATTTTATTTTTAATTTTTTCTCGCTAAAATTGACTGATCTGGGATTTTACATGAAATTAGTCTCCATGATTAAAATTGGGCTGCCTGCAGAGATTTAACTCAGAAATTTTGAGATTCCTAAAAATAGCTGGTAGGTCTTTTAGTATTTCTCAGAAGAACAATCTAATTTCAGTCCTTAATACACATGTAATCATAAATCTAGAATATCCAGTGATGTTTTAAATAATCCACTTTCCTTTTTTTAACAATCTGTCGCCTGAGCCGAATGATCAGTCTTGTTCTTTTGAGCTTACATTATATGCTGCCTTTCTTTGTGACAAGATGATGCTTGAAACATCACCAAATTGTCAGCTAGAGTTTATTCTTTTACAGCCAGATTGATTTCTTGTTGTTTGAAGAGTTTTCATCATTCAACCTGTGGAAGACTTTCAAACACTGAGAAAGAAGTGATGTAATGTGTGATGTCAAAGTACTTGCATTCCGCAATGACCTTAAGCAATCAAAACCATCACAGACGTCATCATTTAAACCTGTAGCCACTTAAGCTACTTGTCACATCATGTGCCAATATAGAGGTTAGGTACCCACAACAGACACATGATTATAAAATCTGAACATAGTCATCCTTTTAAACCCATTTAATTCAGTTTATTGTACATTTTTAAGCTTTTAATTGTGCTTATCAAATAAATTGAACTAAACCCACACTTTCTGTATGTGATGGATCCCATCAAAGATACAGTAAAATACAAGCAATTAGGGATTTGTGACGGCTGAGAATAAATCATTTCCCCATGAGGTCTTAAAAAGCGTTTACAGCAAACACTCGATGTCATCTGAATACAGGTTTAGTTTGTAATGTGTTAAATGAGGGCACATGGCTAAATGGAAGAACATCTACTCACAATACTCTTATAGTTTCATGTTGGAGTCAAACTCTTAAACATATATTCAGTGGCGTCCAGAAGTCTGAGACCACTAATGAAACTGCTTGTATTTGCATTTTATAATTAAATACATGTTTTTCAATTACAGATTTCTGTATGTTATCACAGAGTAATTTGAGTGTAAAATTGAATTAAAATATGAACATGATTTTCTTAGCATTTGGTATTTAAGGATTTGCTTTAATTCAAGCTGCATGAACTGCACAAGTTTGTGTAAAATCTTATTTGCTTATTTGCTTATTTACTTGGTTTTAAATGTTAATGCAAATCTAGAAATAATAATAAAATAAAAATTCGGATTTTTTTTTTTTTCTTCTGAAGTTTGAATCCAGGATTTTCAATGTGGTCTCAGATTTTGGACCTCACTGTATATTACAGCATATTTTGTACAACATTTAGTTCTGGTCCTCAGATGCGATTAGCTCAGTGGTGTTCAAGTGAGAGAAACTTCTCACTATTTGTATCGCTCTGTCTGTCTTGGTTCATTATATGCCAAGGACAGCACTTTTGGATATAATGAGTAACATTCGTGTAATCATTTGCAGTAATGAATGAATGGATTTCCCCACAAATCCACACAAGATGAGAGTATGAATCTCTTCTTTATAATCAGTGCAATAGGAATTAGTAATAACTGTTCATATTTGCGGTTAGATGCAACTCCATAGAATATTCCAATAATCCTTTCTTGTAATCTAGCAGCTCACTCTCATTGAAACAACATTTACAGCTCATTTCACGCTAAATACTTGAGTTGACTTAATGAACTCTAGAACGGCACATCTCTAAGGAAACAAAATGAGAATTTGACTGTAGAGAGAGAGGGAAGTGGTAGAATAGTAGGATAATGAGGAAAAGAGTATCTTCAGCTTGAATACATTAGCATGCCAGATCAGGGAAGGCGTCAGCTGAAGTCAGCGTACCCTATGACTCTGAGGTCCATGGGCTCTCGGTTTTTCACTTGGAGGACTTTAAAAACTTTAGTTGCTGTTGAGGGAACTTTGGCTACATCTGTAAACTATCCATACCAATTTTACCAATGAACTATTATTTGTAGAAGCAGGATGTTGTTACTTTAGTTACTCAATGACATTCAAACTGGAAAATGTCCTTAGATATTTCTGTAAATCTATAATAATATACTGTATTACTAGTCTTATCGAGCTTTACGTTGACTCATGCTGCAGTCTGATGACCCTTCTTTAGGGAATTTTATTAGACATTGTTTTGTACATTATTGTTCTGGTTAAAATTATGATGAATATATCCAAACAATTTTATTATGCTGCAAGGGTAATTGTGGTATTTTTGTTTTTAAAGTTTACTAATGTAATCTATTAGCTGAAATTCCAAGTTTGTATGATGTCTGATATTATTACCTATGCCTAATATGTCACCTGATAGAAATTGTATATTGGTACTCTTCTATTTTATTAAAGGATTTCATGGAAGCTACTACAGTTTACATTTTTGAAGTCACAATTTAAAATGAAAATACACAGAGAGCTCAGATCAGTGTCAGTGAAGTGTTTAGAGATATGTCATGTTAAACTGAGAGGCTCATGATTCTCAATTATTATTTATTGAGTGGGAGCAAAATTGTAGTGTTGATTTGGCTAAAACACATTTAACAGGCTTGTTGTTACAGCACAACTGTCATTAATAGACTAATTTTTGTTTACTGCTTTTGATAAATAGGATTGAATAATACCCAGAAAACATAACTGTAAACCTAACTCTCAGATGACCTTTTGGTGGGGTTACTCGTGTGTGTGTATTGTCCGCTAAAAGGGTAGCAGAAATCATGGTGAGTGTTTTTGAGGTCCTTCAGCAGCTTCTATGTAGCATCTGTATTGCTTGCTCAAGAGAAGCCCAATTTTCTTTGAACGTCATTGTTGCAGTGGCCTCGTTTCCTGTGAAACCAACCATTTTGAAGCATACTGTATTTCTTTATTTGTTTCTCTGGTCTTTTGTGTGAATGCGTATTTGAGAGGAAGACAACCTGGTTTTGTTATGACAGTTCTTTTCATTTCTATCTCACTAGACTCCAGAGATGTCCTACCATTCTCTTGGGATATTCGTTTTTACCACTTTGTTATGTAGATCTTTCAACAGCAGTGCATAGTTACATACAGCACCTGTGAGCTCTAGGAAACCAGTCATTATATTTATCCTTATTCTTACTGTTTTTTTTTTTTTTTTTTACTGTTCGTTTCTGTCTGGTTCTCATTTTCATTCTTGTCCTCCTTTTCAAGCCTCATGATTTTGAAAATACTGGACCAACATGCTTTGTTGAATAGCTGAATATTGCATTTTGTGAGAATGAAATGCTTTATAGGTCTCATATGAGTTACATGAGTTTGTCGTTACAAACAGAAATGAGTCCTGGTCGTGCCACCGTCTGGTCTTTAAATCGATTACATATGAATTAGGGTCATTCAAACCGGCATGCAACGCAGTTTTATTAGAATTGTTCATTTGTGCTGTGATATCTGTGACAAAAGAAAGAAAGAAAGAAAGAAAGAAAGAAAGAAAGAAAGAAAGAGAAAGAAAAAGCTAGTGACGTTTCAAATCATCTCTTCTTTTTATGCCATGTCTGCATTTACCTCACTTGGGGGACCACATAGTTAGAAAAAAAATATGCTGCTAACCTTGAACCCTCCCTGAACCCAGATTTGAAGAAAGCTCTGCTGAAATTAAGGTTATTCACTCAATCCCTTTTATTATCTCTCTTGCTCACTTTACATAAATAGTCAGAATACACTACAGTTGAAATTTCAGTAGGATTTTTTCTTTTGACAAATTATTTAGCAAGGACACATTAAATGAACCAAAAATGACAGTGAAGACATTTATAATGTTACAAGATTTCCATTGCAAAAATGTTTCTTGAGCAAGAAATTGGCATATTTGAATGATGTGTGGTGGATCATGTGACACTGAAGACGGGAGTAATGGCTGCTGAAAATTCAGCTTTGCCATCAGAAGAATAAATGACATTTTAAAAACATTAAAATATTTTTTTTACTGGAATAATAATTGGAATAATTCAATAAACCATGAATAATTTAATTGGAAAAATATTACTGTGTTTTACTACATTTTGGATAAAATAAATGCAGCCTGTATGAGAATAAGAGACAAAAACATCAAATGTTTATTTATGCATTTTTCAGTAAAATAACTTACCTTAAGAGTAAGTTTAATTGTTGTAATTTATGAAGTCAGTGCATCTGGTGAGCAATTTACAGTCTACAATGGCAGAATATTTGTGTAAAGTAACTGTTACAAAGTGAACATGGAAATAAGGACTTTAGACTATTTTTAAAAAGGAAGTTGCGTTAAACCAGCCATCAGATTGGAACTGGTCGTTTCAGCAAGCACTTGCCATTTTGTCTGCAATATGCATCGCATGGTCTGTGAATATAATTGTCTGTGAATGTTACGAGAGGCTGAGATTAGACTGAAGGAAGCATAGCTGACATGTTGTGTACCATAAATGGTGCTGCTGTCATTTATAAACTCATCTAAGAGTTAAATAGTTGTTTTAGGATAACAAGACTGTGTTATGCTTGACACTATGCTATGTAAGCCATGTTAAATGAATACTATACTGTTATAAGTGAAAGAACACCTTAAATTTTACATTTATATTTAACACAGCATTGTGTCAGTTTACTTGCGATTCAATTGATTACTGAATCTCATTTATTTCCATCTTAAATACTTTAATGCCATTGTAAATGTGTCAGGATTATATTTTATCTACCCATTTACCATCTCAAACTACCATTTACATGTATTTTTCAACTCAACTCCTGTCTCCTGTGACTCAGTTTTTTCTTTTGTCTACAAATACATTTGGCAACGGCTTAAACTGTGGAATTCAATTCTCACCTTTATAATAAGATGTGCTCCACATTTTCCATTGTGCTTCCCCCTGCAGTTTTGCACAGAGTCAGACAAGCTTGACAGACTTTTATGTAGGGCAGCGTATAGACATGGAAAAGCCAAGAGCATCGTCTTCAGCATGCCACATCCGGCCATGATGGAGACCCACTTGGGAAGCTTAGCTTGCCTCCAGCTTTAATTCCTGTCAGGGGTAAAAGGTAGCAAACAGGAGAGAGAAAACAGAGAAAGTAAGAGCTTGAGGGAGGGAGGAATAAGAAAGACTCAAAGAAAAAGAGAGTGCAGAAATACACTGGGTTGTCACAGTAAGACCGGTTGCTTTTTGGTCAATGAGGTAACCCTCTTTTGAAATGCCACAGAAGTCAAGCTGACATGACTGACATGATGTTCGCGATAAGAGCTTGAACTACTTGAATGGCTCAAACAATGGGGTTTAATCTGATGATGTGAAAGAACAGCAATCAAACATTCCAATGGTGTGATACGAGAGAGAAGCTATTGATACAGTTGACCAATCAGAATGAAATATTCCAGAGAGCCATGAAATAAAGTTACAGAATTATTTATAAAAAAAATGATGCATATTTAAAAGGAAATCTTGTTACCTCGATTGGGATGGCAGATTAGTATTCGTGAAAGGGGGTGTAGAGTGGGCTGTATAAAAACCATGCTGTTTTCATACATATAAGGGAACACATTTCCTCCATCTGACAGCTGGATGATGCATGGCATCATTCAAATATGTCATCATCACTATAAACCTTACATAAGATCATTTTAAGTTTCCTCCATGAATGGATGTCGATTTATTTGGAAGACATTCTAAATGATGTTCCTCTTTTTACTTTCTTTTTTTTTTCAGGAGGAAAAATTAGAGGAGATCTGGAGCAGAAAAAAATATAACAGATTTTATGCAAGTTAGATGTATTTTTCAATTACTTCTCATTTTCTGCACCTGTTAGCATTTTTAAATAACAGGTTCAGTTGTTCATTCTCCAAGCGTATAATAATCAGGCATTTGGGTATGAAGTTTGTTTCCACAGGACGGTGCAAACATATTAATTTGTGTAGGCTGTTATTTTCTTCACTTCTTCAGAGTGAACTTCTGTCTTTTTGATTTCACCTCATTTCAGCCCACAGGATCCTTTGTACTACTTATGCCTCAGTCCTCCCCCCCACCCCCCTTCCTTTTATTCTCCTCTCAGCCTCTTTCTCCTGGTTGGAGAATAAGCTTTTAAGTTATTTTGTTGTTGGTATGTTTGTGGAGGGAGCTGTGAGGAAACTCGGACAAGAGCAGAACAAACGGCAATTGCTTCATCTCCCCTGGCTAAACTTCACCTCACTGTACTCTGTAACCACCACACACACACACACACACACCACACACCGGCACAAAACAGTCTATGTGTCTCACAATGCCTCCTACAATCAATCGGCCATTACACAATTACACAAACAAACTCATCAAAATGACAGTGATCAACCGCTTAACACAGACCTGTAAAAATCCAATTATCAATCACTCTCCCGGAGGGGCCTCGTCTCCTCTTTTACACAGTCTCGTTATCGTCTTTGTTCACTGATATTGTTATAATCCTTCCAGTCGCTTCATGCATGTTATGTACCATAAAAGATCTCCACTGTGTGGCTTTTGAAATCCTGCAATAAGCATGGACAGTAGTTTTCAATAAGTCATAAATTAAAATCCCATTTCCCCGTGGAGGTTTCATTCAATAAATTGCATGGTGGCAATCTGGGATCAACAGCTTTCAATCAATTTCTGGCAGCCTTTTATTGTTTGTTGATGAATTCCCTGCTAAATGACAGATTAGGATTGTAAAAACACAACAAAGCATGTAGCTGGGATGTCAAAAATGAGCATGTTGCTTTTTTTATGCAATAATCAAATTAGATTTTCAGCAGTGAGGAGAAAGTGAGAGACATTTTCAATGAAACTGGGTTCTCTCAATTTAAAACTTAATCTCTTGTTGCAACCAATAGCCTGGAGGAGTCTTTATCATCTCAAAGGGATAAATTAGGGTGGAAAAATATGAACATTGATTCATTATAGTTGTGTCCCTTCCTCAAGTATAATTATGAGTACAATAATATAAGAAGAATAACAATATAATTTAGGAAAAATATTATTACAATAGGCTAACTATTATTGTGTTATATAATACAATAATTGATTGTATTAGAGGCTTTATTTTTCTTTGTCTGTTTGATTGTCATTTTGTTTCATTGTCTTTTCAGAACTTTAGTGAGTGGTTATCTTTGGACTTTGTCTGTTTGTAATGTTCAGGGTGTGGAATGCGTGTATTTACATGAGCACTTCATTGAGTACTTGATTTACGCTTTATGGTGTTTGCATAAAGAATTTATTATCAAACTAGATTTAAAAAAAATAACCTTTATGCTGGAAGTATGCTTTTCCGTTTGCCACTGCATCAACCTATATAAAGAAAGGTATGTAAAAAAGAACTAACCAATGAACCAGTTGAATATTACGATGAATTACGATTCAACCAATGAATATTACGATGAAATGGTGATTAAAGGTTATTTTATAGACAAAAACTGTGTAAACTTAGTTTTCAAGTTTTCCTTTCTCTTTTGGACACAACTAGAAATCAGTGGTTAAATTGTATTTACAATACTGTTCCAAAACAGATCAAACCAAATATTTAGATGTGTGCAACGCATTTTACGGAGGATGTGGACTGTTTCCTGGGAGAATAGCCTACAATGCCGGTGTTCCGGTGAATTCAGTTCCCCTGTTTCCTCTTCAGCGTGCATGCTGACCCTATACAGTCTATGATGCTGACAAATAATGCTGACTCACAGCCTGTAAGTAAGTTTTAATATTTAAAGGATTTGCCAAGGGGCGTAACATTTCCGTCACATGCTTGAATAATTCGACCAATCACAACGCACTAGATAGTTGGCCAATCAGAGCACACCTCGCTTTTCAGAACGATGAGCTTTGCAAAAATCGACACATTTCAGAAAGGTGGGGCATAGAGGAGAAACAATAATGTACAGTATGTGGAAAAATAATGTGTTTTTTGAAACTTAAACCACATAAACACATTTCATTACACCAAATACACAAAATAACGTTCTTTTTAGCAACATCATATGACCCCTTTAACAGTACATAGAGTTAAATTCTGTGTAACAGGAAACAGTCTGAAGTTGCAGCAGATGTCTTTGGCTGTTTCTTCTTTATATTTCATGTGGATTGGAACATTTATAAAGCCTGATTTTTTTTTCGAAAACCTTTTGCTTGTCTTTTTGCATCTTGCATACAGTTCTAATCTTGCAGGGTTTACTCCAATGACAAGTTTAGAAATAAACAGTAAAATGATAAATTATTTTATTAACTAGATATACATATGCACAATATTTACGTAATATTACTACTTGCAATTATTTTGGTTGAAATTAAGATGCCATTTTACATTTTAACTAAAATAAATAAATATTACATGATGAAATTTTGGCTAAATCTTCAGGATATTGTCATAAACAGCCTGCATAAAAACTGTTGAAAAGCTTTCAGCTGAATGTTGGATCCATGTGACAGCTCAAATATACTGGCACGAGATTGTATCTCTTGAGCCTTCACTTCAGTCCTTTGCTACCCCTCCCTTCCCGTGTTCAGGTCGCAGGTACTCTAGGGATGTTTGAATTGAAAGGTTGGATGATTCTCGTGCTGAGCATTCATTAGTAGGATTAAATCAACAGACGGGGCGGCAATGAACTCTACCCACATATTTTCACATCTCTGCTGCTCTGATAGGTGCTCTATCACAGATGTCTTATTATTTTCTTTGATAAATGATCTGAAAATCCCATTTGGAGCTCAAAATATTGTATGTTATTAGGAAAATAGGCTAAATAAAAAACGACTCCCTGTCATCCCCTCTGCATATTGTGTATGCTAATGTTAACGTGAGGTTGTTTGAAGGGGGTTGAAGGCCGGGTACAGCTCTGACTCTTTGCCTGCTGTAGTGGATCGGGCTGTTGATTTTACCACTCTTGCCAGTTTATCAATAGACCCTCTATGTGTGCGTCTCACCATTTCTCTTTTATTTCCCATTAGGCAGTAAACAAGCCGTGGTAATCAATCAATAGGAATTGACCTTTTTCATTTCCACCACATCACATGGCACACAGGACACATTAAATATGGAGGAAATACCAATACTCCAGTCGCATGACGCAAATTACATACAGTAGTGATGGGTAGAGGAATGTTAATACTCCCTTCCCACACATGAAGGTGGATATATGGATGGATGGATATGTGGGGGGATATCAGTGAAATGAAAGCGATGGATAGTTTTTTTTTCTCTTTTTTTTCCTACAAACAAACAACAAAATGTGAAAAATAGGGCTTACGATGGATAACCTATCATGTAGGGCAGAAAGCATTTGATCTAAATTCAATTGTTCTCAGAAAACAAATTGAATACGTTGATACTTTTATAGTGACTTTAGAATGTTTCATCCATTGTTTCAGTGACACTGTTTAAGTGTCTGCTGTAAAGGGTCAGGCAGCACAAGAAGCCTCATCTGAGCTTTTTTTTTAGCTAAAAAAACCCTATGCTAAATTTATATCTTACATATTATTTTAATATTTGGATTTTTAATCATAGAATTTTATGTGCAGTAAAAATAAAATACACTTATTTTATTTTATTTCTATGTTTTGTCCTTTGTTATGAAGTTGCATGACCAAAAAATAAAATTGTGCCTTTTTTTTTTTTTTGGTGGGGCCTGTGAAAATGTTGCTGTGTGTTTGTATTTTTCATTTAAACATTGTTTTGTCTTTTTAAAAGCTATGATTTATATCAAAACAGTGGTACAAAACATTACTTTTTAAATATATAATTAAAAAATAATAATAATTCTAACTGATGCTTCCAAGATTATTACTAGACATTCTTAAATTTTTAACGGAACCTTTTAATTAGCTAATTTCGGTAACACTTTACAATAAGGTTTATTAGTTAACATTAGTTAACTGCTTTAGTTAAAATGAACTAAGAATGAACAATACTTCTTCAGCATTTATTAATCTTAGTTCATGTTAATTGTAACATTTACCAATGCATTATTAAAATCAAAAGTTGTGCTTGTTAACATTAGTTAATGCACTGTGAATTAACATGAACTAACAATGAACGACAAAGATTAATAAATACTGTAATAAGTGTATTGTTCATTGTTCATTCTTGTTAGTTAATACATTAACCAACATGATCTAATTGAACCTTATTGTAAAGTATCACCCTAATATCTATATTAGCCAAATACATAACATTACCTTGTTGACATATTTAGGTCAGCACAATATAATAGCAATTTTAAGTACATCACAAAAATCCAAATGTTTACATTTTGCAAGCCAAGTTTGTCAATAGGGCAAGTGACAGTTCTATCAACTGCCTGAAACTCTCTCATACTGTCCCCAGACCATTGGGCCATCCTTATTGATGGGTTCAGCATCTGTTAGTACTCGGCAGATTGTACAAATTCTCACAATTCGTCTTTTTCTCATGCACACATACACTTGATTTGCACACTACAGGGAAAGCCTGCAGCTGCGCTCCAGTCCTGAGTAATCCTATACATTTTCATAGCCCCAGAGAGCACCAAAAATCAACTCACACTCTTTTGCTCTCATTTTATGCGGGTTTATGTGTTGTTTTTATGAAGGCATTTGCCATTATGATTCAGCTGCCAAGTGTTAAGCCATTCTCTATTATCATATAAATAAGATCTTGCTGTATAAGAACAGGGATACGCTCATACACATAGTGAGCAATAAAATCTCAGATAAATGCAGCTAAATTCTGTATAAATGAAACGGAAAGTCTGAGGTTACAGCAGTGGCAGATGTGATTAATGTCCATTACTTCTTGATATTATATATGGATTTGAACAACCTCAAGAAACCTATATATATATATATACTATATAGATATATAATATAATATATATAGATAGCATTAGATATATCCCTAATATATATCTAGAATATTAGGATTTTTTTACCAATAAAAAAAAGTTTTAGTCCGTTATTTATATTTTTGCTTTAGTGGGCATAGAAATATAAGTTTTTTACAACTCCCAAACTTCCTTTGGCCATATTTTAATAATCCATTAAGATTTTTGTGTGCACCAAAAACACTATACGAAATACATAGGCAACCAGTGCTCTACACAGAGATCTAATCTCACCGTCATCCAGTCCGTCTGGAATTACTTAAAGAAACAGAAAAAACTGAGACAGACTAAATCCAGAAGAACCATGACAACATCTCCAAGACACCTGAAGAAACCTACCTGCAAAGCTACAGTACCGTGAAAAGTTTTAGGCACTTGCGTAAAAATGCTTTCAAAAATAATGTCATAAATACATTCTTGTAGATTCTTTATCACTCAACTTCTATTAACTAAATCAAATCAATATTTGGTATGACCACCCTTTGTGTTTAAAACAGCTTTTGTCCTAGGTACACTTGCACATAGTTTTTCAGGTAGTCTTGGAGATGTAGCCACGGTTCTTCTGGATTTAGTCTTAAAATGTTTGATTTTATTCGTCAATTGAATTTTCAACAGATAAACTCAATCAAAGTGTAGAAAGATCTCAAAGTTGATCAAGAGAAGTGGGGAGCTAAATTTCATGGCACAATTCAGTGTCATTGCAAAGGGTCTGAATGTCTGGGTTTATTTTGTGAGAACAGCTAGCATAGCATTGGTGAAACTGGGCAACAGATTCAATTCCCCAAATGCTTTTTTCCTGTGCTGATACATGAAGAATATGCTGTATGCTGCTTGACCCAAAATTAATTACTATACGAATGGCAGTGGAGTGACTAGTTTCCTCTTCCTTGTGCTTCCTACAAACACCATACATTACAAAAGTTACATTTGGCATGTTAATGTACATTTTAGTAGTAATTAACTGTGAGAGATTCAGCATTTAAATGTTTTACCCTAGTCAGTACACTTTACTAAACTTAACAATAAATTTACTGTTAAAAAAAAACATTTTGCAATTGTGGAACCAGAAATTAAATTAATTTTTTTTTTGTATGTCAAGTTTCTTGGGCCAGTGTTCCATCTTACTGTGACTTACTGGAAAGAAAATATATTGTTTAATTGTGGAATGGGTGGTTTTATGTTCTTTTTTTAAAGGATGCATCCTTGTGATTTTCTGTGGCAAGATGTACTCTTAGGTATTATATTTTTATAGCTGGATGTATTTCCACACTAAATGTCCTCTCTCCTAGAACATCTGGTCCTTTCAGTTTTAATGTTTCATACTGTCTGATTCTAGGAATCTCAGATCAATGTCTAAAATAAATGAATGAATGAATGAATGAATGAATGAATGAATGAATGAATGAATAAATACATAAATAAATGGTACCATTACAAATTTCACAAGGACTTGGAGAGAAAATTATAGCTGAGAAATAACATAGTCAATAACCGTTTTTATGAGTGTCCATAATAAATCATCCTTTTAGCAGAGCCTTGATAAAACACTTTTCAAACACATTCCTTGTTATCTCGAGGCTTGAGGCAATCATTCTCCATGAGACTATAAATTTGAACTCACAGGTCTCACAAACTCTCCTCCTGTACAATTTATAAGTTCCATCCGTCTAGATGAATATCATGATACAAAATATATAGAGCTATAGATACAGACCTGGATGTAGATAGGAATTGAGAATGTCAGTAACAATCGTTTTTAACAAACATTTTTTTTTCTCTATATGGATAAATCTAACATCCTATCACACAGAAATAAACGCAACAACAGCCAGTCAGCCAGCGCATGTGACTAATAAGTCTGCATGTCTCTGTGCAAAGAAGTGACAGTTTTGCCTACTACACAAATTCAAACACACTTGACTCTCATGGTGTTTTCAGCATCTGCCATCTCACTATATGAGGACATGAACACATAAACTTCATTTTCAGAGCTGCTCTGAGTCAATTCCTCAGCATTTCACCATTTCATAGGAGAAAAACAACTATCAAATACCACCAAAATTCAAAGATCACAAACTGCTGAATTAAAAGTTTGGTTTAACTTGAAGAAATTATGATGGAAATATATTACAATTATATACTACTTCTTAAAGTAACAATAATATTGTTTTTAAGGAATATTATACAAACAAGATATTTTTCATTCATACAGTTTTGTTGTGCAGCATCTTATTTGACAAAAACAACACAATTTCAATACATCTTTTGAAAGCTGGTTTAAAAGTAAAGTGGGATCATTTGGAGATCTGAAGTGAGTTACATAAAAGAAAAAAAAACGTAATATGGTTCTTTAAATGTATCCATATTCATATTTTCTTAGAAAGCCAATGAAAATGGACTGAAAAGACATTATTTTGGATTTTCAGGAACTGGACAAAAGGAGTTGGATTCAAAATTGATACAAATTTACTCATCACCCTCTATAATTAAACTCTTCCATTCTTCTTCTTCTGCAAAAAAAAAATATTGATAACAAAACAAAACTGAATTGAGCTAAAGCAGTTAAGCAGCCCCCCCCCAAACACTCACACACGCACACAGGCTTACACTAACACACATTCAAAGAAACATTCACAAGATTTACACAAGCTGACAGTACAGCCTCTTATCCGAGACAGCAGCTTGAATTAAATGTGTTCTCTCATGTTCTCAGAGATTCAGATGTGTTTGTCATGCATAATTGCTGCAAAAGAGGTAAACAAGGTCAGTTTCTCTCAAAACACAGGGACAGATATTTCTATGATTACAGTTGAGAATGTTGGATGGATGGTTGAGTATGTGTTTGCATGGGTAGGTTTATGTTAGAGAAGGTCTTTGTGTGTATGTGTAGGTTTGCTTGTATAAGACTTCTTTCAATTCAGCACATTGTAAAACTATGTTCTACATTCACAGGCAGAAATAAACCCCCTACGGCCCATCTGTGAGATGTAGATACTGTACTTGCAGCTTTGTATACAGATTGTAGCAAAAAGTTTTATCACATATGCAATCAGATAAGACAATAGAAATGTTGTGATAACTGGCTTGTAAAACTCTGAGGCAGAAACGTGTCTAAACTAGTGGTTATCATTAGTACAGTTTCTTTTGAATATAATTGCAAATTATACTAAATGGAGGACTATGTTTATGAGGAGGATGTTAATTTATTCCCATCAATTCTTCCAGCATCCCTCCAACTCAGCTTCATTCAAATGCATTTTATTATGTATTAAATACCTATAATCCTTATTTCCTATGTAGTCCATTGGGTAATGCAGAACTGCTTAACTTGCATTTATTTTTAAAACCACTTCCTAGTCCTAGTTTTGGCCACCAATATACTCCCAATATTTTGGACCAAAAGAATAGCTGAACAAACAAATCAATATCCATCAAGCACATAGGCAGCGGAGTAAACATTGACACAAGCACAAAGGATTCATTTTCCATCCATCCTCCTTCTGAATCTGGAGAGTGTGTTTGTCACACTGAAGTTCATTATATGGTGCTTTTTCCTGGTAGTCTCTCTTCTGTGAGCATCTCTTGGACCTCTTCAGCCGAAATGCTTCTCCTTGTGATAGTAATAGGACATGGAAAGCGTGATGACAGAAGTCAGCATGAAATCGAAATTCTGTTTTCTAACTTAATGTTATAGATCTTACTGTGAACAATTCATTCACCTATGTTTCATTTAATATAGATATATATTTTTTTTTTTTTTGACCTGATAATTCTTAATCAAAATGTCATAACTCGATCTTCTGAGACTTCTCTCTGGTGATGTATGCCAGACTTCTCAAATATTTTACTTTGCTGAAACCACATCCATTTCTTACAGTCAACTACACACTCACATTCAAATCATCCAGTCAACAACCAATGGATAGAATGAAATCCTGCTGTACTTTTTTTATTTTATTTTTTATATTTCCTTTCTCTCGGAAATATGGCACAATAAGGAAGAAAATATCTGTTGCTACTTCTGTTACATTGTGACTGTTAAAGAAGGTAAATCATTTATGTTTTAGAAAGCTGTTTATAGGAACTCGAACTGGGTTAGATTACTTACCGGTACCAGTACTACAAGCTATTAATATGGTGTATGTATCAAGCAATTAGTGTGTGTGCGTGTGTGTGTGTGTGTGTGTGTGTGTGTGCACATGTTTGTGCTAGAAAGCTTCACGTGTGCATCATCTAGGTGTCGTGATATGGTGCGGCAGCAGGTCTCTCACGTTACAGATTTCTGTTAATTGACTAATGTGTAATTACGGGCCCAGGGGAAGATATAATGTGGATGAATAGACTAAGTACAACAAAAAGTGTCCATGTGTTTAAGTATGTTGTTCAGGATTTTTCCACTGTTTGCCTAATGGAAAAGCATCTCGTGCAGGTTGCTTCTCAATACAGTTAAGTATAATATACTCTATCATGGCCAACCATTATCACTGCATCCTTTAATATGAAAGGTGGTTTTCAGGCAAAGTGCACATTACAAGACAAGTCCCATTAAAACCATGTACCTGCAGTGTTTCATAAGGGAATGTGATCCAAAACGTGTTATGTTTCAAAGCATGGGGAATGCTGCAGGAGACGCAGCTTGTAGCATCTCCCCTGAGGCTCAGGAGACTGCTGACTTTAATGACCACCACAGTGTTTGTGTGTGCGTGAGTTTTGTCCTCTTTTTAGATATTTTCCAGAACTTAGTGAGCTGCCTCACTGCAAATTAACTATCTCACGCCGAGACAGAGCACACAAGCGAAAGTACTGAAGATGATCGGACAAAAGGGTTGACTTTCTGTGGGCGTATGAGCAGAAAAGTTGAGAGACAACACATTCAGTGTGTCGACTGTGGGGGTTCATGGGGGGTCAGGTTTGGCTGTGGGAGCGTGAGCAACACACACGCCAGGCGAGGAGCAACGGACACCGGGCATCAGCGCACGTCACGTGGGCAGGCCGAGGGACGCAGGAACTTAGGCATCTAAGCGACAAACAGCTGACTGATATGACTGCTACCATCAATGAGATCATACGATATTATAGCACCGCGGAACGGACGAGCACAGACAAAAAAAAACAACCAACGCAAAGGGGCAAAAAAAGAAAAAGGACGAAAAAATACATTAATTGACTGTTGAACACAAACATTAATGTTGATAAACTTTTATAGAGAAGACAGAATATTTTCTTGAAATAAAATATATATATATCTATATATATATATTCCAGTGGGGGGACGAAAGTAGTCAGACAACAACGGCCTTAACCGTTGTACAAACTAAAAATACAGAAGACGAGTGTTATATGTCAGCCATTTGCTAAAATCATTTAAGTTTTTTTTTTTTTTCCTCATTAATGTACACAGAGCACCCCCTATTGACAGAAAAACACCGAATTGTTGAAATTTTTGCAGATTTATTAAAAACGAAAAACTGAAATATCACATGGTCCTAAGTATTCAGACTTTTTGCTCAGTATTTAGTAGAAGCACCCTTGATCTAATACAGCCATGAGTCTTTATGGGAAAGATGCAACAAGTTTTTCACACCTGAATTTGGTGATCCTCTGCCATTCCTCCTTGCATATCCTCTCCAGTTCTGTCAGGTTAGATAGTAAACGTTGGTGGACAGCCATTTAGGTCTCTCCAGAGATGCTCAATAGGGTTTAAGTCAGGGCTCTGGCTGTGCCATATCAGAACAGTCAGAGTTGTTGTAAATGCCACTCCTTCGTTAGTTGAGCTTTTGCTATAGGGTGAGGCATTTCCCATTGTTTGAGGCTAAACCTGTTGGTTTCCATCTCTGAAGGTTCCTGAGGCACTTAGCTATTTGGATGAAGGTTATTCGTCCAGGCATATCCCTGTACTTGGCAGCAGTCATCGTTTCCCTCCGATGCCCCATCGTCCTGTCCCTGCAGCGAAAACACCCCCACACAGATGCTGCCACCACCATGCTTTCTGTTTGGTACGGCATTGGACAGTGATGATCAGTGCCATTGGGTTTTCCCTCCCACATACCGCGGAGAATTAAGGCCAAAAGTTTTTATCTTGGGTCTCATCTACCAGAGAATCTATTTCTCCCAGTCTTGGAGTACCGTCAGGTTTTGTTTACAAACTTCCATGCGGGCTTTCATGTGTACTTCACTTAGGAGAGGCTATCCATCGGCCACTCTGCCATAAAAACCCCGACTGGTGGAGGGATGGTCATAGATGGTGTGACTTTCTACAGAGACCTATATCAGGGTTACGAACTGAACACCAGTCTCCCGACTGCATCTCTGGACGCAGGACCACAGAATGATCTTTGGGTTCTATCGTTACCTCGCTCGACAGGCATCTTTCCTCAACCCCGATAGCTCAGTTTGGCGAACGGCCACTCTAGTAGGGTCTGGTCACCCAAAACGTCTTCCATTTAAGGATTTTGGGGTCACTGTGTGCTCTAGAACCGTTAATTTCAGCAGAAATTGTTTTGTACCCGTGGCCCAGGGATCTGTGCCTTGCCACAATGCTGGCTCTGAGCTCTTCAGGCAGTTCCTTTGACCTCATGATTCTCATTTGCTCTGACATGCACTGTGAGCTGTAAGGTCTTATATAGACAGGTGTGTGGCTTTCCTAATCAAGTCCAATCAGTATAATCAAACACATCTGGACTCAAATGAAGGTGTAGAACCATCTCAAGGATGATCAGAAGAAATGGACAGCACCTGAGTTAAATATATGAGTGTCACAGCAAAGGGTCTGAATACTTAGGACCATGTGAAATATCAGTTTTTCTTTTTTAATAAATCTAAAAAAATGTCAACAATTCTGTGTTTTTCTGCAAGATGGGGTGCTGTGTGTACATTAATGAGGAAAAAATTTTTTTAGTAAATGGCTGCAATATAACAAAGAGTGAAAAATTTAAGGGGGTCTGAATACTTTCCATACCCATTGTATATAAGCACTTTAAGAAACTTACAAATTCAGACCGAAGACTTCTCCGTGGTCTGTTCTGGCTTATAAATCAATGTCACAGGAGGCAGACTTTATTATATAAATACAAGTTATTTATTACAATTAGTATCTCTAGCAGTACAAGTATTCTACAACTACTGTTTATAAGTATTAAATAAAGTATAAATATCAAAAGGTTCTTTGCTCAAGGCAATATCAGCGATGGTTCTGGTGCCGGAGAGGATCTTCAGGTGGTCCCGAAGCAGCATCTGATGTCACTGTCTTCATCATAGATATTTATTTGTGACTTCCCTAAATGAGGTCATCCAGTTTGGACACGCCCTCAACGTATTCTTTAAATAGTCTCACTCTCTATCTCTTCTTTCTTCCCTCTGTGTCTCGTCCCGCAACCAGTCCATCACCTCCTGGTAAGCACTCTGCCCTTTTGCTCTTTCTAATACATCTTTCTTCCTCTACTCTAATGTCATCGTAATAAAACCACAGCCACATGCACAAACATAAAACCAGAAACAACAAACAGTGCTTGTCTTTGTTCTTACGCTTTCAACAACAGAGTGTGGTCTCATGGTACATTATTATATATTATATCTTTATATATTATAATAGATATATTGATATCATATATACAGTTGGTATGGAAAGTATTCAGACCCCTTAAATTTTTCACTCTTTGTTATATTGTAGCCATTTGCTAAAATAATTTAAGTTTTTTTTTTTTTCCTCATTAATTTACACCCAGCACCCCATATTGACAGAACAACACAGAATTGTTGACATTTTTGCAGATTTATTAAAGAAAAGCTGAAATATCACATGGTCTTAAGTATTCAGACCTTTTGCTGTGACACTCGTATATTTAACTCGGGTGCTGTCCATTTTTTTCTGATCATCCTTGAGATGGTTCTACAATTTCATTTGAGTCCAGCTGTGTTTGATTTATACTGATTGGACTTGATTAGGAAAAACACACATCTGTCTATATAAGACCTTACAGCTCAAAGAGCATGTCAGAGCAAATGAGAATCATGAAGCCAAAGGAACTGCCTGAAGAGCTCAGAAAAAGAATTGTGGCAAGGCACAGATCTGGCCAAATACAAAAAAATTCTGTCTTCTGCACTTAAGGTTCCTAAGAGCACAGTTCCCTCTTTAATCCTTAAATGGAAGACGTTTGGGTTGACCAGAACCCTTCCTAGAGCTGGCTTTCCGGCCAAACTGAGCTATCGGGGGATTAGAGCCTTGGTGAGAGAGGTAAAGAAAACCCAAAGATCACTGTGGCTGATCTCCAGAGATGCAGTCGGGAGATGGGAAAAAGTTGTAGAAAGTCAACATCACTGCAGCCCTCCACCAGTCGGGCGTTAATGTCGATGGGCCTGATTCGGAAGCCTCTCTCAGTGCAATACACATGAAGCCCGCAGGAGTTTCTTAAAAAAAAACACAAAGGCTCCAAGATGGGAAAATATATCTCTGGTCTGATAGACCAAGATAACTTTTGGCCTATTCTAACCGGTATGTGTGAGAAAACCCAGTCCACTGCTCCAAACCGTCCATACATTCCCCACGTGAAGCAAGGGTGGTGGCAAGCATCATGCGTTGGGGTGTTTTTCAGCTGCAGGACAGTACGACTTGTGCAATCGAGGGAAAGATAATCGGGGATATCCTTGACTAAAACCGCTCCAGAGTGCTCAGGACCTCAGACGCGCACTAGGTTTACCCTTCCAACAAGACCTGACCCTAAGCACATACTAAGGAGTGTTTTCACAACAACTCTGTGACTGTTCTTGAGTGTCCCAGCCAGAGCCCTGACTTAAACCCTATTGAGCATCTCTGGAGAGACCTAAATGGCTGTCCACCAACGTTTACCATCCAACCTGACAGATCTGGAGAGGATCTGCAAGGAGGAATGTCAGAGGATCCCCAAATCCAGGTGTGAGTAACTTGTTGCATCTTTCCCAAAAAGAATCATGGCTGTTTTAGATCAAAAGGGTGCTTCTACTAATTACTGAGCAAAGGGTCTGAATACTTAGGGACCATGTGATATTTCAGTTTTTATAAATCTGCAAAAATGTCAACAATTCTGTTTTTTTGGTAAGGAAGGAGGGAGGCGGGCTAGCGCAATATGGGGTGCTGTGTGTACATTAATTAGAAAAAAAATTAACTTAAATGATTTAACAAATGGCTGCAATATAACAAAGAGAAAAATTTAAGGTTCTGAATACCTTTCCGTACCCACTTGTAATATATATATATATATAAATATTATATATTATAATTTTTCTCTGCCTGCTGAATTTGAGGAGCCTTCCTCCGATACATGTTAACCAACGTTCAGAATCATCAGTCTAATATTCGATTGTGTGGTCCATAAAACATTTCTTCTTCGTCTATTAATAGTTTAAAATTGTTTTGCTTATTAGTGTTGGGTGTTGAAACGTGGTAATTTTTCTCAGGATTTCTTGATAATAGAAAGTCCAAGTACAGCTTTCTTTGAACTAACTTTTTGCTAGATTATAAATGCTTACTGACACTTTTAAGCCATGTAATGTGTCCTTGTTAAATAAAAGTTTAAATAAAATAAATACTGACAATGGTAGTTTTTTTTGTATAACTTTATTTTCATGCACGTTTTATTGTCTTCTTTTTTCTTTTCTTTTTAAATTCATTTTAGTATCAATGAATTTAATTATTCACAAGTTTAAAATTCATTGTTATTTTTAATTCAGTATTGATTATAATGAACATTTTTCACTTCAGCTGCCATCTAGAATTTAATTTTTCAGTGATCTTGGCACAGTGCTTTCTGGGATTGGATTGACTATGAAGAATACATGTCGCTGCCTTTAAATTTGGCACAAACGAGCAGTTGCATAATGAAGTTGCCTACCTTTTAGAACAGCCTTCACATTGGAAGCACACCTATGATGCCTTAAATGCTGCCTCCGTAGGCAGCTCATTAAAGTCTGGAACAGAGCATCTGTCTACTGTCTAGTGTTTCCCTGTGTTCATTTCCATCTATAGCTCTCCTCATCCCTCCCTTCCTTGCTGACTTATTAATTTTTGTCCTCTATTGCTTCTTTTCTTTCTATGCGTCATCATCCTTCGCTTCTCCTCCCCTAACTCCCTCTCTCTCTGTAGCACACTGTTGGATGGTGGTAACATTAGCAGAAGATGTTAGTTTCTGTAATACAGCCAGATTTAGAGGGAAGCTGTGCATCTGCTCCATCATGTAGAGAGGGAGAGGGATTGAAGAGGAGGGAAATGGAGTGATTAATAAATATGAGCGAGGAGATGGAAGGGGGTAAAGAATGGCAACAGGGGAGCAGCAGAGAGGGACACATGTATTCATTCAGTGATGGAAAGAGTGATGAGGACTGGTAAACCACCAAAAAGAGAGGGAGTGATGCAGGTCGCGCAGAGGTGGAAGGTAATGATGATTGGAGACCGCGGTCACAGAGGGAGGCTAATAGCAAGATGGAGGGGACGAAATGAACAAGAGAAAGTGATATGCAGGAAGATGGTGGTTGTAAACAGTCTGTGTTTAGTCCCATACGGGTCATATAATTCTTGTGTTTGTATTAATTTCCCAAATGACCAGCAATGTGACACTGAAACAGACCTGAACACAAAGAAACGCAATGAATTGCTCTAGAAAAAAAAAAAAAAAAAAAAAGGAATGTTATAAAAACATTGTGAATGCATTTTTTTACTATTATTTTCAGAGGGGAGTTCACGAAGAATGAATTGTGCCTGCTGATAGCACTGTTTATTTGCACTGTCTGCATTGTTTTTGTGCCTGATTCAGTAAAATAATTATGCAAATCGGACAACTGCACAAAATGCACCCACAAAATCTGTACTTAGCGCGATTTCTATGATGCAGTTCCCGCGTCTTGTGGGTTGGTGTTGTGGAGGACGTAGCAGACTATCAGGATCTGGCATAGTTTGGTGGGGCTGTAAACATCACTTCACCATCACTGCAGCAAGTACTTGAATTCAACACTACACTGCATATCTTGATAATGCTTCTAATCCATTATTTGATGAATAACTGCTTTTGTGATTAATAGAAAATGTACAGAAATGTCTCTTTTAAATGTTATTCTGTTAATCTGTTTTCTATGGGGGAAACAATGCATCATTAATTGCGGCAGGCATTTTTGAATGAGGCAGAATCCATATTAATGCTAATCTGCATAAAAAGCATAATTCAAAAATGAAATGTATTATGGTTTCCACAAAAACATTAAGGAGCACAACGTTTAACATAATAATAATAAGAAAAATAAATGTTTCAGCTTCGCCATCACATAATCACAAATAAATTACATGTAAAAAATATACAGTATTGATATAGAAAAAAACATTATTTTAAATGATCAAATATTTTTTTCTGTATTTTGAAATCAACTAATGAGCCTTGGTAAGCATTCATCCATCCAGAAATTAGACATTAGATAATATGTAATATAAATATTTTAAGTGTGTGTGTAATACATACAATATGTATAGTATAATTGATTTGAAAATCTCATTTAGATATAAATGTGCTATGAATTTACTGTATGGCTTCTTAGAATGTCAGTAACAAGAAAGGTTTGAAAAAGATTAGTTTCTTTATAGCAGTGAAACAAAAAAAAGTGATTTCAATCAGTTATGTTTTCAGTAATTCCTGTGAAGAAGACATCATCTGTCTGAAAAACGTCAGACAAACAACACACACACAAACCACACACACACACACACACCACGTGTTCCATTTTTATGGGGACATCCCATAGGCGTTAATGGTTTTTATTACTGTACAAAAACTGTATGTGTTTGCCCTACCACAAACACTACCCCGAAAACCTACCCCTTACAGGAAAACTTTGTGCATTTTCCTTTCTCAAAAAACTATTCTGTAGGAGTTTATAAGCTGGTTCCTCAGGGGACCTCCAAAAATGTCCATACAAGGTCAAATTTACTGTATTACTATCTTTTGGGACATTGGTCACCATAACGTGAGAAATACCAGGTCACACACACACACACAGATAGCCACACTTTGGTTTTGTGGCTTGACTAGCAGGAATCTCTTGAAGGCTTCCTCCCTAGAGTTGACTAATCAGAGCTCTGGGCTCTGAGAGTTGGAGAACTGGGAATGCAAATGAGAGAGCATTAGTGTGTGCTCGAGTGTTTGCGTATGTGTGAGTGTCTGTGAAGACTGCTGTAAAGAGATGGCAGATTTTGTTTAACAGGCTAATTAAGCACTAAACTATTCCAGATTTGGCTAAGAAACAGTGAGGGGTGGAGAGAGAGGGAAGAGAGAAAAATAATTTCCTTTCAAACTGTTTTAACCCTGCCTAGAGTTCTTCTGGTCCACTCCTTCACTCTGACAATACATCACTGCCCTCTCTCTCTCTCCAACTCTGTTCCACTTTCTCGAGGAATCAATGTGTCTGCTGTATCTTTGGCCATTAGGATTGCTCCACTCATTTAAAGTGAATTGTGACCTTGCTTTTTTCTAGCAGTTCCCAGCGCTTTACTTTGCTGTCCCCTCTCACTTTGACTGCTATCAGTATGCAACACAGAAAAATTAGAAACTGTCTGCTCTTTACCTGCTGAAATCCAAAAATATGAGAGGGATGATAATATCACTGTGCAGAGCAGATCACAAAAATATGCTTATTTGGATTTGAACTTGAGACCTTTCTCATTGATTAGCAGCGTTTACTGCATTAGCATTACAATTGCAATGCTAATAAATAATAAATAAATAAACATTTAATTAAACATTTAAAACACATCTGCATTAAGCCTTCTTATAAATAAATATAAACACGGGGACTTACTGTGACTAGGAGAGGGAGGACAGAGATGTTGCTGTGTTGTGTGTTATATATATATATATATATATTATATATATATAGCTGAATATTTTATTTATATGCAGTACATTATTTAGGTAAAGTGACAAATGTGTCTCGGTTAACGTTCACTGTTTCTTATTTTCTTTCTTCAAGAATCATGACTTCATGTGAACATGAAACAGTTTGTGAGAAACATAACTGGATCACTTACCTGGAGCATGACAGCAAAATATATGAAGTTGCCCCAAGGTGCTTCCAATTTACAGCAGTTATGTGGTGAAAAGCAGGCCTATTCTGAGACACTTCCATTCATTAGTGTTTCAAATATATCCTGATATCTCAAGAAGACAAGATAACTGGGTGATAATGGGCCTAGTTTTGCTGGTCTCACCAGCCCTGAAAATTATTCTCAATACAATAAACTGAATTATTGAAACTTGAGCTTTGAGTTTTGAGATTTGTTAACTTTGAGAGCTTTCCAAGAGAGTGAAACAATCGTTCAGCACATTACACCTTCTGTTAGTTCCAGGCGGAAATCAACACGATTAGTCATTCTGAGCAGTATAGATTCACAGATACCTGCTGTGTTGTTTTTTTGTACAAAAGCCAACATTTGCAGATATATATCATATTTGCCCATAATGCAGTAAGTCTCAATCTGTGTTTATACCATCAAAACAAATTGAAACTTAAATTTCATTCAAGTAAAAAAAAAAAATCAGAATCATTCAGTAAAGCTACCTTCATCTTGCACAGAAACTAAACGATGGCTCTGCAGTTAACCAAAGTGTTGTCATTCAGTACAATTACAATCCATTGTAAGTTATTTTGAATAGTGTTTTTAGATTCCACAGCCCCCTGTTGTCCAATAAAATACTTTCCTCCTGTGTAGATATTTTGTCTGATACTTCTGCTGTAATACTAAAAATGTGCTTGTTTTCAAACTTTTTTTTTTTTTTACAGAAATTAGACTTGTTGGTAGTCTCACTCTCAAATTACGAAGAATACCTTGCCTTCAATTGTAAAATTTGTATGTGGAAATGGCTTTAGGGCAAAAACAAAAGAATACAAATTCTATGCATTTCCTAACCTGCAAATCTTTTCTTCTCAGTCGGGCTCTGGATCTGTCAGTCAGTTGTAAACAGTTGTAAACAATTCACTTTCTGACAATGTAATGTATAAATATAAAGGTTTATAGGGAGAAAAACTTGGCAGAAATCTATGCCCTTTCAAGTCTGTCACTCTCAACGTCACGTCGGATGACCGACGAAATTGGGATCGCTTAGAGAGACCAATCTACATTGAGTGTAAACTAAACGAGCCAATGCCAATAGGCAGCAGATTATGCCATCCAGCTGCCCAGCTGATCATCAGCAGGAGTAAGTAGGCAGCAGATGCAGCGTATATTCAGCTTTTCGCTTCGGAGCGGAGCGATCACATCGTTCTGCTCCTGACTACTCTATTGAGAGAAGAAGACTGAACGAGTTCAGTGCGTTCTTGGAGAGCTCTTCGTGTTGGCGGTCGGCGCTTCAGCGGTGGTGGTTTCCGTGTCGAGTGGGTTACACACATCAGGCTGCACTACCCCCTGATTGAGTTGCAGATGATCATCTCCCCTGTGCACCTCAACACGCTAAAAGAGCTTTTTCCCCTAAAAAAACATTTTCGGGTGCGTCTTTCTAAAGACGAATTTGCTTGGCAAACTTGACGTTACGTCATTATAAAGACGATGTGGGTCTTGCTACAGACAACGTATCACCCGGGCGTTCTGGATGCGGTAGTTACCTGGCGCTGGGTGATGCGTCACGATCGATGCCTCACGTCCTTGGGAAGGTAGCACGCTGAGTGGCATTCTGTGATGAGTCATCTTATCATTGCGGAGATGATCAGCTCGGAGTCGCGGGACCAGCCTCCATTTCCTCAGGGGCGGAGTTCCGTTGACTCGCCTGATCTAGTTTCTCCTTTCTTGGCGCAGTCAGTCTGAGGCATTTCGCAGCCAGTTGAGCTGCCAATGGAAAGTGCTGGGCCCTCTACAAGGAGCATACCAACCGTATCCTTTGGCGCTCCTCCCAACAACCAGATGTAGATGGCTGCATCGGAGGGTGAGCCAGAGCTTTCTGGAGAGGAAGATTCGGCTGCGATGCTCTCCTCCGGGACCGTAGCAATGACTGGATCAGATCCAGAAATAATGGCTATGCTTTCACAGGCCGCCGTAGGGGTAGGGCTCGAATGAAGACTTTCACCGTGTCCCGAGCCATCAAGGTTGCACGATTGGTTCTCGGGGTGGTCCGCGCTGGTTCTCAGCGCCCCGCCTCGGTGCCTTTCTTCCGGAGGTGCATGAGGAGCTCAACAGGTCATGGACGGCCTTTTTACAGCCGGAAACATATTTGCTGGATCCTCCTCCCTCACCACCCCCGATGGTGGGGCAGCTAGGGGGTTACAAGGATCCCCCCGGTGGAGCGGTCAGTTGCGATACAGTTGTGTCCTAATACCACCTCCAAACGGCAGGGAGAACCGTGCCTCCCATCCCAGGTCTGTAGGTACTCGGCTGGCCAGCAATGCCTATACGACCGGTGGAGAAGCAGCCTCCGCCTTACACGCTACGGCGTAATTGAAAGTGCACCAGGCCAAGGCACTGAGGAACTTTCACGAGGGTGGTCACGACCTGGAAGTACAGAGAGAACTCCGCACCGCGGCGGAACCTCGCGCCACGAGCGACGAAGGTTAAGGCGCGGTCTCTGGGTAGTGCGATGTCCACTATGGTGTTCCAGGAGCGCCAATTCTGGCTGTGACCGGCTGACATGCGCGAGACGGACAAGACAAGATTCTTGAACGCCCCCGTGTCCAAGACCGGCCTTTTCGGCGACACGGTGGAGAAATTCGCCCAGCAGTTTTCCGCTGCCCAAAAGCAGACTGAGGCATCAGGTACATCCTGCCCCGGCGTGCAACTGCTGCCGTCACCGAGGGCGGCCCCCCTGCCACCACCCCGCTCCTGCGGCCTCCAGCAAAGCTGCACCATGGAGCCGGTCGCAGGGCAGCCGCCCCCCGCCCGTCCATGCCCCCGCCAAACCTGGTGGCAAGCGAAAGAGCAAGAGGCCCTGACATTTTCCATGGCCCAAATGCGCACCCTGTAGTCCGTTTGATTGCCACTTGTGGGAGCCTGGCTTGTGCTACCCAGCCCGTCTCGATGGTTCCTTCGAACCGTCAGGCTCGGCTATGAGATTCAGTCGCCCGGCGTCCCCCCAAGATCAGTGACATCCGCTTCACAACAGTGAAGGCTGCCAATGGTCCTGTCTTGCGGGCGGATGTCGCAGTCCTACTGGCGAAGGATGCGATAGAGCGGGTCCCTCCAGCCGATATGAAGATGGGGTTTTTAAGCTCCTACTTCATTGTCCCCAAGAAAGGCGGTGGGTTACGACCAATCTTGGACCTGCGTGTCTTGAACCGGGCCCGTCACCGTTCAAGATGTTGACGCAGGAATGAATTTTTGGGTGCATCCGTCCCCGAGATTGGTTTGCAGCAGTCGACCTGAAGGCGTACTTTATGTGTCGCCTTCACGTTCGAAGGACGAGCATATCAGTACGAGGTCCTGCCCTCCGGGCTGTCCCTGTTGCCCCGTGTCTTCACGTAAGTTGCGGAGGTACCCCTTGATCCCCTGAGAGAACAGAGCATTCGCATTCTCAACTACCTCGATGAAGCAGTCTCAGGATCAGTTGTGCGAACACAGGGATTTGGTGCTCTCACACCTCAGCCTGTTGGGCCTTCGGGTCAACTGGGAAAAGAGCAAACTCTCCCCGACGCAGAGGATCTCTTTTCTCGGTATGGAGTTTGACTCGGTCGAACAGACAGCACGCCTCACAGAGGAACGTGCGCGGTCGGTGCTGAACTGCTTGAATACATTCAAGAGCAGGACAGCGGTCCCACTGAAACTATTTCAGAGGCTCCTGGGGCATATGGCAGAGCTCGGCCGCGGCAGTCACGTGCTTGGGCTGCCTCCATATGAGACGCTGCAGCACTGGTCCATGGCGAGTCACGAGTTCGTGCCCGTGGCACGCGGCACTTTCCGGGTCCAAGTTACACCGGCCTGCCGCCAAACCTTCACCCCGTGGTCAGACCTTGCGTTTCTCCGGGCAGGAGTGCCCCTAGAGCAGGTCTCCAGGCATGCTGTGGTTTGCACGGATGCCTCAACCACCGGCTGGGGGGCCACGTACAACGGGCTTGCAGTGTCAGGGGTTTGGACGGGGCCCCAACTGCACTGGCGTCAACTGCCTCGAGTTGCTGGCAGTGCACCTTGCCCTGAGCCGTCTCAAAGGGCGCTTACGAGGCAAGCATGTACTAGTCCGCATGGACAACACAGTGACCGTTCCGTAAATCAACCGACAAGGTGGTCTGCGCTCCCGTCGCATGTCGCAACTCGCCCGCCACCTCCTCCTCTGGAGTCAGAAGCATCTGAGGTCACTTCGTGCTGTTCACATTCCTGGGCTGCTCAACCGGGCAGCCGACGAGCTGTCCCGAGCTGCGCTCCCGGGAGAATGGCGACTCCATCCCCAGACGGTCCAGCTGGTTTGGAGACGTTTCAGAGCCACTCAGGTAGACCTGTTTGCCTCTCCAGAAACCTCTCACTGCCAGTTGTTCTTCTCCCTGGCCGAGGGAACACTCGGCGCGGACGCACTGGCACACAGCTGGCTGCGGGGCCTTCGCAAGTATGCGTTTCCCCCAGTGAGCCTTCTTGCACAGACACTATGCAAAGTCCGGGAGGACGAGGAGCAGGTCCTGTTGGTGGTACCCTATTGGCCCACCCGGACCTGGTTCCCAGAACTAATGCTCCTCGTGACAGCCCCTCCTTGGCCGATTCCTCTGAGGAAGGATCTACTGACTCAGAGACGGGGCACCCTTTGGCACCCGCGTCCAGACCTCTGGAAACTTCATGTCTGGTCCCTGGACGGGACGCGGAGGTTCTAAGTGACCTACCCCAAGAGGTAGTGCTTTTTTTTTCTGTAGTTGACACCATCACTTCAGCGAGAGCACCACTACGAGACACACCTACGCTTTGAAGTGGAACCTGTTCAGTTTGAGTGTTGTCTTCTTCTCTGAAATTGCTTTCGAGGAAGACTTGCGCTGGCATTGGCCTCCATCAAGAGGGTAGAGGACCTGCACGCATTTTCGGTCAACGAGTCATGCCTAGAGTTCGGGCCGGCTGACTCACAGGTAACCCTGAGGCCCCGGCCCGGATACGTGCCCAAGGTTCCCGCTACTCCCTCAGGGATCAGGTGGTGAACCTCCAAGCGCTGCCCTCGGAGGAGGCAGACCCAGCCCTAGCTTTGCTCTGTCCCGTCCGAGCCTTAAGGTGCTACGTAGACCGGACGCAAAGATTCAGGACCTCAGACCAGCTCTTTGTCTGTCATGGAGACCGGCAGAAGGGGAATGCCATCTCTAACCAGAGGATGGCCCACTGGATAGTGGATGCATCACCCTGGCTTATCAGGCACAGGGGGTGCCCTGCCCGCTCAGGTTGCGAGCTCACTCAACTAAAAATGTTGCATCCTCCTGGGCGCTGGCTCATAGAGCCTCTCTGACAGATATTTGTAGAGCTGCAAGCCAGGCGACACCTAACACATTGGCTAGATTCTATAGCCTTCATGTAGAGCCAGTATCCTCTTGTGTTCTCACCTCAAACGGGTAGAAGCACTGAGCGGCGCCAGCTTCGGGTCGGTTTGTAAAAACCACTCCAGAGAGTCCATATAATAGACCCTGTTGAGCTCCTCCATCCCCTCTGCAGCCAGACGTGGCAGAGCGTCCCCCCCCCCCCGGCGCCAGGCCTTCACTCGCTGAATCCTCAAGAACTGGTAGAAGGCTGGGTTCTATATGTAAGGCCTAAGTGGATCCCATAAGTGTAAAGTCCACGGTATAGCCTCAGAGCCCGTGTTTCCCCGGCAGCCTTCTGTCATTTCCAAGAGGGTTATAATCACCTCCATTCTTCCATATGCACTTAAGGAATGTTCATATGTGTATTGCCTCCGAAACCTCCTTCGAGAAGGTTGGAGCTTCTGTAACGTCCCTGTTCCAAGTAGAATGGGTACGTTTCCCAGTGTTATCCAGTCTTACTCAGTGGGTAGTGCCATAGCAGCAGTAGCTGGTCCTCTTGTGCAAGCCCTGGCCTACGCCAAAAAGTAGGGGCGCAGGTGGCTTCCACAGGACACTGGAAGGGGCAGTAGCTGTGGCCCTTTGGTAGGATCCCAATTTCGCCGGTCATCCGACGTGACGTCGAGAGTGACTGACTGAAAGGGAACGTCTCGGTTATGTATTGTAACCCTCGTTCCCTGAAGGAGGGAACGGAGACGTCACGTCCCGTCGCCACAGCTCCTGTACCACCGCTGAGCGGCCGGGTCACCGGCTCGGCTCCTCAGCGAAAACCTGAATAAGCGCTGCATATGCTGCCTACTTATACTCACGCTGTGATCAGCGGCAGCTGGATGCAATAATCGCATGCCAATGTGCATTGGCTCATTTAGTTACACTCAAAGTAGATTGGTCTCTCTAAGCGAGATCCCAATTTCGTCGGTCATCCGACGGGTCGTCTCCGTTCCCTCCTTCAGGGAACGAGGGTTACCATACGTAACCGAGACGTTTTCCAGATATTCACAACTTTTATTTTATTTATTTATTTTTACGAAATACTCCCTGAAGTAGGTACTTTTTGTTGAAGTATTTTTCAGTTTGTTTCTGAAGGATCTAAAGATTCAACTTGTTTGAGTTGCTCCAAGAGAACGACCATTCATCTGTGTTGTATTTATTCATTTATAATTTAATCATAATCATGTACCATTTCATTATTTAACTATGCCATTTAATCAAATAAACATTTAATCTTTTTTTTTTTTTTACTTATTTACCTTATTTTCTTAGTGATTAATTGTGTGGTTTCAAGAGATATTTGTCTTCACGAGTCCTAATTTAAGTCTTTAATGTTGATGTTGTCAATGTTATGAAGCAGCAAGGACAATGTTATGAAGCAATAATTTTCCATTGCTTTTGGTTACTAAGCTTGTTGATTTGTCTGGGTCAGATGAAGTGGGGAGGCAGGTCAGACAAAGCCTGAGTATTGAAATATGCAATTAGTATTAATCAAAAATGGGTTAACGCTCATATTTTCATAACCATCCCCTTTTATCCTCTCAGGCTTTTAGTTAATACAGTTTTGGGTACCAGACAACATACAGTTTTGTTAACTGATTTTGGATGTCAGACAAGACTTGTTGTTAATTGGTTTGGGGTACCAGACAAAACTCTGCCAACAGTTTTAGGTACCTGATGGATGTCTTCTGATAGGATCTGGTAAAGAGACTGGATCCAATATTCCTGGCATGGAGATCTGATCTAACATTTTTGGCATTGATGGCAGGATGTCAGCATGTTCTAACATTTCTATATAAATAGCTGATACAAGGAAACGGTTTTAGGCCTTCATTCACAAGAAGGTGGCGGAGTGTCTGGTCTTCAATGGAGCCAAAAGAGCCCACATTGCACCTCTTTTTGTCTTGCTCCATTTGCTGCCAGTTTCTGCCCACATCAAGTTCAAGGCACTGAGGCTTGAAGATAGAAAAGAACTGGATGTTCCCCCTGGAATCTGTGGTCAGTGAGTGAACAATGTTTTGTGTTGTCAAACTCTAAAATCTCTAAACTTCACTGTGCTTTGGCATGGTAAGGGACCATTCACACTATGTGTTCTTGAGTTGAAAACCTGAGATGCAGGGCAGTGGTCTAGAGACACATGTTAGAATCTTGAATAACTTTTAACTTGAGTGCCACATTTTCAGAAAGCTGTATTATGTGCAAAACGTTCCCAAAGACTCTAGAAACGAGCAAAATGGTCAAAGACATCCATCTAGTGCATGTTTACATAGAAAAACAGTGGAATGCAAAAACACATTCTGTGTAAACAGCCCCAACACCTTGTTCTAACCACTATGTTGTCAGTTGACTGGTTTCTATTAAAACACAGATTAGCCCCACCCACATTGAAAACTCCTTGGACCACAACTCATTCCCACTCTCATGTTTATTAAACATCAAACATTTATGAGGAGAGATTGATTTTGAAAGTTGGAAATTTTGACTATTATATGACCTGATTAAGAATGTTAGACAGCAAGTGCTCTATGAACGCTTGTTGGCTTCCTCAAATTTAATTTGATCTGTTTCTTTTCCTCGTTTTACCTAAATCTCTGTTGTAGCATCATTAGCCTTTAGCAAGTGATTTAAGAAGTTTTGATTAGCATTTATAGCCCTACAATCATAAACTGATGTGTGCTCCCTCATTTAGTGTAGATGTTAAGGAGCCGTGAAACAAGCAGTAAATTCCACTAGCTACGTAGTCAACTCTGCAGCCTACAGGGTAAATAAAATATAGCATAAAACAGTTAAAAGAGTCAGATAAATCATGACGGCTGTCATGAAGCTTTGGTGTGACCTAGTTTGTGCTCCTCACAACCAGTGTTATAAACAGTTGACAACGTTCATAATGTTTGCCATTATTCTGCTGATTATTTCATGTTTTATCTCATGAACTCTAGAGTAATGAAGATGGTATTCTAACTTATACAGCATACAGTCAGATGTAACAGTTTAAGTTTTGTGTTTTTATGTATTACAGCATAGTGTAGTGGGGCCAGTTTGCTTAAAGGGGTCATATGATGCGATTTCAATTTTTCCTTTCTCTTTGGAGTGTTACAAGCTCTTGGTGCATAAAGAAGATATGTAAAGTTGCAAAGACTAAAGTCTCAAATCCAAAGAGATATTCTTTATAAAAGTCAACCACGCTTACCTAAAATGGCTTGTTCCAACACGCCCCCACATGTCTACGTCACAATGTGGGAAGATTTGTATAACGCCACCCAAATGTACAGTATAAGCAAAGAAAGAAAAGAAAGGGATCTTTCTTATACCACAAACAACAGGACTGTGATATGCCACTGAATCGACTCATCATGAGGCTTCGAATTAATTCAGCAGGAGACAACAAAGCTTTCTTTGTATCAGAACTGGAAAGGTCGTTCACAAAATATAGAAACCACGATGTCTTGAGACCACCAATGAAGGAACTCTCACAGCGACAGACTCGCCTGGACCCCATGACCGTCTAATGCATAAATTGCTAAATCCGATAAACAGAAAGCGACAGATTTAGAGCTCTCTGTCCAGGAGAATAATGGCAGACTCCCAACTCGTGACATGGGCATGACCCCAGGACACCTCCCCTTTCCCCCCTGCACTCCAAAAAAGGGACACGAAACTTACAACAGACAATTTCAACAGATAATCAGTTATGCGCATAACAGGTCAACCAGATTCACAAATAATATGTTGTATGTCTTATATATATGCTTGATGTGTTTCATGTAATCGGTGCAACTTTAATCAGTGTTTATTACCCTTTTTAGGAAATAAGGTTATTAAAATGTGTGTAATATGTGAAGTTTAATCTTGAACGAATGGGCACGACAAATGCAGAATGTTGAAATAAAGTAAACTTTAATAGTAGGTACAATATTTGCATTTAAGAGACTTTATGGAGGTATTAACAACTTTTATAGGTGTCCTTGTGATGAATTGAAGCCTCTTGTTAAATGTATGCACTTGCAGTGTAGGCCTTGCAAGAAGCCGATTGGCAGATCGCGCCGTAGGTTGGACGTATGCCACGGATCAAAACCCCTTTGAACCTCAGATTCAATTGCTTCTCGCTGTTTACTCTCTTGAGTGAAATCTTTTGCCGCTTGGTCTCCCGAATGCAGGCTCGTCGCCACTTGCTTTCCCGAGCCAGGCCTTGTAGCCATGTGGAGAGCACTCTAACTTGTGCTCACAAGCTGAACCATCAGGCGATCGACCATATAGAACTCAAACACTTCAGTTGAAACTTTGCAATCTTCAAAGAACTTAAAGTCTTGCAAACAGAGACTTTTCAGCAGAACTGCTCAAGCCTCTACGTCATCAAGATAGCAACCAATCCAATGAGGGCTTCCCCAAAAGGACGTCATCCAAACGTCATTCCGGCGCCAGATCAACAGCCAATCAGCAACGGAATCCCCTCCGGTAGCCACGAGGAACAACTCAGATTTCAGCAAAACACAAGTACAAACAAATCTTACAGCTGCTGAAATGGGTACTGAACTGGTGAATTGAGTTAAGCAGTAAAGATAAGAAAATATCTGCTTTGTAATTCTCTCAGGCTGAATTTAAAACCACTCGTGGAAACGAGTGTTAGAACCAAGAAAACTTCATGCAACTCCGTTAACTCATTCCTTCATTCTTCTGAGCTGTATATGTGTGTGTGTGTGTGTATGTGTGTTTTAGCTTAAAATTAAGTAATCAAAGACATTACATATTGTTGTTGCCGCAGCCGCCATGTCGTGAAGGCACCGTGTGTTTCCTTGTGAAAGCGAAACTACTTTGTTTGGCCTTCCAAAAGAGGACGATATCTGATCCTTGCTGGTCGCTGAGGAAATACATCAACTTCGCGCTGTGGATCGCCAGATCGGCTTTCACCGTAGACAAAACGGAGTCCAGCCCGGGGTCCGTCACATGTGGTTGCCGCAAGCCCAACGGACGCTCCTTCATCGAATCCGCCGGCCGCGCCGTTCTCAAGCCCGCCTGCCTCTGCTCACTCTAGCCGGCCTCTGCATACTCTAGGCCGCGCGCGGCTCACTCTAGGCCTCCGGCCTCCTCTCACTCAAGGCCGCAGTGTGTGATGCTTTTTCGTTGTGAAAGCGAAAATACTTTTTGGCCTTCCAAAAGAGGACACGACTAGAAACAGTGATTAAGTTGTATTTACAACACCGTTTCAGAACAGTTCAACCCAAATATCCAGATGTGTCCAGCGCATTTTTATGGAGGACTGTTTACTGATCCTGGGAGACTAGACTACAATGCGGCTGTTCTGACTCACAGACTGCAAGTACGTTTTTTATATTAAAGAATGTGCCACTGATGATTCAAACACGAGTTCTGAGCAGTGTAGAGTAGTAACGAATCAGCTCATGAGGAAATATGAATAATTAACCATAATTAGTTATAGTTAATTATTAATATTTTAGATCCGCTGTAGATATTAGCTGACCTCTCAGGGTCAACTGTATTGTCAATTCCAAGAACGTTAATTTCATGGTTAAGGGAAATAACTTCCTTACTGTACAATTCTACAAAAGCTTATAGCATAAATCTGCATGATTAAGTGACTCCAGTGATGAGCAAACAATGAACAACGTCAAGCGTGATACAAGTAAGGTTTTATTAACCTACATAAACACATAAACTGGTCTAACATACTACATATACACATAAACTGGTCTAACATACACAGACACACACACACACATACACACACAATTTGTATAGGAAAGGGTTAAAGCTTAACGCAGTACAGAGAAGAGACATAAGGAATGAAATTATGGAACCATTTGCATATTCAGCCGATCTGCCCGAGGGAAACATCAAATTATTAGTTCAAACACACCTTTGTAAAAAGGAGCAAATTATACCTAATGTATCAATTAACAAGACTAAGTTTGATACTTGCATGTCTCCTCTGTCTGAAAGAGAGGTTTGATGTATTCTGAAGTTTCCAGTTGATCTTTGCTGAATTTGGGTCGATGAAAAGAACCAGTTTTGAGTCAGAGAATTTTTGATTTAAATGGAAAGGACAAGGCCGAAGCCTGGCACGAGCTTAGTATGTTCTGGAGCGTTGGAGCGTCTTATCGAAATCTAACAGAACCACCGACTGGGGGGGTCCCTGGAGTGGGGCCTTTAAGGTCGGAGAAGATTCACGACTCTCAAGATGGCTTGTCCAATGAGAAAGGTTGAAATTCCAAGCGGGAGGTTGCAATTGGTGGAGGGTTTTACGACCCTTTGTCTCTAAGCATGGCAATTTGCAAATGGACTTGAATCGAAATTACTAAAGATTCTCAGGACCCTAATATATATTGCCTATGTACCAACATATAATATACACGCTTGTTTCGATCATATGAAGGCGAATTCATAAATACTAAACAAGCTATATGTAAGGTTAAATGAATGAGTGGTTCTATCATAAGCACGCATAAAATAGTCTAAAAATATCAAAAACAACATACACCATGACCTGAAGGATAAACTGTTCATTCAAAGAAAGGTTTTCCTATGAATTAATTAGAGAAAAGTCCATTTCTACTGTGCATTTGTGCCTCTTGCTTCTGGAAAATGCAGTGAGAGTCTCTGCTCACATTCCTTTAGATCGTAAATGTATCTGGTGTCAGCATTGCTATGGAACCAGGGGCCTGTTCAGCTTCCTGGGGTGTTACAGAGTATTTGTTAAATCTAGCTAACAAAAATATATATTGTGTGTTTGAGTGGTCCAGACGCTACAAAAAACAAGGGGTAGCACTTGTTGTTGTCATTTCTCCGATCACAAATACAGACATGGTTTTATGTTTACGCGGCACGATGCAACGCAATGCATAAAAAGACAGTATAAGTCATTATAATCTGTAATTATGTCCCCACGGATGCAACAAATAATGGGTTGTAATGGTTTTGTCTCGTCGCTCCGGCCAGACAAGGCATCACAATATGGTAAGGGACGTAAACTTTCCGTCACACGCTTGAGGAATTCGGCCAATCACAACGCTCTGGATAGCTGGCAATCAGAGCACACCTCGCTTTTCACGATTACAATGAGCTTTGTAAAAATCGACGCATTACAGAAAGGCGGGGCATAGAGGAGAAAATATAATGTACAGTATGTGGAAAATTGTTTTTTTTGAACCTTAAACCGCATAAACATATGACCCCTTTAAGTCATGCTGCGCAATTACAAGAATTTGTTGCTCTTAGCTTTCAGAGAAGCAAAAAAGTTACACAGAGAAGTTGTTTTCAACTAAGTATTCTTAACATTCCGCACATAAATCACAATGAATGTGACATGCAAGCTACTTTGTTAAGGGAAAAGATTACACATACTGCAGTGGGGTTCAGTAGGGTAATATTGGAAATCTGTTACTCAAAGTCTAATTTAAACCTGCAAAAATAAACAAACTTAGGATTTTCAAATGTTTAAACCATTTTATGAAAATATTTAAGATTCTGCTCCATTTCTGTTAGCAAGTTTGTGGTTAATCATGTTGTGTTGGGATAACATGGATTATCAGGTTTCATCTGAAATTTGTGTTTTTTTTTGTGAACTTTAAAAAAATGTTTATGTGTGATTATATACAACTCTTTTTACATTTCACACAGATTCACACTCACAAAACAAGCTATCATTTCATGTACTCTTGGGGGCCCCTGTGGCCTGCTTAGTTTGCTTATGCCTTGGGCCGGTGTTGTGCCCAATGGCTCTTGTCATGAGATAAATGAGAATATGCATGCGGATGCTCACATTACTGCTGAATATGTAGGCCTACACGCTGAGTGAAATACAGACTGCACGGAATGTCAACACATCCCACCGCTACATGGCCAGGTGATTACGTTTCTCGGCTGAATAAAGTAAAGTTTTGATGGATAAAGATTGCAATCAAGGTAAAGACGATTGCAGTGGCATACAGGAGTCGTACAGTAAGCATGCGTGAGTCCGTTATATTAATAATGTGTGTATGAGTGCTCTTGACGCACTGATTGCACATTGTATTTATGCACAGGCACTGACATTTCCGTACATTCACGTTGTTTACACACACATTCAGGATAATGTTTTGATTTCTTATATGTATGTTGCCGAATTTGTGAGATTGTGAGAATTACCCTTTAATTTTTTGGTTTACTTTCCTGGATATAGCAAATGACAAAATTAATTAATTTGATAAACAAGGTAAATGGTGTATGCTTAATTAAATGAAGAGTGCGATCTGATTACAAATTTTAATCTGTTGACAGCCCTTAGGTATATGTATGTATGTATGTATGTATATGTATTGTATGATGGATGTATGCACGAAAAAATTAAAAGCTCCAGTTATTTCAGTATGCGTTTCAAACAGTGACCCATAAAAAAAAATAAGCTGCATGACCAAAAAAATTACACCCATTGAAATGCTCAGCAAAGTATGGTTAAACTTAAAGGGGTGGTTGATTGCGATTTTACTTTTTTAACCTTAGTTATTGTGTAATGTTGCTGTTTGAGCACAAACAATATCTGCAAAGTTATGGACGCTGAAAGGATAGTATTAACCTAAAACCTATGCTAAGCTTAAGTAGAGTGAAGGCTTTAGTCTTATCTACTCAGGCGAGTGTGAGACTGCCCATGTGGGGTAAAGCAGGGATTTAAGGATAAAGAGTATGCATACCCTTTCATCCTTGTAAATGGGGAATGAATGTAAGAAGTAGCATTAATTGTTCACTTGACGGTGGATGGTAAAAGAGTTGTAGATGATCTGTGCCCAGGTGATGGCATTCATTTTATGTTGGAAGAAGTACCTTTTAAATTGAGAGCAATGTCTGTCACTTTAGATAGAGGGGCTTTGGTCTTTTGGTCAAACTGTTTAAAATATTTTCTTTCATGTTCTGCAGAAGAAAGTAAGTTTACGGGTTACAGGTTATGAATAAAATGAGGATGAACAAATAATTTGAGAATTTTCTTTTTCTTATTATGGTGGGGCTGTTCGTTTACGAGACAGACTAAAGATTTGCATGCCTGGTCAATGGTACAGCATTGGCCAGTACATCCAATAAGATGTACATGTATTTCATTATATTCCCCTCAGTGATGGAGATTATTTCTCCACCAGGACATAGAGAGTATTTATCTGAGAGGAGAGGAAAAACATTACCGGCTAGTGGAATTGATGGAATACGCATACACATGGGTACATAGGGCAGAAATATTTGTTTTAGACATTGATTTAAAGTGAGAGCAAGCGGTCAAAAACTCTAGAATTCAGCAGCAAACACTAACAACAGCCAAATGGATGAAAGATTTTCTAATTTTCATTTTCTCAGTCTGAAAAGGAAGAAGAAAGAAAATATTGATATACTGGTAATGTGAATGGACCACCATGTGAATGGTGTGTGAATTTGTCGTGTGCTTGTAAGCATAACAGCATGATTGGTGGTAATTATGTGCTCTTTAGAAGATAAATGCTGCACTTTCCTCAGGGCCTGGATTCCAGTCTGTCCTTCTTTCAGTTACACACTGCACACAAAGGCCAAATATAACATTTACATTTATCTCGTAAATGATTTTTATGTATCAGGTCCATGATAATGAATTCAGTACATTTATATAAATTACTTATAAATAAATCAGCAATTTACATTACATTTATGTTATATTCAGAATTCTTTGATGAATAGAAAGGGTAGGTTATCACATCTAGTTTTGTCAGTCTATATTGTTCAATTATCGTTTATCTATCGTTCATTATGGTCTTTTTTTTCGGGTGTTTTGATAAATAAATGCAGCAGGTGGTGAGCGAAAAAACAGACTTCATAACTATACAATAGATGAGACACCATTTTAAAATCTTGGTACTATCTTTTATCAAACTACTTAAAAAGTTAGATGTTGTTAACAGTCCCCCTGTAGTCAAAATTTTATCCATTAAAACATGAGTCTTTGATCATCATAAATGTTCCGAGGCTACTTTTACACTGTTGCCACGGTTTATAATGCAAGTTAGCGGTTCTAAATTCACATTAAACCACAGCTTCATGGGTTTTTGCTCTGATTTGGTGCTGGTATTGGTCTATTTTGCAAAGCTCGTGCGGAATCGCTCCCTTGACGTGGATGGTTATTTGGTTGACGATAGCAAACCCAGGGCGTTTCAAACCATATTATGGACAGACCTTTTGAGGTGAAAATACTCAGCAATGGTGTTGATTAATATATTGGCACATGGTTTGTCTAAAAGCATTTAAAAAACACCACATAGACAAATAAACAACATAAAAAACTTGATTTTCACTACAGGGGGACTTCAAACAAAATTGATTAAAAAAAATAATAAAATGAAAAAAGTGCATTGTTTTATCTATCGTTCTAATTATCATTCTGCCATTTTACTTAGGTTTATCTGTCACTCTATCATTTTATGTTGCTTTATTTATCATTCTATCATATTATCATTCTAATTGTTCTATCTGTCTGTTTTATTTATTGTCTACCGTTTTATCAATCATTTAATTGTTTGATTTATAATTTTATCTATAGTTCTGTTTATCATTCTATCTGAAACTCTTATAGTTTTATTGTTTTAGCAGTCTAGTTCTATCTGTTGTTTTATCTATTGTTCGGTCTATCTGTCTGTGTCTTTAACTCATCTGTCCGTGTGTCTCTCTCAGGTCCAGGTGTGCTGGATTTTGAGTTGAGGTCTGATGTGACTCACAGCTGTAAGAAGGATCTTCTGCTGTGCAAGAGAAGGGGCGGGGCTAGCTCTCCCTGGAGGCGGATCCGGCCCCGCCCAACTCGCAACAATTTCCAGGCCTCCTTCGTGCTCTGCAGAGGTGCGTCACCTGTTAACCAGTCAGTGACTGATGAACTAGTACCACATTTAATTCATGTGTTTTAATCCTCCCCTTGTGTGTGTGCAGAGGTGTTGGAGAATCAGGTGTGTAAGTACGGTGAGGGCTGCACGTTTGCATATTGTCAAGAGGAGATTGACGTGTGGACGCAGGAGAGGCGTGGCTTACTGGTCAGAGAGCTGCTCTTCAATCCGCTCTCGACCAATGAGAGACAAGCACTCGGCGTCATCGAGCTACTGAACATACACACGGGCATGTTCATGTTCCTCTGTGAGGTAAAAGCACACACATGTAATTTCATGATTCAAGTCAGTGTAAAGTCGAGAGTCTTACAATGGTGTGTTACTGAAATAAATCAGGTTCAGCTGGTCATGTGATCTCAATATAGCAGTCATTTCAAGTGTTAATTACTTTTATCTTCAGGGCTTTTCACCTCCCCAAACAAACAATAACCATATTAGCTCCACACCAACACATGCTAACGTTCAGTTTATTTTAAGTGTGCACTGCAATTTAGTCGTCCGCCTCTTTAAATGCAGAAGCTTTTTGAAGAAGGATCAATTCTGATTGGCTGTAGATGTTTTTATCGGTTATTAGCTTTCTTTTGTAAGTGATTCCAGCGATATTTTTTCTGTATGTCTTTATCGTTATAGTTGTGTTCTGATATTATTATATAGTTAGAATGATTTAAACAATTATATCTTTATCATTATTGTCCTTGGTGTGAACAGGCCTTAAGTTATATTTTTAGTTTTTTTGACAGAAATATAGTTTAAATTTAGTCAGTAATTTAACGTCATATTCATTCATTTCAGTTAGTTTTATTCTAAAAGAAACAAAAGCTAAGATTGCACCTAATTTTAATTAATAATGC
>JADLZN010012000.1:0-19335 GCA_018155175.1 Sinocyclocheilus anophthalmus | reverse complement strand
GTTTATACCGCACTACGCGGGGAGAGAAACTGTGTTTATATCGCACTACGCGCTACATGGGGAGAGAAACCATGTTTATATCGCACTACACAGGGAGAGAAACAGTGTTTATACCGCACTACACAGGGAGAGAAACCGTGTTTATACCGCACTACACAGGTGTTTACAGCACTCACGGGAGAGAAAGAAATCGTGGTTTATACGCCCCCCCCACACGTACACGGGGAGGAGACAACCGTGTTGATATCGCACTACACGCTACACGTGGGCGAGAAACCGTGTTGTATCGCACTGCACGGGAGAAAAACCCTGTTTTTTTTTCTTTATACCGCACTACATGGGGACTGGGAAACAATGTATATACGCATAAACCGTGGTTTAGGACTGCACTACGCGGGGAGAGGAACACCGTGTTATGACTGACATCTTAACCGTGTTTATACCGCCATACACGGGGAGAGAAACCGTGTTTATTACCGCACTAACCGTGTTTATACCGCGCTACATGGGGAGAGAAACCGTGTTTATACCGCACTACATGGCGAGAGAAACCATGTTTATATCGCACTAACCGTGTTTATACCGCACTACACAGGGAGAGAAACCGTGTTTATATCGCACTAACCGTGTTTATACCGCACTACAAAGGGAGAGAAACTGTGTTTATATTGCTAAACCGGGTTTATACCGCACTACACGGGGGAGAAAATCGTGTATATGCCCTACGGCAGGGAGAGAAAACTGGTTTATACGCACTACACGCGACACGGGGAGAGAAACCGTGTTTATATCGCACTACACAGGGAGAGAAACCGTGTTTATACCGCACTACACGCTACACGGGGAGAGAAACAGTGTTTATATCGCACGAACCGTGTTTATACCGACCTCACGGGGAGAGAAATCGTGTTTTACTGCACTACGCAGGGAGATGGAGAAACTGTGTAACCGCAAATACACCGCTACACGGGGGAGAGAAACCGTGTTTATACCGCACTACACGCTACACGGGGAGAGAAATCGTGTTTATACCGCACTACACGGCGAGATAAACCGTGTTTATACCGCATTACACGGGGAGAGAAACCGTGTTTATATCGCACTAACCGTGTTTATACCGCACTACGCGGGGAGAGAAACCGTGTTTATACCGCACTACACGCTACGCGGGGAGAGAAACCGTGTTTATATCGCACTACACAGGGAGAGAAACAGTGTTTATACCGCACTACACAGGGAGAGGATCCGTGTTTATATCGCACTACACGCTACACGGGGAGAGAGACCGTGTTTATACCGCACTACACGCTACACGGCGAGAGAAACCGTGTTTATATCGCACTAACCGTGTTTATACCGCACTACACGGGGAGAGAAAACTTGTTTATATCGCACTACGCGCTACACGGGGAGAGAAACCGTGTTTATATCGCACTGCACGGGGAGAGAAACCGTGTTTATATCGCACTACACGCTACACGGGGAGAGAAACCATGTTTATACCACACTACACGCTACACGGGGAGAGAAACCGTGTTTATACCGCACTACACAGGGAGAGAAACCGTGTTTATACCGCACTACACGCTACACGGGGAGAGAAACCGTGTTTATATCGCACTACACAGGGAGAGAAACAGTGTTTATACCGCACTACGCGCTACACGGGGAGAGAAACCGTGTTTATACCACACTACACGAGGAGAGAAACCGTGTTTATACCGCACTACACGCTACACGGCGAGAGAAACCGTGTTTATATCGCACTACACAGGGAGAGAAACCGTGTTTATACCGCACTACACGCTACACGGGGAGAGAAATCGTGTTTATATCGCACTAACCGTGTTTATACCGCACTACGCGGGGAGAGAAACTGTGTTTATATCGCACTACGCGCTACACGGGGAGAGAAACCGTGTTTATATCGCACTACACAGGGAGAGAAACCGTGTTTATACCGCACTACACGCTACACGGGGAGAGAAACCGTGTTTATACCGCACTACACGCTACACGGGGAGAGAAACAGTGTTTATATCGCACTGCACGGGGAGAGAAACCATGTTTGTATTGCACTACACGCTACACAGGGAGAGAAACCGTGTTTATACCGCACTACACAGGGAGAGGATCCGTGTTTATATCGCACTACACGCTACACGGGGAGAGAAACAGTGTTTATATCGCACTGCACGGGGAGAGAAACCATGTTTGTATTGCACTACACGCTACACAGGGAGAGAAACCGTGTTTATACCGCACTACACGCTACACGGCGAGAGAAACCGTGTTTATACCGCACTACACGCTACACGGCGAGAGAAACCGTGTTTATACCGCACTACACGCTACACGGGGAGAGAAACCGTGTTTATACCGCACTACACAGGGAGAGAAACCGTGTTTATACCGCACTACACAGGGAGAGAAACCGTGTTTATACCGCACTACACAGGGAGAGAAACCGTGTTTATACCGCACTACACAGGGAGAGAAACCGTGTTTATACCGCACTACACAGGGAGAGAAACCGTGTTTATACCGCACTACACAGGGAGAGAAACCGTGTTTATACCGCACTACACAGGGAGAGAAACCGTGTTTATACCGCACTACACAGGGAGAGAAACCGTGTTTATACCGCACTACACAGGGAGAGAAACCGTGTTTATACCGCACTACACGCTACACGGCGAGAGAAACCGTGTTTATACCGCACTACACAGGGAGAGAAACCGTGTTTATACCGCACTACACGGCGAGAGAAACCGTGTTTATATCGCACTAACCGTGTTTATACCGCACTACGCGGGGAGAGAAACTGTGTTTATATCGCACTACGCGCTACACGGGGAGAGAAACCGTGTGTATGCACACTTAACAAAAACAGGGAGAGAAACCCCAAAGAAGAAAAACAAAAAAAAACCGTGTTTATACCGCACTACACGCTACACGGGGAGAGAAACCGTGTTTATACCGCACTACACGCTACACGGGGAGAGAAACCGTGTTTATACCGCGCTACACGCTACACGGGGAGAGAAACCGTGTTTATACCGCACTACACAGGGAGAGAAACCGTGTTTATACCGCACTACACGCTACACGATATACAAAACATTACAAGTTACATTCCTCAGAAAGCGGTAATTCTCGGTCTGTGTAACACGACTGAACGGCTGTGCTGATATAAACAATGCAGTATACAGAACAAAACCTTCCATTCAGCAGATCACAGACCAGAGCGCGCGAGCGCGGCCTTTGAAGTACGCGTCCCACCAAAATTAAAAGCCTGTCCACACATCAGATTTAAATAATAATATACTGTATATACGGGAATGCAGTTCAGGATATAATCCTATTATAATATCAAAGTTCGATGTGAATGACATGAAACTTCTGATATAGGAATCAAAACCCACCCGAGGACCAAAAACGTCGTCGATAAAGACGGACCAAACGTTAAAATTTGGTGAAAGAGTAAATTAATTATTAGTCTATGTAAAATGTTCCTTATACGCCTATTATTAGCCAATTAATAATTACTCTCAAAATAGGGCAACTGACAAAAAAGTAACGACAAAACACAAACATGCATCTGGTCAGTTTGTTACTCAGAAGTATTAATTAGAGAGTTGCACACAGGTAGTTGGATATAGCCTATAGCCTGTGTTTCAGTCCAATCACAATAAAAGCTGTTTTGATACTTCGTATGTTGTTATTTTAAGAAACATGTCTTTCAAATGTATTCAAACAATAAATGCAGTTTTGACTGCATATGATAAGCACGTGTGTATACGCACACATGTACATCCTGTAGTTGTTTTTAGGCATACTTTTATTAAGTTGTGGATTTGGATAGACACATTTTTGTCAAGGTTTAGATTGTATTATTATTATTTTTTATATATATATGTGGTGTAACAGATGTACGTTTTAAGTGTTTATAAGTCTAAAGCCGGGTAACACAAAGATATTTTGTTACAAAAAATGTTTAAAAAAATGAACCCAGCTTAATTGATTTGGGTCTGATCTAATTTCAACCTCTTATTTGCATCTTTTGGTTCAAATTTGCCTTGGGGTGTGCGGGCGCAAACTAAGCGGGGTTAGTTGTAACAAACATGGAATAAACATTTCCACACGTGATAGCATGACAAGACTTATTTACTAGCTGCTATATTAACACAAAAATTGAGCGCGAGTGAAGTACATAATAAATACCATTTTGGCATTCAAATACATCGCGAATACGGAAACATTCGATTTTGTGTCGAACGAGAGACCCAACGTCGGTTTCAGTTTCGTTTTAGCCTAAATGATCATTCGTTTTGGCTTGTGGATTTATATTGCTATAGCTTCTTATCTTTTTAATTAGAGTTCTTTTCTAAATACTGTTAAATTGAAAACACGCAACACACTGTAGACGTAGATGTGTTCTGCTGCTGTGTGAACGTGGCCTTCGTTTCGTTGTTTCGTGTTCATTGTCATCTCCTAATTGTCTATTCTGAATGGTTTGTGCATCACTGTGAATTCCATAAAACACACTCAAAGTAATATCAGAATATACTGTACCTATCACAGTGGTGAAGAGTGCTGTTGACTGAAATGCTTTTTTTGAGCCGTGGCCCTTCATGTTGAGCTGTGACATTAGATAGTTGGTCATCAGTCTGGAAGAGAGAGAGAGGGGAAGATGTGTCAAGGCAACAGGAATTTCTTTTATTATCAGAAATCAAAGCTTTTATGAGTGTACTTTTGATTTTCAACAAGGCATACCTGTCCATAATCTTTGTTGAGCAGTCGCTGATATGTTTGCCTCCTACTTTACTCAACTGGGTAATCTAAGTAGAAAAAAAGGAAATATCTATATTATATAATATATATATTTACTAGTAGAAATTCCATTCCCTTATATAAAGAATTGTCATTTTAACTAGAAACACAGAATTATCAAAAATGTATATCCTGAGAATGATTAAAAGTCAAAATGGCTTGCCATCTGTGCACCGATTTTATTGGATATTTGGGTTGTACAGAAGGCAAATTATCTGTAGAAAGGTCAATTAGTGAGACATCTAAAACATTCTGGTAGGTAGTCCCCAAGACCAGAACTGAAAAACACTGCCTTTGTGAGGAGAAGCTGTGTGGATTCTGATTTGTACTTGCACCTTTATTCAGCTGTCTCAACATATGCTGATAAAAGTTTGTTTTATGCCTATCTACAAATATACAAGACAAAGTAAATACTTACTGGACATAGGCATTGGAAATACATCCATGCTGTCGCCAGTTGGAGCCCTTGATGTTTCTGAAATAAACATTTAAAACTCAGTTCATACCAAGAGAGACAGAGAAAAAATAGCTGCACCCTTCATATTGTATTTTCAAGACAGGAACTAAAAACTATCCAGATGCACTTCTTTTGATTGTATTTAAATTTTATACTGGGCCATATTCCACTTGAAATTATCCACCCCCAAAAATCAGTTACACATCTCACCTCTAGAAAAATAATTTCCAGTAGATGAACCCAAGGGTGATTTAAAATGTGAAGTGAAGTGCCTTCTGTCTCTTTATACCGTATGCATAAAATCCATATTTAAAATACACAATAACTCATTTTTTTCTTTTCTTTTTTTAATTTGGGATGTCCCTCTGTTGCTTTGGCTTGAATTGTGTGTTATGGGGTGCAGTATAACATGCTTTAAAAAAAAACCTCTGCCCGCCTCTTGTTTTACATAATTTACCTTTATGCTCACACCAACTCGTCCCTTCTCTGAGAAACGGCGATCTTTCCTGTTTTTTTTTCATAATGATATTCAGAAATAACATCACTCCATCTAATGTTGTGTTGCTTACCGTCTTACAGCTGATCTAGTCAGAACGTCGACATAGTGTAATGATACACACTAGCTAACAATTACCGGGAAATTTCCTGGAATGATTACACAAAGAACATAAGAATAGATCTCCAATGTGAGTTATTACGCTACAATAAGCAGATATTGTTATGGCGGTTTGAAACAGTTTTAAGCTAGCACACTCAATTACCTCAGAAAGTGGGTTTGAAACAGTGGTAGCAAGAGTTAGTTTTCTGGAGTTCAGGGGGCTTGGAAATGCCTGCAAACCTGTATTTCTTAGTATAAGAAGTGTCAAAAGGGTCTATATCAGGTATCTATATCACTTTCACACATTACATTAGCGATGAAACATGTTAGTTTGCAAATAACCATAAAAAACTATGTCTAATAGCTTCAAGAATGTTTACCCCTCACTTGGCTTTTTAGTGTGACTTTGAACGTCGTCTTCTGAGATAAATGGCCCGCAACTGGTAAATCAGTTAGCCTAATTTTTTTCAAAGAGGTTGGAGGTTTGGTGATATGGATAGACACTGCAAACCAATTTGCCATCTGTTTTTTTTTCGGTCACAAAAGCTACGCTGCCATCTTGGAGCAAAAAGCAGCTGTCCCTCTGCTTTCCTGACACTGGCTGCAGGTGAGTTTGCTTCTGTTTCATATTTTTTTGTGCATGCTCCTTCTCTGCCATACGCTTTGCCACTTGCACCAAAGGGTTATGGCTGGTCTTGACAAGCTTCTTTATGGTTTTAAGCTGGTTCTCAAAAGGGAAAGCAGATATATCATTTAATGAACAATTGAAATGTGCAACATCTTCATGGAGGTGCTTCATGGCATGCACATTGTAGACCGTGAATTCATTTCCATAGACCTCAGAGCTGTTGATGACGAAATGATTGAGGAGGTCTGCTGCATATGGCAGGAAGTGGTTTCTCCGCTCATGATCTGCAGTAAGAAGAATCGACATTCCAATTGTCAGGCAAAGGAAGTGGTGGTACAAACCCGGGTCCACAATTCCATGAAGTACTACTGGTCCGGTGTATAGCAAAAACTGTCGGAACTCAGTGGCTTTCCATCTCTCTAACTCCTGAAGGGATCTGGGCTTCCTCGCCATCTCACTGGGCATTGCGTTCCTCAATCTAATGAGTTCACTGTTGAGTTCAGCTTTCTGTCTCGGAGAGAGTCTACGAGGATTAGGGACTCTGCACAGGTAATAAAGAATGTGTCTCACTACTCCAAGGCAAACAAGGTGCATATAATCAAGCACAAAAGAGCTGACACATGGGATGCCTGCTCTGATCAGTGGTGTCTCCCCAGTCTGGTGTTTTGCTCTGTAGGCCATTTGTTTGAACTTTTCATCTGTCCTGCTGGGGAATGCATCCTTGCTGTTGAATACTACTTTGCCCAACCATTCACCCTCCTCTTCACACCTCTCACAGCTGTGGTATCCAGTGTGGTAAATTATTTTTTTCAGGAAAGCTCTGGCTGGAGCATCACAAATAAATGCTTTTATGTGCACCTGTATGATATTTCCATTGTGCTGGATTCCATTTTCCCTAAGCCTCTTAATTTCTTCCACCAGGTCTTGGACATAGTCTTCCAATGGTCCAGGTTTTGTCAGGCCACTAAACAGGCAGACAATAAAAGGTTCAAATCCATCAACCTTTGCCAGCATCGGCCAGAATTGAGCAGTACTAGATTTGAATAATGGCACACCATCAACATTTATGGTGACAGCAATGTCATCTGTTGAATCTGGGCACTGCAGAAGTGTGCGGCGTAAACCAGTTTCCAAACCATAATAGATGTATTCGCCGTTACATTTTGCCTGGCGTTCCACTACTTTTGGAGTACAAAGAAGTGTCCGTGAGTCCTTGGGCAGTTCGGTGTGTCCATGTTTGCGAAGAATTTTGAGCAAGTCATTGAGGGATTTGTGTGTCTGGTTATTGGTCACTGCCCAATCTGCCAAGTCACTACATAGGTCCTGTCTGTTTTCATCTAGACATGCATCGGCTATTTCAGGTGTCTCTTCAAATACTTCATCTTCTGTGTCAGGACCTTCAACACTGTATCTTTCTTGATACCTGACATCATCTACAGCATCAAACTCCTCATCATCCATGTACTGGTTATCCATGAACTCTTCTTGACTGTCATCCTTAGCTAGTTTCTTTACCATGGAATTGACCTTCCTCCAGTTTTTAAGATAATCGGAGGCCATTTTATCAATGCTACAAGTGTCTGTAAAACAAAAACCAGACAAATGACTAGCAGCTATGGCTGCCAAACAAAAGACATAAAATAAAATAAAATAAGATAAAACAAAATACCTTAATTATAAATACAGTGCAAATAAAACCCTGATGAGGGCTTTTTAGCTGCAATGCATCAATGCATTTGTGACTCATTTTTATATTTAAAGCCATGAGATAATAAAGGCTTTTTATACATTTTCATTACATTCTCAAGTGACTTGGCTCTATTTGTTTTTGAAGAAGTGCAAAAACGGTAACACTTTATTTGAAGGTGTCCTTGTTACACGTTACATGTACTTACTATAATAACAATAGATTATGCATAATTAAATGCAAGTAACCCTAAACCAAACCCTAACCATAATAAGTACATGTAGTTAATTAATACTACTCAGTCCTTAAATGTATAATTACACTGTAACAGGGACACAAATTTCCTGAAACCGAATGCCACAAAACTCCACCACGGAACGTGATTACTTTGGTGCTGCTGACACAGAGTTTGGACATGACTAGTGCTTTCCAGCTCATTATGCTGACTTATTAGGTCAATTCAGTTTGGCCAGGCACAAGCGCAGGTACAATGGTGTACTTTTCACCTCAGCGTGAGACAAAAATGCTGCTGTCCTTTGGCCAGAGTTCACAGTCCTTCTAATGAAGGATACAATAAAATATGTCCTTCCAGCCAAGATGGAAAAAGGGTTTTACAGCCCTTCCTTCATTGTTCCAAGACTGACATGATGCACATCCTCTTCACTGATCTGAAGTGCAAGAAGGGGAGAGGGTAGGTTTGCTGGAGGTATTGGTTGTTGTGCAGAGAGACCGTCAGAGTGGGTGTGGGGTGTTAGTCTGACGTTTTCAAATCTGCATTAGAAATCATTCCGTTTTTCGGTCAGTTGTTGATTCCCTACAGAATTGGAGGATGGTGCCTTGTAGTTTATGATGTATTTCAGGCCTTTCCACACTAATGGAACTTCTCCAGTTACTTGCAGCTCCACAAGGAGGGAAAGGTAGTACACAAAAAACAGACTCTTAGGCTGAGCCTGTGCCATTCCAGCCGGTTTGCCTCTTTTCTTACGAGGGATGCGAGGAGGAGAGAGGTGAGAGATCCTATCCATTTGCAAGTGGTGGTACACAAGTCAAGCTGGTTCGGAGGACACGGATTCTGGTGGGATCCGGTCCGGATGATCCTGGAGGACCTAGACATTGGCCGGTCAAAGTTCGGTAGGTCTGGAGGATTCCGAGTCCAGTGTCCTGGAGAAACATGACTCAGCAGTGGTCCCCGAGGCTTGTGGGATGGTAGGGGAACCGGCTCCTGTGGTCCCATAAGTCCGGTGGTCCTGGGCGACCCGACTCTGATTGGTCTCAAACGGTCTACCAAGCAGAATGCCGCTCCAATTTCACGGCTCGCCGCCCATAGATCAAGTGCGTCGAAGGGGGGTATTTGCCATATTGCGCATCTGGACGCAACAGCCGTCTGCAGGGAGCATTCAAATTCTACTCCATGAATCCGCTTCAGTCCAGGAGCCTCTCCAGTCAGGAGCTTCGAGGTCTAACTCAGGAGATGACCAAGCTCCCCCGAGGTTGTGGGATTCTGCACGCCGGAACCGTTCGACGGTTTGTGTTAGCCATCACTTCGCTCATCTCCATGGGCGGTAGTGGTGCCAGTAATATGAACTATCAGTCGTCTTTTACCAGCCAAGGAGGCGGTTGCGAACTGTTGTTGATCGGTCCTGTTATATGTGTGCATCATAGTGTGGTCAATAAGATCCGTGCTCTTCATTGCAGTAATGCTGAGCCACTAAGGGGGGTCATCTGCCTTGTCAACTCGCGAGGGTGGTTCAGCGGCCAAAAAAAAGAAAAAGCTACCGGGCCCGCCTGCCCGGTCCACCCGCGCCCGAGGGTTGATGTTTGGCCGGAGCCTCATTGGGTCAGTCCCTCGCGTCCGTCCTGGGGGTCCACCGGGGTTCATGTTTGGCCGGCGCCTCGTGGCTCTGTCCCTCCGGCTCGCCCTGGGGGCTTGCCCTCGACTCTTTGTGTTTGCTAAGAACAGATTTAGCCTCGTGCTGGCAATACTACTCCCGCTATGCCCGCCACCGCGCCTGTCGCCTCCCACTATGCCCTGGCTCAATGCTCTGTTTTTTTTTTCAACAGTATCGAGCCCTGCTCCACTACACGGGCCTGGCCCAATCACGCCCCTGTTTCGCCGCCGCTCCACCACCATCGGGGATCTGTTTTGTGCCTCGGACGTGAGAGTCGGCATCCGCTCTGAGAGAGGGGGTTTCTGTCACAGTCATTCAGCTGTTACATATTGTTCAGTATCGCCCCTCTGTCTCCCTGGTTACATGCAATTTTAAACTAAAATCTCCCTGTGCTTGCCGTTTGTGCCGTTCCGTCTATTTGATTATGTCACGTTGGATGTTGTCTGGTGTTGGTTTCTGGGTCGTAGCATGGGCCGATTAAGCTATGCCATGTTCTGGCCTTCAGCTGTTTTTCCCCCATGGGGTAGTTTTTGTTGTTTATTTTGTTTTACTTTTTACTAAATAAGGGCCCATTTTTCCTGCATTTGAGTCCTCGCCTCATCTCTCCACACGCACCGTGACACCCGGGAATACGTAATGTATTGGGGGACCCCTCGAGCAATTGGGCGGGTTTTTGTTGTGAAAACCTGGCAACCCGGCGTCAAGAAGATACTACTATTATTGCTAATGTGCTCAGCTGGGCCGTGGCGGGCCGAGAGCCATGGGGACGGAGAGCGAGGTGGTGGAGTATTAATTGTAATGAGCGACACCTGCACAAATCCACGGCGCTCGAGCTATCACGAGGAGCTCGAAGGAACATAAGGCGGGTGCGACAGCGAAAGACCGAGAGCAGGACCAGGCTGAGTTGATATTTAGGTTGTGTGTGCGGCAGGCGTCCGCGAGGGCTGCATGTCCGCTTTATTGCTAATTTTGTGTTTGTTTATTTTATTAAAGAGTCTTTGAGTGTTCGCCGGGTTCCCGCCTCCTTCTTCCCGTGACTACGAATGTTGTTACACTAACATGGTGGACTCTTCGAAAAATACATTGGGATCATCTGTATTAAAGAGAAAATAATAACTTAATCCGATGTTTAAGTGAATAAAATCGCCTTGACCGTTCCACAGTACTAGACCGTGTTCTCTCTCAGGATAACGCATTTTGCCCGATTTGCATTGTTTACTACAACCAATCATTTAAAGTATAAAACATGTTATGTACACTACTTGTATTTTTAGGGGGTGGACAACCTCAGATAGGGGGGAGCTGTAGTGTTTCCGCCTAGCCCAACAGCAAGGCTGGTGATTGAGAATCCGGGCTTATTCCATCAAATCCGATTTCTGAATTTGCTTCTGAGTTTAACTCAGGAACATGTTACAGCCATGTGTTATGAAACAACTTAATAGGAATTGGTTTCTGTGCCGCTGTATTTGAGCGTCCGCAAAGCATATTTTGTCTTATTTTAATCAGTTGTAATTTTCTGCAAATAAATGCTCTAACATTGAATTGGACGTTTATTTGAAATTTGGGAGATGTGTTGTCAGTAGCTTATACAATAAAACTAAGAATATAAATTTTCCGCAATTAATACTTATAAATAGAAGAACCAGAAAAACTGCTAACTTTGCAGTGGTCTCTTAATTTTTTTCCAGTTATATATATATATTATCGATAGAAGCGCACCGAGGTGAGGTCATGGTAGAGTGGGCCTATCTGGATGGCTGTCCATCACTAAAAAAATGGCCGAATGTAAATATCCGATGTAAGTCTGAATTCTGACATTACTGAGAACACCTTTAGGAGCAGTTACGAAATATTACGTTACGAAATACAAAATATTACTTACCTTGAAATTAAATCTGAAGAGGCAAAGGAAGACAACCCAAAATCTAATAAAATAAAAAAATGAAAATAATAATTACAAAACTGAAAGCGTACTTATGTTCACAGCTGCTATATGTTACATGTGCAAATATACCAGTAAATACTGAGGACTTGTGGATTAAGTTAGTCCAAACCTGTACTACAAAGCCAAGGATGGACATGGTCTTGGCTCTGAAAAGAGCCTTTGGGGTGTAGGGAGCTGTTGAGACACACGCAGAGGGGATTATGTGAGCAAAAGGTCTAACTATAAAAAAATTTTAAATACATCATTTGCATTGATCATACTGACTAATCACTATGGCCAATCAGAAAGGCAGATGAATGCTAGATGATTCACTGTACCAAAAACTTCAGACAGGAAAATCGACCTGAAAAAAAGAGAGAGAGAGAAGCATTCTGCTAAAATCCTTAAAGTTTAAAAAAAGTATGTACAATCATACATAAGTAAAGCAACACAACCACATCTAACCATTCACAGTAAGTCACAGTACGAGTATATTTATTATTAAAATGTGGTGCGTGGTATTATTATACACAACGATAGGGGTAGGGTGAGTATTTCTGTTTATTCTCAAGGTCACGCGCCAGAGAGAGGGACAGCTCGCGTGCTCACATGACGTCACACAGACATAACGGCATTTAACTGGCGTTTAACAGTGTATGAGTGGTTAAAACTAATTTTTTACAAAAAAAAGTCGAAAAAGGTTGTGGAATTGTAAAGGGACCCAATTAGTCATTTGGTCGGTTGTATAATTGTCTTGTTTTGTTCATCTTACAGATAGGCTAAGCTTAAATAAACATTGCTCATGAAAAAAATCATTCATTATTTTAAAGGATGAGATTAACATCTTACCTGCTTCCCCATCTTCAAAAGAAGAGCTGTGCTATTGAGATGTGCACTGCATCATCTCTGATGGCATCAAATATTCCTTGCCGCAGAACGAAGGCATTGTTTGGTCTTGTGTTGTGAACGTTGTGGCATCACACATTGACTTTGTGGAGAATTTGAAATCCAACTCCAATGAACTTTGTCCACTTCATCAAGCACCTGCTTTCCTGACCTCACGAATCGCTAAAAAGTTAAATGGGAATGCACTGCAAGCATCAGTACTGACAAACTTCCTTGCCTCTAGATGTGCCATATAATAGGTGGCCCAGATCTGCTTTGTTACAAACATTCTTGAAAATATCCAGAAGTAAGTTCCAGTAGTGTCTGGCAACTGAATCGTGGGGTTTTTTGGGGCCCCTTGTTGTTTTTTTTTTTTTTTTTGGAACAGGATTTTTCCCCCTTGAAACCTCCCAACAGTGATCTGGGGGAGGAGCTTCTTATGTATAGGCTTCCATCATTTGTAAGGCCACTAAGATGAAGTGTTTTTTTTATATAAATTCCACATCCTATAGTAAACAAGTAAGTTATGCTCATCAGTTATGTAACCTTTATTTATACATCCATTAAAAGTGTACTATGCATACTTTTTTTTTTTTACTACTTTGAAGTAGTTTTTGGTTAGGTGTGTTTTGACTTTTGACATTGACCATTTAGTGTTTATAATATCTAATGTAGTACATCTAGTGATGTATATTAAAATGTTTATTACATGATGATTTATAATATTTACAAAATATATCAATGAATGGATGCTGTTTTGTTATTTTTATAGGCTCCCATATACTCCCATTTTTGAATACTATTGAATTGAATATTGAAATCCTTTAAATGGATGAGATGGCATAGGGGGCCTTTTTACCCCCCAGTTGGGTGAAAGGCTTGTCACCTTCTCCAGTACTGATACAAATGATGTTTTGTGTAATATCCAAGTTAATATTTGTGCATAACAAACACTTAAAGCAAAGTCTGAACCTTTTCTGTTATTTTTATTCTGCTTATTTGATTTACATTTCTTCAATAAACACAATTTAATTGAAATGTTCAGGCACAGAGGCAAAAGGAGCCAGACCAATTGTTTTTTCTTTTACAAATAAAATTTGATCGTATAAATAAATAAATAAACTTCTAAATTTTTCATCACACACATTTTTCGCCAACATGACCAGTCAATTTGAGTAATATCATTGCGTTTTCTACTTGATGCAGTTTTATATCGCGTAATGACATAATGAAATCAAAACATCACTCAGCACAGGGTTCATGCAAGGTGTACTTCAATTTGACTTACTGAAATTGATGTCTTGTAAAACCCTTGAAAACAGTCATACTTATTAAAAAGGTACTTGTCAAGAGCTTGAATTATTTTAAGACAATATATGAAATTAGTGAGTTTTTTTTTTTTAGTATTTGAGTAAAATTATGTAATATATTTAATGTTACTGTTACTTGTCTATCTATAATTGTATTGTAAATTAATAAAAACTAATTTATAATATTAATTTTTGGGGTGATGGTGCATTTTAAATTGTAGTATGGGGGTCGCTTACTCAAGGATGATCATATTTGGGGATCCATGGCATCTAAAAGATTGAAAACCACAGACTCACTCTTAACGTCAGTTCCTTGTCGCCACCTCCTGGCGTAACTATGTATCACTTTGTAACTACCTTGCTCCTTTTACTTATTCCTGTATCAAGAACCTAGGTGTTTTCTGGGATTAGAAATTTGATAAACAAATAAATGCATTTAGGCCTATTAGTTCTTGTTTTTTTCAGCTACGTCTTCTCTCCAAAATTAAATATTTTCTCTCAGAGTAATGAGCTCATGGATAGAGATTGCTATCCATGAGCTCATGACATCTCGCTTGGACTACTGCAACTCTCTTTACCTCAGCATTTCTAAATCATCCATCGCTCTTCTCCAATTAGTACAAAACGCCGCTGCTAAATTCCTCAAAGGACAAAGTAAATTTGATCACGTTACTCCAGTTTTAAAATCGCTGCATTGGTTACCTGTGCATTTTAGAACTGAGTTTAAAATTCTTCTTTATGTTTTTAAATCTATAAATAATCTGGCTCCGAGCTATCGATTTGATCAACTTTATCCATACAATCCTACACGAAATCTGAGGTCTGGTGATCAAAGACGACTTCTCTCTGTCCTCAGATCACGATTAAAGCGGATAGAGCCTTGCAGTACAGCCTTCCAGCCAGATCGGCACAGTCTTTAACTGTTCTTAAATCATCTCTTAAAACCTATTTCTTTTCTTTGGGTTTTAATTCACTGTGAGTTTATGGTATGAATCTGTGGATTGCCCATATGTCTTTGTTTGTTCAGCACTTTGGTCAGCCGTGCTTGCTGTTTTTAAATGTGCTATATAAATAACACAACTGAAACGGAGGCCTAATTCGTTCGAAGGAAATGCTTTAGATTTGGACAAATTAACACAACATATATATTCGTTTTGTACTTAAAACATTCAGATAAAGAGGCCCCCTCTTAATTTTATTTGTTGTTTAGGCAACGAAAGATGTAGATGGTATGTTACCAGACCTGAAGTGCTACCGTCAAATGCATGCTTTGTAGGTGCTTCTTTATGTTGCAGCTTTGATTATTTTTATTTTCTATATCTATAGTTGGAAAAGTCCTTGAATTTATTTTACATATGTAAACAAATTGGTAGGAATCGGTTGGCAACTGTTAACAACAAATCGGACCTACAGTTAGGAAAAACATTTTCTTGGAAAAGTATGTTGCTCATCAGTGCACATGTGCACCATGAAGAAGCAAGGGAAAATACATTCTAAAGGAATTTAACAGCAGCTCACGTGGTGATTTTTAGGCATAATTTAAAGATTTTTGGCCTACTGCCATTATAAACCCATTGATATTTATATAAATAATTTGTTAGATGGTTGAACTGTATGAATTTAGAAATAGACAGAAACCACAGTTCTCGAGAAAATAACTGCACCTGTTATGAATCCATGGCGACAGGTTCGATCTATGGGACTAAATGTGGACCAAACAGGCGACTACTAAACCCAATTTGTAATGTGATTTTGGGCTAAATGGACAAAATCAGGACGACAAACAAAACTTAATTTTTAAACATCGATTTTTGGACAAATCCTGGACAAAATCCGAACGGACAAACACAGACCAATTTTCACCGCGCTTTGGGCATAAAATTGGACCAAATCCGACGGCACAAACAAAGGCCACTTTTCAACACGTTGGGGCTAAATTTGGATCCAATCTGACGCGGACCAAACAAAAACTTAATTTTAACATCGATTTTTGGACAAAAGCTGGACCAAATCAGGACGGACCAAACAAAGACCATTTCAAGTCGTTTTTCGGGCGCAATCTGACCAAATCAGACGGGACCAAACAAAACCCCATTTTAAACGTCGATTTTTGGGCTAAATTTGGACTAAATCCGACGGACCAAACAAAGACCAATTTTCAACGTCGCTTTTTGGGCTAAAAGAAGTACATGACGGGCCAACTTGATTTAGCCCAAAAAACGACGTCCAAATGACTTCTGGTGCTGGGTGGGGAAAGTCTGAACAGGGTATACAGGACCATGGAGTTAACTCCCATACCGTTAAGCCTTTTAAAGGCAGCTTTCCAACCTTAAGACCTCATCGCCACTCCAAGTTTGAACTGGTTACATCGGCGACACTTTAACTTACATTTACTATACACTGTTTGTAAGATAGCACAACTAAACATACATACTTTGTGATAACTCCTTATCAATGCAACATAATTCAGAAGTGGGGGACGAAGCACAAGATAATTAATTGAGTGACTAACCAATGCAACCAAAAGAAACAAGAATTTCCCAACTATTACATCATTTTAATTGTTCATCCCAAGCCCATGCCAGTAAAAAATAAAAACAGCCCAAAGTAGCGCAATTACCACGTCCCAAATATAAAAATGTAATTTCCATACCTAAAATACATATTTTACAGTAACTGTTATGCATATTGATCATAAACACAGCTTCAAAGCGTCCTACTAGTGTGGCAATACAAGCATTTCAGTCAAATGTAATTTATGCAGTATTTCAAACCTTTAACCCACTGGGGAAAATCAGCCCATGGCAACAGTTTAAAAATAGCACAATTCTGTGGAAAAAACACAACCCTGATACCAACAGGCTGCAGAAGTCAGATTTGTCTGACCCGGGTCAGAAGTAAGGAGAGGATCAACTGACAAGACTGTTGGAGATTTGTCCTCAACAGAACAAATATTCTTCTATGTAAGATGTGTCCTTTACACGGCGGCGCGGATCGCGAATCGACGGACCTGCGATTGCGAGCGATCATGACAAAAGGGATTTAAATACCTCACATAGGATAGCGGCCCCCTTATGCTACGGAAATTCAGATTACAATTTTAGAATTAGTGTTTGCGGGAGCGATGGGCGCGTACGGTAATGGTCAAAATTCAGAGACATGATATGTACACGATGTAACTACAGAAAGAGCAAGTAATTGTTCTCCAACCATCATGGGAAAGCAGCAGTGGGAGGAGTAGGAGTTTGTCAACCAGTTGTTTCGGTGAGAAGTTTAGCTGAATAAATTGATTTTCCACATATAAACAAGTAGGTTGTGGGTAATTTTTGGAGGAAACATGTGAAATGTTTTGTGATACACTTGCTTAAAACCCACACAAAAGAATTCAAGATCGTGTAAAATGCAGTAAACTGCAGATGATGATTTGCTGAATAAATGCAAAACATTAGGAATATGATAACATATGATAACACTAGAATTTAAATAAGCTTTATCGTTTTTTTAAAAGTCATTGTAATATTTTAACAGGGTTCCATTACTTATTCTATTTTTTGGATAGTGCAGGTCATTTGTTAAATATGTAAGCTTTAAAAATTGTTAAGACAAGCGCAAAATGAAAAATGTCACATTACATAAAGCCAGGTGATGTGTTCACCATCTAGCAATATGGTTTGTATGTAGAGGAATTAGGTAACACAAAAAGATTCGTAAAGGCTATCTAAATTTAATTAAATGTTAAAATTAAATTAGATAAACCTTCTAAAATTTGAATTATAAAACATTCATATACAACAAAATGAAACTTAACATGAAATAAATTGCTTTTTGGTGGTCGTTTTGTATTCTCTAAGAGGCTATGTTAAAATGAAAACAAAAGTTTCTAGCAGTTGTACTACATTGAAATGGTGAGTGTTTGTTGTTTGTGTTTCTTTCTAAGATAGGTTCCAGATAGATATCAGCCTATAGGGGACTTGCCAATGGATGGCCCAATCCCTGTATTTCTGTATTGAAAATACAAAACGATTTTTCCACACCGCTTTTGTATTTGTATTAAAATACATTTCATGTATTTATGCCCTCCGAAATTCAAGTGTACTTCTGTCTCACAGGTGTCATTTCAGGTAAATCAAGCACAGGGGGCCAAAGAGAAGAACAGTCAACAACAGCAGGCCATCAATCGCCAAGGTGCTTCATTGATTACAAACACTGCCAATTAAAGGGATCGAGAGGGGTCTAAGGCATCTTTACTCAATCACATATGCAAGAATCTTTCTCTTCATGACACAGTTCCAACGATCAAGGGTGTTTTCAACTTGGGCGACAACTAAATGTAATGTTTAAAGGTCGGTACTTGGTGGGTGAGTGAGTGAGAGTTGAGTGGAATAGGGGTGAGTTGGTGATTGGTATCTTGGGGGGCTGAGTGCGTAGTGTGAAGTGAGTAGTGGTATCGTGGGTGGGTGAGGAGGTGAGGGAGTGAATGGTGCAATCTTGGGGGGGTGTAGTGAGGGAGTGGAATATTGGGTGAGTGAGAGTAGGTGAGTAGAGAGGGTGGTATCTGGGGTGGGGAGTGCAGTGAGTGGAATTTGGGTGAGTGAGTAGGTGGAGAGAGAGGGTGTATCTTGGTGGTGAGGATGGTAGGTGAGGTGAAGTGCATGGGTGCAGCAATCTGGGGGGTGAGGTGAGTGAGTGGTATCTGGGTGAGGAGTGAACAGTGAGTGGAATACTTGGGTGAAGTGAGAGGGAGCAGAGAGGGTGGATCTTGGCGTGGGTGCGTGGAGTGAGTGCAATCTTGGGTGAGTGAGTGAGTGGGTGGTATCTTGGGTGAGTGAGTAGGTGAGTGAGTGCATGGTGGCAATCTGGGTGGGGAGTGAGTGAAGTGGTATTTTGGGTGGGGAGGAGCGAGTGAATCTTGGTAGTGAGTGAGTAGCGTGAGAGAGAGTGGTGTATCTTGGGTGGGTGCGTGCGTGAGTGGAATCTTGGGTGAGTGGAGTAGGGAGAGAGAGGGGTTGGGGTGGGTGAGTGGAGGGAGTGGATCTTGGGGAGTGAGTAGACGAGTGAGAGAGAGTGTGGTTTATCTTGGGGGAGTGAGTAGCGTGAGGAGTGAGTGAGTGAACTCGTCGGCTG